>JANHMN010000010.1:25801754-25846222 GCA_030674055.1 Rhabdomys pumilio | reverse complement strand
TCGCTAAGCTAGTATAATTTGGAAAACATCCTTCCCCACCTTTTAATACTGATACCTCCTAGAGATTCCTGAGGTATTAGTTGATACAATCTGTTTTAACGTAAGATCTCCGTTTGATAAAACTATTGATTGAGAAGGAGGAGGCTTGCCAAAACTCAATTCTGTTTCTCATATTCTGGAACTTTTGTTCCATCCTGGAAGGCTTGCCACTGTGTCAGAAATGAAACTTCCTGGAGCTGGCCCTGATATGATTATCGCTGCATCATTTTCCTTTTCATAACTGATGCTTCAATGCATTGAAGTAAGGCTTGTTTTATTTAGGGGGAGATTAACTGAGAGATACATTGTTCCTCAGGTAAAGACAGTAGGTGAACGAGTGAAAGAAGCTGTTGGCACATATGTCAACACTGCCATGCGTCAGTGTACCTCAGCTACTTCTATGGTTTTCCTGCTTACTATGGTAAGACAGTGTTTGCTTTAGACTGTCCAAGATTAGCGTGCTATCCTAAGTTAAGAACTTGCACTTATTTTTTTTTAATTTAATACATAATTATTTTAGTGTCTTTTTTTCCTCTTATATGTCATAAAGGCATATTTAAGAAAAAGAATATGATAACATTGTTTATCAATTTATTTTAAGTTTTAATAGAAGTTTAAAATAATATTTTACTTAAAGTTCTATTTATTTTAGATTGGGATGACACATTTTCTTCCTTAAGGACTGAGATGGAAATGGCTCGATTTTGGGGGAGGGGGTTGGCCCTTCTTTTGGGGTGATATATTATTCTAGCAATGTCTTTTCTGAAGGGTAGTTTTGCTGTAGCCCCTTTCTCATTTAAAAGACACAGTATCTTTGCTGGCTGCCAGCTCTACCACAGGAGTGTTTGAAAATATTCCTGTTGAAATTTGTCTCTTTGATTTGTGTGTGAAGCAACCATTGGACACCAGTATGCGGACAGCAAGAGAAGATGCTCTCCCCTTTAAATGTCAGATGATGGTCAATTTAATTGACGCTATTAGAGACTAGATCATTTTCATGAGGAGTTTATTAGTGATGATTTGTAGGCCGGCTTAAATGACAGTTTAAGAAAGTTAATTGTCCAGAGAGAATTAATTGCAGTATTAACAGGGCTAGTGATTTGTGGGGAATGAGAGGTAGAGAAGCAATGAGAGAAGACACAAGTAATAGACACCACTTAATGTTTACTTGTGACCAGGAGACCAGGACACAATTTCTGAGTAATCCTTTGCCTACTTCAATCCTTTCAAACAGCAGCACGGTGGTCTGCCTTTTTAAGAATGCAGCAGCATATCTCTGCCTTGCTCGCCTTACTTTGCTCTGTCTCCTGATGTAATTATCCCCACATGCTCTCAAATCTTCCACAATGATGCCTGTACGTGAGACAAAAGAAGGCAAATCCTGTGTTGATAACGGGCACTTGGAGTCCTCAGAACACCCAGTTTCCAGGCATTTGGAGGTTTCAGTATTCTGTCACTGCTTTTCTTGGATGCCCACTGAGAGCCAAAAGAAGCCTCCCTGACACCCTGAGGTGTGTGGAGGTGTAATTTACTGGTGCCCAGGGCATTCTGCCTGCGCTTTTCATTCCACCTTCCTGGGGAAGGAGGACAGTGTAATTTCAAAACTGGAATTGTGATTATGGCTTTCTGAGCTACCACTGCCTGTTGGGCATGTTAAAGAGAAAAGGAAGAGTTGTTTAATGCAAATCACCACCCCTTTGAGGCAGGGTCATCTTTCTCTGGGTCACACTATAATAGCCTTTAGTGAAACTGGTTTTCACTTGATTTCTTTCAGACACTGCTTTTGAAGAGACCTGATGTATCAGGCCCAAAGTCCAAGGACACGAAGGTCCAAGGACAAACACAGAAACCTGTTCTTCCCAGTTAGGCAAAGTCTATCCCTTTGTTGGCTGGAGTTCTTCAGTGTTTGACATCAGATGTGAGGCACATGCCATCTGTGTAGGAAGCTGTTTTGTGGACATATATTCAACACGAACACTTTTATATGCTATAAAATATTGGCTAAAAGTATCCCATGGGGTTGTCGAGAGCATTAAAAAAATTTAATGTAAACACCTTTAAATTAGGGCTTGCTCTCTGGTAGAAACTGATTTATTTCTTGGCAGATGACAAGTGTGGCAACTGTACCTTATGGGTGATGAACAGTTGGTGGGACATGAATATTTGTGGTGTGGTACCAGGCCAAGAAATGGTTCTTGATAGTCCTTGCTTGAATCTTCATTTATTAAACAAAGTTAGGACAATCACCTTTGGTGTAAGGGTGAAGGATGTTGGGCATAAGGCTGAATGTGGTCCTGTACCCTCAAACACTGGCATTCAAAGCTCTTTTTAGTATTTTAAAGAGTTCACTGCTATGTATATTTGAGTATCTTGTGAGGCAGTGAGAGCATCCCATACGGAAAGGAGGGTGACATGCTAACAAGAACAGATAAAGGTGACTATGAGGTTGAGTCCATTGGCTTTGGAAGTCCAGGAAAAGATAGGAAGGTTATGGAATATGCTTCATGTGTTGCCTGCTTTCAGCTCTTGATGCTTTCACAAAATTCAGAGTACTATGGCTCAGCATTAATTTCAAATCTCAGGAGCATAATATTTCTTAGCTAGTAGCTCTGATAAATTAGGATTTGCTTCTCCAAGTGAACAGAGACCTAAACCATGTGATGAGACTATCCTTGGCTCTTTCAATGGTGTAAAATTGCTGAGTGTCTTCAGATCCAGTCTTGCATGCTTCTTCAGCATGGAGACAGGATGCTGAATGTTTGGGAAGTTGAAACCATTCATCAGTGATTCAGTCTCTCTTGGCAGTGCCCATGTAGCAAGAACATTTATTCTAGGAGGGAGCCTTTCAATTCAGGAAGATAGGTGCACTGTACATGTTTCTGAAATTCAGATGCGTCCCAGAATACAGAAGGCCTCCATGACCTACTCCTCCAGTCCATGAAAATCGTTTTAGTGCCTGATGATAAAAGTGTGTGTGTGTGTGTGTGTGTGTGTGTGTGTGTGTGTGCGTGCGTGTGTGTGTGTCAGAGCTCTGGTTTTAAGGCCTTATGGTCCAGAGCTACCTTATCTAGTAGAATAAAATAAAAATCAAAGTCATATTAGGATCTTTATGATCGTTATATCCTAATTTTGTTTACAAATTAGTTGGCTAAAACTTAGGGCTCAATATTAAATCTGTGATGCTATATCAATAACTAATTGAGTTGCCAGTGAAAATTCCCTGGTTGGTTTTGTCTTTCTTATTTTTTTCCTATCCTCCTGCTTCTCCTCTTCTTCTTCCTCCTGCTCTTTTCTTCTTCCTCCTCTTCTTCCTCTTCCTCCTTCCTCTTCCTCCTCCCCTTCTTCTTCCTCCTCCTCTTCCTCCTCCTTTGAGATAAAGTCTCATTGTATATCTCAGACTGACACTTTGAGCCTTCTGCCTCAGCCACTTGAATGCTGGCTTATAGATGTATACCACCATACCTAGCCTTTTTTTTTTTTTTTAAATCTAAAACCAACAGCACTTCCTTTATCATGGAGAGCTCTACCTAAATAAAGCTTCCTTTGGGCTCTTGGATGAGGGTATCTGTGAGTGTGTGCCCTGGGGTCTGTGGAGTCCTAGGTTGGAGTCGAGACAGTTCTGATACCTTGTCACTCCAAGTTCTTTAAACTACTGGAATGCTGTTGCTTTTTCTGTAAAACAAGAACCCGAATGAACAGGTGATAGAGTGCTGAAGTCCCTCCCAGTGGTCACAATGTAGCTGTTACTCACAACATGTTGATGAATGCTCTGTTCCAGGCACTGTGTTTGTGGTTGATCAGAATATAGTTTCTGAAATAAAAATGTGTTAGTCACCTTTTCCCCCTGGAAAGTAATCTGTTTAATCTTTCCAAATGAGTGTGTATATTTAACTTTCATTTCAAAGCCTCACCAGTTTGCCTCTGATGGAGTTTACAGAACTGTTTTCAACTTGAAAGAGACTAGAGAGGCTCTTCTCTGCCTATATTTTAAAAGATGAGTAAACTATTCAGATGGATTATATAAGGACTAGATGAGAATAAATATTTTGAGAGTTTTAGAATTGAAAATTTTATTTAGGTTCTCCCTTATGAAAACATGTTTATATAAGGGAAATTATATGATACACAAGTAACCTATACTTTATCTGCAGGATGTCTAAACTGTGCACCACAGTTTGAATTTTCCAGTCTGCATTGCTGGATCCACAATCCGTGACCTTACACATGCTACACAAGCTCTCTGCTAACAAGTTATATGCCTACACTTAAATTATATGATTTTCCCTCTCAACACCTTAAAATATAATTAAGATCAACTAAATTGGCAGAGTTCAAATTTTTTTATCATAGTTTATATTTTATTTTTATCTTGTAGAACCTGTAATACCATCCTGTCATTTCTTCTAACATTTATCATGATAATTATGCATTTACTTACACGATAGATTCATTGTTTCCACTTTGACACTGAAATTAAGACATTCTAGAAAGACTAAGATTATCTAGATGGCTTTAAATATCCTCAGCTTTTGGGTTGAGTTCATGTGCCTTGATCTAGGATCTCTGACACTACTTTTCAAAGATTAAGATTAGAACAAGGCATAAAACAACCCATGTTTTATTATGGATAAAGCTTAGAAATACCCTGGAATAGAGCTATAAATATGTTAACATCATAGATATTAAATTTAATATTCTTGAAAATATTGTAACTAAAATGTTTGTAAAAAATTGAAAACCTGAATGTGTGTGTGTGTGTGTGTGTGTGTGTGTGTGTGTGTGTGAGAGAGAGAGAGAGAGAGAGAGAGAGAATTAGCCAGTGAGCACTTACAGAATACATGATGCAATTGACTGTATTGATTCAGAATAGCAAAGTTGTTCTTACTTCACAAAAACTAATTCGGAGCTTTGAGAGGAGGCAGGGTGGAGGAGCTCTGGCTGCAAGGACTAACCTAATAGGGCTACCTTAAAACCAATTTTTCACATAATCCTTTTTATTTCTTAAGCTAAGTAAGCATGAACAGATAAAACTAATTCTGATGTTTAATTTGTCATCCCAACATATAATATTCATAAAATTGTTAGGTGTATTTTATATTTTTTTTATTTCTTGGAATCAAGCCTTTGGAATCTAGTATGTCTTCCACACTGCTGTCACGGAACACTTAGTGAGCACGTGCTAGCTGTGTGCACTTTGAAGAGGCACTACTTACTTCATCCTTTCAATGCTCTGTGTTGTGAGGTGTTAATGGTATTCTCATTTTAGAGTCAAGGAAATCAACACACACAGATGCTGAAGTATCTTCCTAATGGTTTAAGTGGACGGCTTAGTGGGTTAAAACACTGTGACATAGCTTGATGATAAAATAAGTTCAGATTCCGTCCATGCACTAGACATCTGTAATTTTGTTACATCCAGAAGCTTTTGACCCACTTGGTCTGACTTACCCAGTGACGAGACCCCAGACCCTGTCTTAAAACAGGATGGTAAGGTGAGGGTCGGCATATGAAGAGTGTTCTCTGACCTTCACGTACTTGCCTTGGCATGTGCATGCCTGTGTCCACCTAACCCTTAAGGTCCTAGAGCAACTCTGGTAGAGTGTAGAAGTAGACTCAAGCTGTCCCGTCTCTGAATATTTGGTGTTAACCATCAGGCTGTCTCACCGTGGTCAGACAGTCCTGTGGATAGGAGAAAATTGACAGAAAACTCAAAAATCTATGTAAACTTATATTTAAAATTTATTCTCTTTTATATATAATATGCATAGAAAAAATGAGAGCAGCTAGTAACTGCTTCAGTCATGACACTAGTTTTTTTTTTTTTTTTTGTGAGACATAGATTTTTTTGGTTTAGCTTGTTCGCTTACTCTGTCTTGCTTTGTAGTCCAGGCTAGCCTGGGACTAACTGTTTTAGTCCAGACTGGCCTTGATTTTATGGCAATCTCCTACCTCTGTCTAGAGAGTATTGAAATTACAGACATGTGCCATCACACCTAGGTTTCGATGTAATGAACACTTAGCCCAAAAGTAAATATGTTGGAAGACTGGTCCTTAGTATGGTGAGGTTAAAGCAATAGTGAGGTGTGTAAGATATTGTCAGGTCTGGGGGTATGGGCCTGTGCATAAGATTGAGTTAGTTGTAGTGGGATTTCTGTCCCTGACCCTATGATCTTTCCCTCTTATTCACTTCCATTGGTGTGCTGTTGTCTGGCATAAATTTGCTAGCAGATGCTAGGCAATGCCAGTGCTAAGCCCTTGAACATGCAGAAGTATGAGGTAAACGAAATACTTTATTTAGCATCTAGCCTAGGATATTCCATTAATGTAACCAGAAACCAGACTAATATGACATATGTTTGCCGAGTTTTCACTAAGAAGATGATAATTTTCATTTGTGTATGTATTATGTATGCAAATAAGTATCCTGTATGTTTTCAGAAGAAATACCATTAAATATTCAATAGATACATGTTTTAGTCTCTAAGCATCTAACCTTTTCAAAGATCATAAATGGATATTTCAGAACCAAAAATTACATTTAAAAATGTTTCGTCATTTTGTATCTATCATTCAGTAATTTGTATTACCTAGAATTGTCTGCTTTTTGCTAATCTTTACTGAATGTCTGTAGTTAAAGAATACCAAGCATTAAGAAGTCATTCCAGTACTGACTTCTTGCCCATCATTTTAAAGACCATTTAAAGTGACATCTTAAAGCATTAAAAATGAAATAGTTGACCACAGCCCAGTGTGGTGAGCCTCCATGTCTGCACACAGAAGGCAGAGCCAGAATCTTGAGGGTTTTCATTGTGTTTCTGACATTTCCCTCTTTCCCTTGGGTTCAGAATGCAGTGCTGTTAACTAATGTCTTCATTTATATTCTGTCCCATCCCTGCCTATCTTCTTTTCCTTCTTTCCTGTCTTGGTGGTGTTTGTCATTGCTGGTTGGATGTTTCAGTCCTTCCTGTGTTCTTTGGCTTTCCTCTCCCTGGTACTAATGAGGTACTGTGGCAAAGCTCAGTCTCTTCTTGCTGTAATCTTGCTGCATGTGCATCAGAGTTCATGTTTGGAGTGCTTGGGCAAGATGACCTTGGCTCAGCACAAACCCTGTCAGGATCAATTAAGTGTGATTCTGAAGTTGCATTTTATTTACATATTTTGTGCCAGAGTTGATTTGGAGAGTAGTCTGTTACTCCATCCTTATCTCTGTCATGGGAGCCTAGCATTTGTCAGGTTTTTAGCAGTGTTACAGAAGAAAGGACATGTGTCATATGCACCACCTTAGGTTTCATGGGTAAGAAAAAGGTAGGGATTCTAAGTATTCATTAAAGAAATTAATTTTGGTGCTGTCCGTTCTAATAGCTTCAAATTGTGGGTCTTATTGATTCTTGTGATACATAGCGATCTCTCCCAAACTTATGTCTGTAGACAACACTGTAATGTAACAAGAATGGGATCAAGAAGAGACAGGTGGGCACGGAAGCAATACTAGACGGCCTTAGACGGTATGCTGGTTAGTTTTTGTCAATTTGACAGAAACTATTGTCACCTGGGAAGAGGGAGCCTAAAATTGCTTCCATTACACTGTCGCATAATTACTGTTTGATGTGGAAGAGCCCCACCCACTATGTTCTCTGCCACTTCTGGGTAGGTGGTCCTGAGAAAGCTGGCTGAGCAAACCATGGAGGGCAGGCTAGTAAGCAGTTTTCCTCTGTAATCTCTGCTTCAGTTCCTGTCTCCTTCAGGTTCCCGCCTTAATTCCTGCCCAGCCTCCCTTAGTGGTTGCTTGTTACCTTTGAGCTGTAAGATAAAATCAAGCTTTTCCTTCCTAAGTTGTTTTTGGTCATGCTTTTTATCACTGTAATGTGAAAAATCAAACTTGAGTAGACATGTAGGAGCTTTGACTGCTGTGGGCTAGAGTCTTTTTGATTTCTGTTCTTACTTTGATGTCAAATTTGTTCAGAAATGTACGCAGAAATAGCGTACATTTTATGGTATTTAGGAATTAATCCTGTTGTTTTCAGTTGTATTACTCAACTTCATTCATGGCTATTTTTCTTCTAATGGAGTCTTTGTGGGGCAAATTCTAGATGTCATGTCATTAGCTCACAAGCAGATTGAGAGTTATCTTTCAAACCTAATTACCACACCATCATTACCCCAAGCATTGTGAATAATATCATATAGCTGTCAGTCCATTTAAATATTCTTGTTTTTTTTTTTTCTGGGATGCTTCTGCAGCCATTCCCTTCCTATTAAAGATGCAGCCTAAGTGTACACTTTCTACTGTTAATTCAGATCTCTTAACTCTTTTGTGTGTTATGGCCAATCTCTCCAGTGTTCTGGGCTCCCTGCCCCCATACCTTTGATTTGCTGATGAAATGGACTCTGGTGTAGAAATGGCAAGGCTAATTGGCTTTTCAGTATTTACTATTATACTTTTTTCCTTTATATCCTGTGTTTTTTAGGAGTTGGGCGTTAGATATGACTGTGGCCTTTTTCTGAAGTATGTGGCCCTGTGTCCTTTGGCCTCCTTTTATTGATGACCAGTTTCTTGGTTTTCCTCATTCAATGATTCACAGAAGGTACTAACACCAAGTGTTCTCAGCCTGATCTGTTACAAAAGTTGCCACACATTTTTCCCTACTTGATTTTGCATCCATTGATGGTTATAGAATGGTGTGGTATTTCTCTCAGGAATTAGGATAACTATGCTGTTTTTTTTTTTTCCCTACAGCTTTTTTGTAAGAATTCTATAACAAAAAGCTCTGTCTGTCTGCTGCCTGACTATAGTAAAGTATACTTTGTACAGGTGAGACGGGAAGCTGCTTGCTTCTTTCTTCAGAGTTATAACTTTGAGAATAATAAGTCAATGTCCTAGCATTGCCTAGTAAGGGGTAATTAAAGCTCCCCCACAAGGATCATCAGAAACTCACACATTTTCATACATGGGATATAGTCAATCTATTGGTGTCATTATTCTTTTTACTCCAATTACTGGATGCTTGGCCACTTTGACCCCTAGTCGTTTTAACGCAGTTCCATCAAGATTTGACCAGCTATGTCCATTATGTCTACTAATTGCAGAAGACTATTTGGAATTGTTTTCTGAAACCCCTAAAGATCTACTTCAAGGAAGTGTTTTGAGGAAAGAAGAACCTGTACTTTCCACCAAATATTAGCATGCTAAATCTCTCCCTCGTTTTGAGGAGAAAAGATGAGAATGTGATTTTGTAATGAGACGTGTTTATGATGTTCGATTGGAACTGAGAACCATAGCTTCCAAGCTGTGCATCTTGCTCCCTCGCCTTCTTCACAGCATTGTCTTCATTCTCTGAAGTGCACATGGTGGTAACTCCTGTCAGGATGGCTGGCTGCTTGACTGTTGTGCTACAACACCCAGCACAAGGTCTACGACATAGGATAGCAAGTACAGCCCTGTGGTGTGGCATTGACTTTTAATGCCTGTCACTTCACTCTGTGCAGTCCCAAAGAAACAAGAATTTCTCTTTCATTTTCTTTATGCTGGACTTGGCATTTCCTGAAAGAACTGCCTTCTTTGTGGGAAGTGAAGTAAACATTTTCTCAGCCGGCAGCCCTATGTGACAGTTTCTTCTTGTTGGTCAGCAGTGTGAAACCTTCGAAGGAAGCCTGTTAACTCCTGCTCTGGTGCAATTGTCCTGCAAGGCTAAGCCAACTTAGGTTAAGGAGAGCGATCACCTCTGTCTTGAGATAGAGCTTTTAAGAGCCATGCACTACACCCTTTAAGCAGTGGCTTGGGAATGTTTTTTTTATGAATGGATCTTCTGTTCATCTGAAATTTGCTTCCTTCAAATGTAACACTTTAATAAAATTTACAATTTTAATAGCCTCTGATAGGAATTTTACTAAAACTGTAACTCTTTTATGCAATATTAATACCTCTTTTTTTCTTCATGAGTATATTAGTTAGACATTGCTAGGTAACAAACAAACCCATAATTAAGTAGCTTAAAGTATTTTGGCTTCACCGTCACTCTGCCACTGCAGATTTCCTGGGGTTTGCTAAGCTGGATTCGTCTGTGTGACAGTTACACACTAATCTGGTTTTGTGTCTTCATACTAGATTGGGTTTTAGTTCCCTTGTCTGATATTTACTCTGCAGCCCAATAAGAAAGGACAGCAGAATGGGCAAATGTTTTTACTTGTATCGACAGAGCTACAGGCACATTCTAAATCTCAATTTGAGTCCTGTCTAATTCTATTCCTTTGGTCAAAGTAAGTCAGTACTAAGCCTTACATCAGTGGATCAGGGAGGTATGCTTCAATTGAAGGTGGGGCAGAAAAAAATATGAGCGTTCACCAAACAGTACTTTAATTACCTGGGTCAAGGGTGTAATCACCTGACAAGCTTTTTGTGTTATTCTAATTTCCACATAACCAATCTTTCTTTCTTTTTGATTGGTTCATGCCCTAAGAGGGTGGGATCAAGATTCCTATTCAGACGAGGATATATAAGTTCCACATAGAACTTACAGTTTACTCATGTAGAGTGAAGTTTTTCTCCTCTTGTCTATTTTAGATTCTTGCTAGATTTTTTTCTGTACTTTTCTCTGTTTCATTTTCCGCCCCCCCCCCCCCCCCCGCCCCTCAGAAAGTGATTTATGTTGCCAGGGTCTTGACTCTGTGAAGTAAGGAGTTAATGTATAAAGGTAAAAACTGTAGAGTTTTAGTCATTTTGTTATAATAACTAACTTATGTAATTTACTATAAATTCTAGATTTCAGATTCTTGACTTTCCATTCACAAGCTACTCATGGAATTGTCAGCAGGAAATAGTCCCATCTCTGGGTGCTCACAAATAAAAAAAAAAAACGGGAGGATAAATGTGAGAGCCTGAGGGGATGGTGCTGGCTTCACATAGAAAATGAAATAGTTTTCAGCTATAAGAATGTCATATAATATAAATGCTGTAATCCCTTATATGTGATTACTCCACTTTAGTGGTGTTGAAATTTACTTTACCTCAGTGCCGTGGATGGAGGAAGGGCCTGTTAGTAAGATTAGTGTTATGAATGCACTGAAAAAAGGTACATTAGAAAATGAGAACATTTATTTTGGAAATGACTAATGGTAAGTATAATTAGTGCTAATTTCATGTATGCTTAATCTCTTTTAACACAGGCCCAGTGTTCTTTAACTTGACCATCTCTACAGTAAATCAAAAATAATAAAGTGCTTTTATTATTTAATTTTAATATATTCCACAGTCAGTAATATTAATTAACAATGTATTTCTATCTAAATTACATTGGATTTTTACCATGTTTAGAGAAATTACCTATTTTTTGGCTGAAGTAAAGCACTACCGAATTCGTGCAGTTGCTTTGGCTATGAAGTGTCGTGTCAAGTGCTGTGGTAGTTAGCATTTTTCTCTCCCTTCTCCTTTTCAGCTAGCAATCTATAAGCCAAGATGCATTAAATGTAATGTAACGTGAGAGGAGAAAGTGAGGTCATCGCTGCCCATAAGTGCCTCCTCGTCTCCATTAGTCAAGGGTTTAATTTAATAATGCCTTCCCTGTGTTACATACAGGAAGGAATAGAGTTTTGAGATAGGCAACAATTATGTTGTTTGATTTGATGGGAAATCCCATCCTGTCTAGGGCTTTCCAATCCTATTTTCTCCCCCAACCCTCAGGGAATGAAAAGTCTAATTGAACCACAGAAATCTAACCTCTTCTTCTTTTTTTCCTAGGCTCTCTGGACACTTACCCCATCAATACCCACCCCAGTTAGGCATTCAGACCCACCAATGGACTATAGCAGTGGCTGGTATTTTACCCACTGGCATCGCTATTCTTTGTGTGTTCTGTTAGGTGATGAGACCTCACTCAGCATGGTTCCGTTAGCAGAGATGTCATTCATCGCTGACATGGTGCCTGTGAGTGATGTTTGTTAGTCTGCATTGTCCCATGGCTCTGTCATCCCTTAATGTTCTGGACTATGATCTTTGAATAGATTTGTTTTTCATTATTGAGCCCCATATTTAGTTGCCAGATATCTTTTCGGTCCCCTAAAGAAAACAGCTCTGCAGTATTTATCAAATATTAGCTGTGTGTGGAATATTACTGGAACTGTTAATAACAGTTTATTCTTGCTGACATTTATAAAACATTTGAAGTAGGCCAGGCACGAGGCTCACAACTTTAATCCCAGCACTTGGGAGGCAGAGGCAGTCAGGTCTCTAAAATGTGGAACATTCCAGGCCAACCTGGATTATATAAGTAGCCAGACCCTGAATCAGAGTCAGGAAAAAATAAAGAAAGAAGGAGGGAGACACACACACACACACACACACACACACACACACACAGAGAGAGAGAGAGAGAGAGAGAGAGAGAGAGAGAGAGAGAGAGAGAGAGAGAAGACAAATGAAAGAAAAATCATAAGCTTCAGAGGATTCTTTCTATAATGTTTAGAATATTTCCATGGATTGCTCTTTCTCAGGTTGTTTGCTATGAGTAACTCAGCAGTTGTGTCCGGGAGACTGAGTTATTGTAATGCATCCTGTGTGGTTCTCCAGCCTCCCTACTTCTTCAGTTGTCCACATGACTTGTCTTCCCCTGGTGCCCCATTCTTCTTCCTGTTTTGGCTCTTTGATAGCTTCCCACTCGCTTCTGTCCCAGTGCCTTTGTTATCCCTTTTCTCCTCAGTCATTGATGGCCTGTTGCCTGTGGACTTCTTGATGGACATTCTAAGAATGCACATCTGCAGTCATCCGTGTCTCAAGGTTTTCTTTATGATGTTGAACAGCTGGAGCTGGTACTTACCTTTACTCTTATTCTTACATCCTTCAGATTTTCAATGGCGTGACTATATCTTCGAAACGGTCAAGTACCTTGCCGTCGCCACTCAGATGCCAGCTCACTGTATTCTAGTGATGGCGACTGTGATTGTAGAGGCTGAGAAAAATGACATGATTTGATTCCTTGCCAGATTAGTATATAGCAGTTGTGTAACAGTTCATCGGAACAGAGGAACTGTGTCATCCGTTAATACTCGATGTGAAAACAAAAGTCTGCCATAAGGTCTGTGCCTGTGGCCAGATGGGAAGTGCTGCTCCTGCGTGTTGCCACGAGAACGTAGCTGCGTGTGATCTCCTCTTGAGCAACTATATCAGGCACAGGAAATTGAGACATGACTAAATTATGTGTCAGGGAAGAAGAATTTCTGAAATGTTGTCTAAACGAAAATTGGCATAGATGTGACATTTCCCTATCAATACAAGAAAACAATCTAAATGAAATACAAGCTCGAAAATTTATTTATAGAATGTTGGGTTTGCCCTGTAAGGTAGAATTGCTAGATTTAGCAGAGAAAAGTATGTGATACCAGTTATAAGTTAATTTCAGGCAAGGAACAGTTTCTTAGTATAAATAAGTATGTCCCATGTAACATTGGAAATGTATATTAAAAACTTACTGGTGGTTTCATTTGACATTTGTATTTAATTGGATATCATGTTTTTTTTTTTTTCTGGTAATTTTACTTACTTTTCAGGAAGTGTATTAATTTGTGTTTCCCTAATGACAAATTAGAGTACAGATTCTTTTTTTTTTTTAAACAAGTAATGTTTTAAAAATTTGTTCCCCTGACAGACACTTATTTAAATAAGGAATGCTATAAATTTAAGGGTTAGTCTAAAAGGAGTCCCTACAGGTATGTTAAATTAAAAGTGAAGACAAGGAATTGGTTGCCCCTTCGCTCACCGGTGCTCTCAAACATTTTTATCATTCATTCATTGGTACATATCTAGGTTGGTGCCTAGCTCAGTTATTATGAGTAGTGCAGTGTGAGAGAGTCCCCTTTACTTAGCATACTTTGCAACATTACTTGGTTTTATTATATTTGTTTCTTTTATTTTGAGATGGTATAAAACCTACAGTTCTCTACTCCCTCAGGCTCCCTAGAACTGGGACCACTAGCATACACAACCATGCATAGTGATTTTTGTCTTATATATTAGAGCCATTCTACTGGTGGTAACACAGTAGCTTGGTGTGGGTTACATGTTCATTTCCTGGATAATCAGTGATTAGTTGAATGCTTTTTGCATAGACTTTGGCCATTTGTGGATCCTCTGATGAGAAATGTCTATTCTGGTTATTTGGCCATTTTTAAAAATTAGATTAGGTTTTTATTGCTATTTTGTTCAGTGTTTGGTTTTTTAATATTACAGATTAAAACTTATTTTTGTCTACATAGTGTTCTTAAGACTCTTTAAAGTTTACTCATCTTCAATAGCTATAATAGATACCTGGGAATTGAGTTATACTTTTTAAGTATTGGAACTTATTTTGTTTTGCCCCACTCTGCCTACCTACCACATTTTAGAACTTTTGCTGAGTGTGACCCTCAGGCTCAGTGGGCAGGTGCATGGTTGAGTGCATGAACAAACTCTCTCTGCATTGATACCTGACATTCCCCTGCCTCTGCTTCCCTCTAGCTAGCTGGTGGTGAGCATCCTGTAGGGTTGTAACAGTGTGGATACACTGCTTCTCTACCCAGTCTTTGGGAAGGAAGCTTGAGGCTCTGTTATGGCATTTTCTTCCCAATCACCTGTTAAGTTCCTTTCTTTTGCTCATTCCCAACAATTCTACCGAGTCTTACGTGCTTCGCATTCACTTTTGTCCGTGTGTATGTGTGGGGGCTTCTTAGAGCTGGTTCTTCTACAGTGTTCCATTCACATAAACATATTATACTTGAAATCTGCTCATTAACTTCCTTTTACCCCAAAGGTATTCAAATGAATAGCTTTTTATGAAATAATTGAGAGTATTAAGCAAAAATTATAAGTATTATTCAAAGCTTTTTGGTGACAACATTCAACATAGACTGTTGCTCTGATACTTCAGATAAAATAACTGGCATGTTCACACACATATGCATAAATGATAAGTCACTTTGAAGGTATACTTAGGTGCTAGCATTTAAAACTCTAATCGTTTAGGACTTTAAAAGGTGTGGTGTTGTGACTTATTATACAGTGCTTATGAATGACTTATGACTGAAAGACCCGTTCTGAATACCTATTCCATCATTCTTCAGAACATTGGAGAAGCAGTTCATAATTCTTTTTTATGAGCAATATATATTTTAAACATATTCTAATTTCCATAAATATTTAAAATGTTATAACATAAAAAGTATAAAAACAAAAATATCATTCACTTTCTTTCCATATAGTTCTTCCTATAAAAAAACATGGAATTACTATTAGATTTTTTTTTCTTCCTAATGAGACTTAATGCAAGTAAGGTTATTCCTGTTGGTATGATGTTGATTAACTTTTGTAGCACATTCATTTTTTACCGTTTTGGTAGTAAATATGGAGTCATTCAGATAAGGGAGGGGAAGATTTTATCTTAAAAATTATTTTCCTCAGACAAGTTTACTGCTTCGGGGATTTGAACTTCTGATTCCTGACAAACTTTAAATTTGTTCATGAGCATTTAGCCCCTCTTTCTCTGTTCTTTTGATTCTCACTTTCCTACTTTTTTTTTTTTTCAATTTTATCCTCTTAATGAATAAAATCATGGAACTCAACCCTATTTACCAAAAAACTGCCATTCATTCTTAATGCCTCTCTTGGTGCTAAGAATCTCCAGAGTGTGCCATGTCTGTTTCCTGCTGTGAGAATTATCGCCACTTAGCATCCTCACAGTGCTCGATGCCTCTTAACTGAATGCAATACTACTCACTTCCTGAGCAGTTTCACCTGTGCAGTGTATAGCTCTCAGCCACATTATTTATGTAGCTGCTCCTGAGGGACCACAAATTGAAAAGGTCTAAGATCATGAGTTATCATGAAAAAAATTTTTTTCTTTAATTTCATTTTGTTGGGTAAAGCCCTGAACATAACTTTACAGAGAATTTAGTATTCGTATGAAAACCATAAAAGAGAAATAACCAGACTTCCAAATCAGATGAGTGTTTGGGGAAATGTGAATTAAGTAAGCCACTGGAGGATATCCAAATATTGCAAAACATGTTTTGAAAATACCAAGTGGAATTCCATAAATTCCAGAAAAAAAGAAAAAGAAAAAAAGAAAGATAGAAAGAAAGAAAGATAGAAAGAAAGCAAGCCAGATGCCTTTGATTACCGACTGATCTGAGGAAGTATGCCATGGTGTCCTGAGCTCTTCTCAGATGTTCATAAATTGACCATTTAATATGAAAATAAAATAAAAAACATTTAATCCTCTTGCCAAATCTAATTTGTTTTAAATAACTCTAAGCATCCAGATCCGAGGTAATAAATATTATTCTAAAGCATTTTAAAGACCCTCAATTTTCTTTCTCAGTCAAATAAGCAGATATTTATCAATTGTAAACAAAACACTATACCTGTTTCAATTGGTTTAAGAGTAAAACTTCAC
Organism: Rhabdomys pumilio; assembly: GCA_030674055.1. NCBI lineage: Eukaryota > Metazoa > Chordata > Mammalia > Rodentia > Muridae > Rhabdomys > Rhabdomys pumilio. The sequence goes on along the minus strand of JANHMN010000010.1, from coordinate 25,829,765 downwards.
AGTTCACTGATAAATTACCAAGAACAGTTCTGACTGAGTGCTGTCATTGTGTGTAGAGTCAATTACAGTGTTTCTTAACGTGGATACCTAAAGCTCTTTAAAAGGACTTTTTATTCACTGCAAAAGAGTCTGGGAGAACATAGAAGTGGCAGACTTTTCCCTCTGTCAGAGTTATATTTTATGGTCTAGTTTAGGAGAGTAAAGGAAATAACTGTACAAGGACAAAAGTAAAAGACAGTGGCATTAAGTCCTCAAACACCAAATGTCCCTGGCAATGTAGCTGAGAAGCCGCTGGTGACTGCAGTGTCTGACAGGGCTTTAGGAATGGAAGTTCATTCCTGTTCTAGTCATTTCCCTGGGGAGCTGTGTGGTGCGCTTAAATAAGGACAGAATTTAGTCTCATGTATGTTTGCACTATGGCTACTTTTGTGGGTGTCTGTGGTGTTTTGGGGTGGGTGGTTATATCTGGGTAGAAGTCTTTTATTATGATAAACCTTTGACTCAGATGTTGATGTCATGTCATTTTGTGACATGAACTAAAGTACCATTAGTCTCTCCACAAATGTGACCCAAAGGCTGGAAACTAGTTTGTATTTAATTATGCGATATTTAGTGAATTATATCTGAAGAGCACTCCAGATTGTCCCAGGTATCAGAGAGGAAACATTGTATTAGTCTCAGCTTCGATCCTGACACCTACTCCAAGTCCTTGCTATTCTTCACCTACAGTCTTCTATATGCCTCCCAGGGCTCTGTCATCCCAAGCCTCATCAGCTTGCTAGAATTTTCTAGCACTGGTGATTGTTCCTAACCAGACCAGGCTCTCCATTCTTAGTCACTCAGCAGTGTTAATGTTTTGTAACAGCCTTTCTTTCCCCCATTTCCTTCCAGGTCAGTCCCTTCTTACCATGTAAGGAGATGCTTCAGCCCCTGACTCTTCCATACTTTTTCTGGTTCTGTCAGAATGATCTTACTTCTTCATCTGCATGCTCATATTTAGCATTCCATATTGCATTTAGTGTGTTAGATGGAGCCAGGCCTTTCCCACTCATGTGTGCTGTGTACCTTAATATAGATAATGGTTACCTGGATAGAGAGGTGATACTTAAGAAGCATGCAAGGATAGATGAATTCGCTAAAACATCAAGAATGCTGGAAGTGTGGGGAACAGCGTGTATTATGAGAATGTAAACAGTTCTTTGAACTGGAGAACTGGATCAGGCTTCTGAACACCAGGAGCTACTTCCATGATGCTACTGTAGCTGAATGCAGAAGGTCACTGGGCAACTGAGAGCCAGACTATTAAGAAGGGATGGGCTTGCGTCCTAGTGCCAAAATTTTACAATGGCAGCTTAGGCTACAGTTAGGTGGTGTTATGAGCTAGGGAAACTAGCCAATTAGACTCCAGTGCAACTGGAGGATGTGCTGCTCATGTAACAAGCATTACCTGAGTGGTTGGAATAATAAAGTCACAGACAGGGCACTAGACAGGTTTCCTTCTTCTTCACTGCCCCACACTCCCTAAGGCCATATTGAGAACAGCAGTTGGCAAAGCTGAAATAGGGTTTGCAAGTTGTTGGCTGAGCTTCACAGGAGATGGTGGGTTTAAAGATGAGCACAGAGGATACATAAGAATCAGTTTACCTGCTTCTTTGGGTAAGAATTACGCCTTATTTGTTATCCCCAAGTCTGTATATAATATACATATACATATACATACACATACACATATACATATTTAGACATGCATGCATTACTTCAAAAGTAATAATCCTGGCTAGATACTGACCCAGGGAGACCTGAAAAAGTTAGGAATGCATGTTATTTAACTTAAACTACTTTTCAAAGCCTAGAAAATTTCTGAATTAAACAACACATGTGACTCTTTTATCCAGTGAGAAGGGATCATGGACTCCGAAGGCTTGGCATAATGTCCTGTATATAGTAAAGGACCCATGAGATAAAATAGATGTTCACTCACTTGCCACGTCGCTATATGTTTTATTAGGTAGGTTTCCCCCAACCTCAGAGGAGAATTTCAAAAGATGTCAGCTCTTTTTCGTTCCATGGAACTTCTTGTTTTTTTTTTAAATTAAACTCTAGGAAAGGAAGTTGAAACTATTTTACTGAGATTCTGGGAAAGGAAGCAGAAGATGTCTTTATGGTTTTAGAGCCAGTAATGATTCATACATTAATTTTCATATTGGTTTATAGTAAAGCCAGTTTATCATATTTTGTGTGTGTGTGAGTGTATACATATATGTGGCCTTTCACCTTATGATAATCAAGAAATTCCTATAAAATTTTACTCAGAGGATCAGAAATTTAAGATCATTCTCAGTTATACAGTATATTTAGGCCCAGCCTTGAGTCACGTGAGACCCTATCTCAAAGAGAGAAAGGGGGCTGAGGCAGACATAGACAGAGAAAGACAGAGGAAACACAAAGATACAAGAAACAGACAGAGACAGAGAGGTATAAGAGAGAGACATGAGAGGCACATAGAAAAAGGTGCTATCTGAGATTTAATTGCCGTAACTCATTTACCTAATCTTAGAGATGAGATTCTATGCACTTTTGACAGGAGACAAATGTGACTAGCTGCCCATTTAGCACACCATTCCAAAGCTACCATCCTTATAGCTTTTTCTCCTGAGACCAGTGACATGCAAGCAAGAAGATAAGAATTTGTAGGAAAAAATGAATTGACTAGTTTGAAGATATCTAAGAGGGGTGTTCAGCAGTCCCTTGGAAAAGACAGGACTATGAAGTGTCATAGTTACATAATGTATGTGGCATTCCTACTGAAGTAGCATCATTTCAGCTAGAGAGGTCTAGAGTCAGAAGACAGGGATAAAGATTTGCAGTTTAAATCAGGAGTAAATGTCAAATTTTCATATTGTTCACCTTATCAGTACTACATAAATCTTCTTTTCTCTGCTTTTTTTCTTCCTTTTTCTCCTTCTTTCTCTTCCCTTCTTTTCTTCCCTCTCTTCCTCACCCATTTTCCCTTCTCTTCAGTCAATGTTTACTAGGTGTTTTTGAATGTTTAATGCAAGCACACGGGGAAGAAGTTCCTGACATGGAAATACTAACGACTACTACCCAGGAGAAAGACAGACAGAGAATAGTAGAACAGCACTGCGTAACAGCTGTCGCCATCCTTGTCAGCCCTGGGGATGGATAGGAGGGCTAGATGCAGTTGGAGTAAAGTTGTGCCATGGATTGTGGTTAAGTCAAAGTCATACTGCAACCAGTGCTCTTATTTTTCAAAACAAAAAAAGTTATCTAGAGCACATTGCTTTTCCCTGCTGCCACATGGTTATGATGAATTCCGTACGGTGAACTATTTGTTCACCATAAGTCCAGCTGTTCCCATAAGCCCGTGCCTGCAGGGTTTTCTTGCTTCCAGAATAGATGATGCAGTTGGGTGGATGCAGGGCTTTGGGCACTTGAATGGTTACTGCTTACCTCATGCACCTTTAGCTCATTCTTTTATGAGACACTGGTTACTTGTGAAATTGTCAACTGAATGAATTTATAAATCTCTAGGGTCTTGTAGATAGAAGGGATACGGGGTGAGCTAACAGAGCCCAAAACATTGACTTTTCATTCTGACACTGTTTGGGTTTTTTTTTTTTTTCTTTTTTTTCATTTCTTGGTATGAAGTAGGGCTTACGATCTTGATATATTTGTATTTTTGGTTGTTTATTTTAGTAAAACTCTGTTACAACAGCCAGTGGCTTTAGATAGTCTTCCAGTCTTTGTCTGAGGAATCCATACATTCAGCCACTTGAGTTCTGCCAACTTTATTCCATTCTAAAAGTCAATGTCACTGAAACTGACTGTTAGTCTTTTCCCTCAGAAGTATATCACTTCCTATAATGACTGTCAGTCATTGATGTCACTTCTGAGATACTGACTTCATCCAATGTACTGGTGTCTAGAGTGTTCTAGTCCAGTTCCTCTAATTATTTTCACTGGATGGTTTTCTGTGTTTCTCTTGTTGCTGTGTGGTTCTTCCTTGTAGAATCTTCATTTCTTCCCTCACACATCCCACCTTCCACACAGCAAATAAAATGGACTTGTTCCTGCTCAGCTGCTTTAGATCCTTCAGTGCATCACCATTACCACAGCAAAGATCAAAATATCTTGTCAAAGGCCCAGCATGGTGGCACACACCTTTGATCCCAGCACTTAGGAGGCAGGGCAGGCAGATCTCTGAGTTTAAGGTAAGTCTTTTCTACATAGCAAGTTCTTGAACATCCTGGGCTACATAGTGAGATCACATTTCAAACTGAAAACCACATACAAAGAAACCGACCAACCAACTAACCAGACAGATAGAAACTCTTTCCAGAGAAAGCCACGTTTGTTCCCTCCCTTATTTACCCCTGGTTTAGTTGTGTTATTTGTTTCTACCCTTTGCTGTTTCTTTTTATTCACATTAAACATTTCTAGGTGGGTATCCTTTCTCTGCCACACAGCACTGAACAAGGTTCTCTTATTCTATGCTCTGGCGTCAGGTGTACATCTGCTTCTGTCTTTGCACAGCCACCGTTGATAATAGCAGCAGCAAGGGGTACCACCTACAAAAAATTCTATATTTCGTGGGCATCACTCCATTCAGTCTTCACGGCAACTCTGTGAGATAGATAACTGGCATTTTCTCCATTTCCCACACAAGGAAAGATGAGAACTAGTTTTCCTGAATCTTCCAACGAGAGTTAGAATTGACAGTCAATGAAATCATTCTTACTGTAAGGTCCTGCCTTTTAATTACAGCACTATATGACTTCTCTCATTAGGCTGAGTATCCCTTGAAGCAAAAATGGCATGTTTAATTATAGTTGCCTGAGCTTAAAGGGGAAATGGACCACAGGTGGAGATTTTATAACGTCTTCAGCTTACATAGCCAAAACTAACTCTTTCTCAGAATAACCATATTGAGCATCATTCTTCTGATGATACAACTTTCTCGTTCATTGTCTGGTAGTGATAATGTCAAATGACATGGTATTCAGTACAGCTAGTCACTGTTACTGAAGGCACTGCAGTATGTTTTAAGTGTCAGGCAGTTCACTGCTCTGCAGGAGGCACATTTGGAGAGAAGTTAGAGAATAGAAGTTGGTTAATCGTTTTGGTGATATTATTCATTGATAGTTCTCTTTTCAGTTGTTACATCGTTTTAGCTGCTTAGTTTTTGTGCCAACTCATCAAAGCAGCAATTCCCTAGTGACTCACTTGTTGATTACTGGGTGACACAGGAAGTATCTTGGGATTGTGATTCTGACAGGATCCCGACCACCGAGAAAGTACCCAGCCTGCAGGCGTGAATGAGAGCCCACCCTGGTGTACTTGAACTCCAGTTACCATTGTTACATAGTGCTCACCATGAATTGCTAGTGATAACGTTGCTAATGACAGCTAACAGCCTGACTTCCTACTCATAGGTGTTTGCTGTCATTTTCCATGGCAGTGACATGGTAAGAGCTACAGAGTTCCCTGAGGATTTAAGTAATAGCCTTTCATGACATGGCATGCTTTGTCCATCCAACCTGCTCTGAGGAATATTTTCCCCCCTCAGAGGAACTGGATATGAGTCAAAGCTATCAGTTCTGAAAGAGCTGGCAGCAAGCTCACGTCTGCCCATTTCCTACAAGTTGTGCTATTTTGAAATAAGCAGCAGGCCTTATCTTCTGCCCTGTCATTTATACAGAACATTTTTTCTTCCTCTCAGTACTCAGTGAGAAGATAGAAGACTTTCTTTTCTCTCTCAATACATTTTGCAATCTGTCAAGACTTAGCCCATGTTGCACCTCGGGGTACACCTCTATGGCAGACTCATTGCCACAATCCTGTCACCCTCCCAGGGTGCCTTCTATTGCTCTGTCAACAACATAGAAAGAATTGGCCTAAGGGCTACTGACTAGTCTTCCCACATTAGGATGTTAGGGGCGGGTATCATGATAGTTTCCCCGTTTGAATCTCAGAGTAGCAACTTATTTTTTTCACCAAGTATATGTGACTGATCTTCAATTATTGTAATAATGTTCACTGGGTGATATATTGTAAAAGAGGTACAAGAAGGATTATGAAGTAAGGGATGAATCCACTGCATGGCGATAGCTAGCTTGTTAACTAGGAAGAGATGAATCAGGGGGTTCTCCACAGGGACAGAACCATACACATACATGTGTGTATCTGCTGCTGCACCTGCACATGTGTTTCAGTGAGTGTGGAGGCCAGAGAGGTTGATGCTAAGTGTCTTTCTTCACCTTTTTTTTTTTTTTTTTTTTTTTTTTTGAGATAAGGTCCAACACTGAACCTGGAGCTAACCAACTGGGACAGATGAACTAATGTTGAAATAAACTTTGCACGTCATTTAATTTACTGAGGTTAAATCCAGCTATATGCTTAAGTGCTATCATAGTAGGCCAATTAAATTAGAGCCTTTGGGTTGGAGCCTATGGTTGAAGCTGCACGGGGCATCTCTCTAATCAGTGGAGAATGAGTTAGTAGCACAGACCTAGGGCCAGCTTTCTTAATGAGTTACTTGTTGGGTGCTCAGCGAACCAGACACTGTTATGCTTTGACAATACATTGAGGACCTGTTGTTCTTACTCAAAAAGTTCATGTTTTACTAGGCAAAAAGTATCAAGAGTGATTATGGGTACTGGGGGTGTAACAAGAGTAGTTTACTTTCCTGCAGTGCCCAGAACTCTGGGTTTGAGTCTTAGACCTTCAAACAAACAAACAAACCACCCAACCAAACAGATGTACCACCACCACCACCACCACCAACAAAACAGACCAACAAAATCTAACAACAAAGAACCAGCCTTTGTGTATTGAGAAATAATAATGAAAACTGTCAGCAACAATTTGAATAGCACTGAGGGAAAAATAAGTTTAGTCTCTTATTTAGAGAGACAGCTTCACAGTTTCTAGGGTGAGAAAGCTGAGCACATGAAGTAGGCACCCATTTATTTCATATTGGTTTGATAAAATGTCATACTAAAACAACTTCCGGAAGAAGCCATTTGCTTTGTCTTCTGGAAGACATGGCGATATGAGCCCGAAGCAGCTGGTCACATCACATTGATAGCCAAGAAGCAGAGAGAGATTAATAATGGCGCTTAGCTCACTTTTACCTTTTTATTTAGCCAAAGTCCTCAGTGCTTTGGATGGTGTGCCAATATTCTGGGTAGGATCTCTTATTCAAATAAACCTTTCTATAAACCACCTCATATACACACCAATGGGGTGTTTTCCTGGTTATTCTAAATCCTACCAAGTTGACAATCAAGATTAACTAACATAGCTTAGGAAAGAGATTTCAGGCAGAAGAATGACACACAAATATATTCTGATATGAGACACATGGCGTGAATTGTGTCCTGAGGTGTCAGTGTCTGCAGTGTGGCCAGAAAGGTAAGGGCACACAGATGAATTCATAGTTGTCTTATCAGTTATCCAAGCACTCCTGCTGGTGAAGGCAGAATGAAGTCTGAGAGAGCCAGATGCTGCTATACCAGGATGCTCAGGCTGCTGTAGGAGATACCACAGAACAGAGATGTCCGGGAACTCGATTTTACCCAGGCTGACCTCAAACTCATAGAGATCGGCCTGCATCTGACTTGTGAGTGCTGGCAGGTTATTATTAAAGGTGTGCCACCACCTTTCTAATACATTTACAGATGGCAGTATTTTCTCTGTGTTCCCTAACAGTCTGCCATCGTTGTATACATACCACTTGTGTCTCTTTGTGCCTTTAGATTTACTCACGTGTAAGGCCCTTCTTAGTAGCCTCATTTTGTGTCTCTTTTGTGTCTCCAAATTTATCCTTTGTATAAAGACATCAGTTGGGTTTAATGTGGGTCCTCCTTTTAAGGTAATCTTGTGTGTAAAGGTTCTACCATCAGATGTCAGGGTGTGAGGTGCTAGGGGTTTAGACCTCATCATATGTATTTTATATTATGCATTTTACATATAGTAATGTTCTTATAGTTTCTAGTCTAACCAGACAAAGCCTGTTATTTTTACTTGTTACTGTGGCCAAGTCGAAAACCTATGGCACATTTGTTTTTCCTTTACAATTGTTTGAGCAGCCCTAAACAGAGTGGTTTACTCTTTTCTTATTCCAGTGTTGCTAGACGGGAGGAGCATAGGATAGAGAATGTTTGCTTCACTGGTCAGGATTTTTCGCACCCTCTTTTCTAGAGTCCTGTGTCTGCCAGGGCTCTCTGGTGCTGAGGATACATTCCACCCTTGCTGGCTTAAGTTGGATTTATTGTGAGATATTAGCTGGTTTATAGACGCTTTGAAAGTTGCAGAGATATGCTATAGGCTAGATTTCTATGAACATTTCCTAGAACCACCCCCACAGGAATAGTCTGACAAGAAAGCTGCTGCTGCTGCCAGCCCTAGAACCTCACAGCCTCTCCTGCGTGCTGTGTGGTTTCCACCATGCTTATCTCCCAAATCCATATCCCTGCCGTCATCTCTGTTGGCAAAATAGATGTCCAGGTTTCACAAGGTCAAATCAGCATGTACCAGGCTGCACAACAGCTGCAGAAGAAGCCTAGAAGTGATTGACAGGATAAGGAGATGCCACAGACAGGCTCTGCTTCTGGCTAAAAGAGAACAAAGATTTGCAGTACACACATGTTATGTGACTGATGTCTAGGCTACTCTTGGTCTTTCTATCTTCCAAGGCCTGCCTTTGCAAATAAAACAAAACAAAACAACCCCTCCCCCCCAAAAAAACCCAGGATCTCTTTTTATTGTTTTATCTAAGAAGATACGTTTAAGATGCAAAGGACATAATTAGGCACTGAGAAATCTCTGCATCTCATCAGTAAATGCCCTCATTTTACTGTGATACTCCGTGTGACAAAAGGCTGCTAGACTATAAAGAAAGTTGTGTATAGAAAGTCCAGCTGTGCCTTCCAGATTCCCTCCGTTCTTGTCTTGAGGCTCCCCTTGAATCAGTCTTTTCCTGTTTGGTTATTCAGACTGGAAGATTCTATAGCTATCTTTTCCACCGCGGTTATTTTCAGATTGGAGCATCCTTCATGCTTTGTGTCTATCTAAGGTTGACTTTTATCTCTTGGGAGTGGGCATTATGTGTAGGCATGCTATGTGTAGGTGGGCGTGTACTCATTGCTGAAGTATAGGAATTGAAAACTTTTGTGCCATCAAGAGAGACAGAGAAATCAGACCATACTTCTCACATGCACACACTGACAGATTTGTTTAGTAATCTCTCATCTGAACTCTTGCCATACTACTGTTTGGATGCTAGAGATGTGTCAGGACCAATCTGAGCACATCTCATTGGCCATTCCTTGCTATTTATTCACCAAGAGATACTGGGTAAAACACCTGCCGAATGTGTTAACATTGACAAGTCTCTTCCCTCTGAGTTCTAAAAATTTTTAAAATTAGCATCATTTTATAACTTAATATGAAACTATCCCTTTCAAATGGATGAGAATTTAGAGTGCTTTTTCCTCCATGATTGGATTATAGCCCTTTCCTTTAAAACCTACTTTGATTAATACAAAGTGAAGTTAAAAGGTAAGGAGAGATATTTGTTATGTTCTTCTTTCTACTCATGTAAAACTGATACTTTCCAAAAACCCACACTTGGTAAAAGAAACCATGGACTGTTTATAAGTGTTATTACAAGGATATAATTGTGATGGCTAGAAATATACTGGAGAAGTGTCCACTAATTCACTCTATTGCTGGGATGATGGATGGATGGATGGATGGATGGATGGATGGATGGATGGATGGATGAATTGGTGGATGGGTGAATTGGTGGGTGTGTGGATGGGTAGATGGGTAGGTGTGTGGATGGATGGGTGGGTGGGTGGATGGATAGATGGATGGATGGTAGATGGATGGATGGATGGGTGAGTGTGTGAGTGGTGGGTAGGTAAACAGGACAGTGGGAGGGAAGGAGGATGGGATGAGTAAAAAAGTGCCTTGATGTTTCTACTCCACGACACAATCTTCCTCGTGTGTATGTTGTATCATTGTCCCTTCCCCTTAAGACTGTTGATTATCAAACAAGGTAACATCTGTTTTAAAGAATGACATAATGCTGACCTGGCTGGAGTGTATTATTCATAAACCTCTCCAAGAGCACTGCCATCATCACTTTGCTCTCCTGTGGGAGATTCCCAGTGTGAATTAACATAACAAACGCTCTGGGAACTTCTCCAGAGAAACCTGTTGACATTTAAAGTAATCATGTACACCTTTTTGCTTATGTGGAACATTAACAAGTTCCCAGAATGTGATTCCATGAAATAGAGTTCGGGAAGGGCTGGTATGAATCAGTTACAATTATAATTCTTTTCAAAGAAAACAATTGATTTTTTTTTTTTAAAAGACAGCTGGAGACAGCCTGTAAAGCAATTGCTGAGTGTGCTAACCTTTATTCTGTAGTAGATGAAAGGCTTGTGTAGTGGACAGCAGGAAGGCTTTCCTGAGGTATTATTCCTAGGCCTATCTTAGGCTACTTGTGAATAGAAGTTGATACCCTGTATACATTTCCAGCATGGCTCTTCTCAGGCCAACTGTGTATGGCAGTGCATTGAATTCATAAGGACTGGCTGTTGATGTGTCCACCTGTGACTTCCTTCAGAGCTAGGGAAGCCTCTGCTGGAGATAGCATTTTTTTTTCTAGAGTATTTGCATTCAAGTCTTCTGTTGAGCCTTGAGTTCAACCAAAATGTCCACTACTGTAAGTGCAGATTTACATGTTTGTGGAAAAGCCACCTGCAGGTGGGAGAACAGTGTTTTAACTCTACCATTTCCACTTGATATTAAGAAATACACATTGTGTGAAATAATGGAATGTAAAAAATGAAAAGCAGACTTGTCCCGTGTACATACACACATGTTCGCTCGCACACACACACACACACACACACACACACACACACACACACCCTGCAAATCCACAAATGTAAAAAGGGATAAATTAGGACACTAGGGATTAGCAGTTCCCCCCCCCACCCCCCATACATTTTCTTTGTTTGTTTGGTGTTTTGCAAGCTAACATGCAATATGACATCCACCATTTTGAAGTGTACAACTCAGTGATGCTAAATTCAGATATTCCCACCATCCAGGGTTTCTTCTCTTGCAACACTGACACTCTTTCCCAGTTAAATTAGTTCCTACTCCCTTGATATCAGCCCAGACAGACACCCTTTGACCCTTTGTAAGTAGCATCATACCATGAGAAGGGCTGGTTTCCATAACCTTGTTTCAAGGTTCATACATGGTATGTATGTCAGGACTTTTCCTTCTGAGTCTGAGTAATACTTCCATTGTGTGTATGGATGACATTTTGCTTTCCATTCATCTGCTGATAGACAACCCCCATTGCTCCCACAGTACAGTTCCTTTGCATAGTGCTGTGCACATAGCTGCAATGTTCATGCATGTACATTGATATCTTTGAGTCCCTGCTTTTATTTCCTAAGTGGTACTGCTGGACTACATGGTGGTGTTATTTATTAAAATGTCAAGATACAGCCATGCTCTTTTCCATGGTGGGTTGTAGGAACCCAGCAGTAGTTCACTTCCCCCATCCTAACTTGAATGTTTTGCCTTTGGGTAACAGCCATCCTAATGGAGGTGGGCTGGTGTCTCCTTATCACACTACTTTACATTTTTCTAATGCTGAGCTCTCTGCCATCCTTTTCTTGCTAGAATTTTGCTGTTGACTTTAAAAAGGCTTACAAATATGGAATGACTGTACCTCTATTCTTTTTCTCCTTAAGGTGCTGGGAGGGGATATTTGCTCTATGAAGGATCCAGCAGCCCTTTGTTGAATGGCCTTTCCCTTACTCGAAAGTTCCTCATGTAGCTTCTTAAGCTTGTGGTGTTCCTGCACTGAACACGGTAGATCTTGTAGGTACCATCTTGGGTATGATCTTAATTCTCCCCAAGATAGTCTTCTCAATTTTTCTTTTGGATTAACTTTAAAATGTTTTTACTGCCCTTTTCCATACAGTATCTTTAGAATTGCTATCATGATTTGCATCTAAAATGTTCTTTGCGGGCTCATAATTTTGAATGCTTCTTTCCAGGAGGGTGGTTCTGTTTGGGGAGGTTGTACAGCCTTTGGGAGGTAGTGCCTAGCTGGCAGAAGTAGGAGTGGGTTGAAAATTGTAGCCTTATGCTCACCCATGTTGGTTGGGCCTGCTTTCCCTCTTCCCTAGTCCATCTTGATAGGAATACCTTCTATCTCATGTCCCTTCCACTGAGGCTGGAGCCCCTCTGCCATGCCTCTCCACCGTGGTGAACTGAATGCTTCTAAAACTGGGAAGCAAAAAATGCCTTTCTTTTCTTAAGACATTTTTGTCTGGTAGTCACAGTGAAACAAAATTAACTAATACAGTTGGTATGCATTTTGAGAAAAATAGTTGTGTTTATATGAGTATAGTGAGAATGGTTAGTGCATGCTGCTTGGAAAGGAAGATTTCTCAAAATAATAGCCAAAATCATTGGAAAATCTTTCTGTAAATGTTGGTCAATACTCAATGGTGTTCATTCTGTTTTTTTTCTTTTGATATGTTTATCTGAAGTCATAAATCAATTCTTACATTACTGAAAAGATTATTGAATTAGTTAGAGAATTGTTTAAGTAGACAAGTTTGGATAATAAGGGCTCTTTGTCTAGAATCTTTATAAATTATTGTATTATAAATTGCTGAGATAATTGCACACAACTTGCTATTTAAGTGAAAAATGAAGAAATGTAAGGAAATCATACCTTCAGTAGATGCAAAAGGTAGACTTCTGAATTCTGTGATAGCGTTTTGTAAATATGGACATATTACATGTGCTCTGAAAGGATGCAAAAGATAGACTTCTAAATTCTAAGATAGCGTTTTGTAAATATGGACATACTCAATGTGCTCTGGAAAGAGCGTGTTGTGCTTTTGCTTGCCTTTAGATATCTTAGGTGATTAGACACAGTGGTCCTCTTGAAGTATTCTGAAGTTTAGGCCGGGCCAGAGTAGAAAGCCTCATTTGTCCTCATTTGTGAGGAGGTGAACTGCTCACTTACCAGTTCCTTCTCTAGGATTGACCTAAGACCTGGCAAAAGCTCCCTCCTCCTTCCCAAGTTCTGTGAACTGTGTCTTTCTGCCTTCAATTTTCAGTTTGCTAAAGACTAGATTTCAGGGCAGTCATGGTGGAGATATGGGAAGCAGAAGCAGGCTTTTGTTTGCTATATTTCATTTTTATTATTTTATTTTCAGTAGACTCCCATTAAACCCATCACCAGACTTTTTTTTCCCCATCTCTTCCATCTGCTTTCTGGCTTACTTCATTGTCTTCTGGCTCATCACCTGGCCCTGACCCATGCAACACAATGGACAAACCCACATTTAAGGCCTTGGTTTAAATGAGGCACTGAGAATTGGCTACATGTGACCTTTGCTTCAGGGACTCAATAGTTAATGTATTCATGGCAGAGTTAATAAAACAGGGAGCAGGTGACAAATTTAGTCTGTGGAAGCTGCATGCAGGAGGGTGAGCATTGGGAAGAACAGAAAAGACAGCAGGGATTTTCATCAAACAAGGTGATTTAGATGAAAGGTCACAAATTACATTGAATGTGAATTATGCAAAAGTCATTCACACTAAAAGATAATTTAGGCATATTGCCTTCTGCCATTGCTTTGTAATGCTTCTAAGTCCTTCTTGGAGTAAAGAGAGCAATATTTGCTGTTCCTTAATAACAGTTGTTATAATGGTTTACCAGACTGTATTTACTGAGATCTCTGCATCATCAGCCATGTTTACCAAGACAGAGAAAAGGGACAGGAGTCTTAGAGAGAAGACAAGCAGAGCAAATATGCCTGTCATCTTTATGAGAATGTGCTCTGTGCAAGTTTCTGTGTATTTTCCGATCATCTCCTTTGTACAATGCTTAAAACCTCCTACAGAAGTGAAATTCCATTGGCAAAATTGGTAGTAGACTTTCCCACTGTGTGCATTTTATTCCCTATCTGTATTGTCAGATGAGGTGGGATGCAATAAAGTCACCTGGAGGCAGAGGCAGGTAGATCCCTGTGAATTCAAGGTCTGCCTGGTCTACATAGTGAGTTCCAGGACAGCCAGGGCTATACAGAGAAATCATGCCTTGAAAAACCAAAAGAAAAACAAAACAACGACAAGAAAACCCCTCCAAACCAAAGCCCTGCAACAACAACAGCAGCAGCATCAACAATAACAAAATAAGCTTATTTTTATTAGTGACATAAAACTTTTTATTAGTGTTATAAAACTTTTTTATTGCTACAAAACTCCTTTTCACACTATAATAAGCAGTGCTGATTAAATATGTTTATAATTTTAACCCTAGCCTAAGTCTTTGAGATAGATTTAAAGGTACTTTTCCAAAGACCTTATCTTTGGTTTCATTTTTATTATTGTTTATATACAACACACTAGAACCATTTTAGAGTATGAAGTTTAATGAGTTTTAACGTAGATTAATTTTGATCTTTTTAAACAGCTGATGTCTCTTCATTTGATATGATATGGTTAGAATTAGATTATTCGTCAGTGATAATGGTTATTTGAAATAGCCTTCTTGATCGTTTTGAACAAATGTTCTGTATAATTTATTGTGAAGTTTCTCTTTATATCTGATTAAGTGTTCCACTTTGACCGATAACATATGGGTGATTAAAGTACAAACATCGAGTGTCAGATTTATAGATCTTTGTTTGTTTTCATATGCTTACATTACTAGTGTTATCTTTACTCCTCATTTCCTGCTGGGGATCTTTTAAAGCCCTCACTGTGTTTTGTAAATAAGTTATTTAACTGAGATAATCTTATTTGGAAATCCACTCAGCCAAGCCCAGGTGCACTGTGGGTTTGCACAATAGATTAAAAGTTAGACAATGAATGTGGTGAACTGTTCCGGGGTTGACTCTGCCCTTCCCTAAGTTTTTCACATTGGCATAGCATTCAGTGAAAGAAGTGCACCAGGAGTGGGGTGGGGGGTGGGGCATGGGGAGGGGTGGGGAGGAATTCTTACAGCTTGCCTTGGTGCACATGTGGAGGTCAGGGAACAACCTACAAATATCAGTTCTCCCCTTTCTTAGTGTGGATCTTGAGAGTGGAACTTGATTCATTAGACTTGGTGGCAAATGTCTTTAACTCTGAGCCATCATTTCAGCCTGGTGAAGAAAATTTGAATACCTGGATTATATTTATTTATATACTTTAGGTATTTAAAATACTTAAGTATATTGTCTTTTATACAGGGAAATCCTAGTATGTTTTATTAGACCTCTGTGACTCATTCTCTAGGTATAATTCTATCAGCAATTGTTTCTTAATATATGCCCATAGAGGACTGAAGGAATAGCTCAGTGGTTACAATGGGCTGTGAATTGGATCTCTTTAAAAACTAATAAACAGATAGGATCCTTAACCCTTCCCTGCCTGGCCAGTAACATTTTGGGGAGTGGCTGATTACATAAATCCAGAGCAGCTGCTTCTCTGAAAGGGCAGTGGAGGAGCAGCCCCTCACTTGACCTCACCTGCCCTGTTTCTTGTTTCTTTCCACTTGTATCTCCTGTTTTCCAGGCTTAGAGAGCAGTTTGATTCCAGGGAGGAGGCAAAACTGTGCTCTGCTCTGGGCATTAAATGTCATTCTTCTCCCTTACGGGCCCTTTGTTTCTATCTGTGGGCCATGAAATGCTTGTCGGTGTCCACATGGCTCTCAGTTGCTTTCTGTAGCAAATACATAGATCTGCCCCTCTGTTTGCAATGTGTAGAGAAGTGCACGGATGTATTTGGTCTGCCAGGGCCAGTTTGACTTCACCTGTTTTCATCCGTGTATGCTTTTCTTCATGTTCCCTTAAATGTTGTTTTTAAGATTAGAAATGTTACAATTTAATTTTCTATATTAAATGTACCTTAAGTGAATTGGTTTTTTGGAACGAGTACAAGGTCTTTAAAAATAAAGCCTGATGTATGTTTTTGTGGTTCATACATCAATGTGGTTTCCTGAAAGAAAGCTTCTAAAGAAAGGAAAAATAAGTTAATGAAAGTTAGTGAACGACTTTTCAGTAATTAAAAGGATTTGAGACTAGAGGTTAATAAATTTAGTGTTAATGAAAATCTGTTATTTTTCCCTATCAGAACTGAAAAAAAATCCATAATTATATTTCATTATTGTTGTAGGGCTTTGTGGGTTAGCAGTTTCCACTCTAGAGGTCCATTTAAAAAAGAAATATCAGGACTTCTGATTCTAAGTCGAAGTTGCTTAACACAGTCATGATTTTGGATTGATTTTTGGCTTGGTAGTCAGGATTTTAATATTGGGATATGGGGGAGGAAGGTTATTTTCTCTGAAAGTTGGAATCAGTTGTGGTAATGATCCGTGAAAATTCACCAAGGTATATGATGGTAGATCTCTTCATTTTGAAATTGGAAAACAGTATTATGTAACTTTTATCCAAGAAATCATGGCTTTGTAGGTCCAAGCACAGTGCTGAACAAATTGTTAATTTTTGAGCCAGTTCTGCAGTGGAATGCAGATTTTTTTCTGCTTCTTTGTTCCAAATAAACAAACGAATATGTGGTATAGTTTCTGATTTCCTCAGACAAGTGCTGGCTAGGTAGGACATACCCTGAATCCTAACACAGGGCAGCTGGAGAATTTGGGGACCACCTGTCTATTTCTGAGTCTCTCCCTAGTAACTCAGTTTTCATGGAGGTTATTTTCATCTTCCTCTGACAGCCCATGCTTCTCTGCTGTTTCCTGTGGACTTGAGGTAAAGCTCTGCCCATTCGCTGGGCTCACTGCCTGAGGATTGTGACTTTGATGAGGACTCTTGCGCAGGAGCTGAAGTTGGGTTGGTTTTGTGATCCACCATGTGTTCCACTGAGAGGAAAAACAAACACTTCTTCAAGTAACTTTCAAAAGAAAACCTCATTTTTTTATTTATGGTGAACATTGATAGATATTTGGAAAGAGTTCTTTATTGTTTAATGAATCATTACATCATCTCTAGACTTTGTGACATTTTATAATCCAAGTGGATGATACCTTTATGGGATTCTGAAGAGTTGCTGATACTTTTCTTTCTGACAAGGAAGAGAGTTATGTCTATACCTCTGTAGAAGTAAGGGGGTGAGTGCCATGACTAGATGTGCATACCCGGTGAGCCATGCCGTGTGGTGGCCAAGGATGTCTTTGCTTGCCCATGTCTGAGTGTTGTGGCATAGTCTGCTGCACTGAAGGCTGTGGTACATTTCTTGTCCTCCTCTTGAACTTCAGACCTTTGAACCTGATCTGAAGAGTTGATATAAACAACACCCTGGGGTCTTGCATGTGGCCAAATATTGTACTATAATTAGTAAGCTTTATGGCCTGCCATGACCTTTCCTGAGTGATGCTTAGGCAGAAAGAGTAAGTGCTTTTATTAGCTCCAGGCTTTAAGAGAATTGAGCCACAGTGTATATGAGCACTTTGAAGTAATAATAATTAAAGTGAATAATACCAAGTAGAGTGAAGTACAGCATTTAACTGGCATCTTACTTCTTTTAAAAAAAAATTTTGTGGGTTTGATAAATTAGCAGCAGATCTAAAAATTGAAATATATGGGTGGCTGTCAGTTAATTTCAAAACAAATTAACTGTATTTGATGTGAATTATACAAATTTTCTTATGCCCCAGTTTGTACAAGGAACATGAGGATGTTGAGAGGAAGAACTGAGAACGTGACAATTATCCTAGGAGGAGTGGGGATAAATGCAAGGACACATCAAAGCAGGGTGGTGGGTAGGGGTGGGCTGCACAAGTCCATCTGCTTCTAGCTTTACTGTGGGCGAGGAGCAAGCAGCAAAGAGTTCTGTGTTATACTTCAGGGCTGAGTCTAAAGGGTTACAAAAGAATGTAGGGATCCAGGTGGCAGCAAAGGGGTGTTCAGGAAGCAGTCTGACTCGGCGAAGGTCTCACCATTGCTTCCTGACCTTGCCCAAGTCTGCGAGTCGCCACAAAACCCAGCACCAGACATCTGTAATGTATTATTTGCCCAAAAAGAAAAGAAAATAGAAAGGAATGTTGAATCAAAGCCCGGAATTTTACGAAATATAATGTGTTGCTTGTTTTTATATGGCTTTTGAAAAGAGACATTTAGGATTTGAATAGGTAGCATATGTGTGCCTATGTGTGTGTTGTGCGTGTGTCTGTGTGTGTGTCTGTGTGTGTGCATGTGTGTGTGTATGTTTGTGTATGCCTGTGTGCAAGCATATGTTTATATGTATACATGTGTATTTCTAGCTATGTGTATCTCAATACATAAATACCTGGAAACATAGATCTATAAAAACAGGTACCAGTCTAGCTGTTTATCTCAACCTTTCTAATTATAAAGATTTCAATTAAATTAGGAAATAAATTAGAATAGTCTTCGGAAGATTTAAGATAATTTTCTCTAGTGATTTTAGAAAATTCTAGAATATTTTTTATAGTCATAAAAATCACCTTGTATTAAAAAATTGTATCATAACAGTAGCTACGAAGACTCTTTTTTTCATGTTCCTTGGCTTTTATTGAAAAAAAATATTTGCAGCCAAGAGCAAATTAAATTTTTTCTTATTAGAAAATGTCATTCTTTCCTCTGATCTCTTTTGACCTATTAATGGCCTCTCTGAAATGACTGCAATCATTTTTAGAGATCTCATTGCAAAAATTAGCACCAAAGGTGTCACCTAAGTCTTTCAACCTGCCTTGCTTTTCTTCTTATCAATGAAGGAAGTCACTTGAAAAGAATCTGTAATGTAGTCTCATTGGTCATTCTTTGTCCACAAAGAATTACTGATGTGTGTGGAGAACCATGAAGACCTTTCATCCATCTTGCCACTAGCCTACCTTCCATGGTCTCGTAGTGCTGACACTGGACTGTGCCTCTTTAGTGTCCCACCTACTCTGTGTGAGTGCATCCCTGCGTTGCATAACAGTAGGTTATATGTTGATCTGATTGTCAGGAGAGCCTTACCCAATGTTGTTGGTTATTTATTGATTTATTTATTTATTTTATGTTTGCACTCACTTTTAGGGCTGTGTTCCTGATAGGCTCCATTGCCAGATCACACAATATTTTTTATAATTCATTGATTTGTCCATACAATATCATAATTAAAAAATTCTAACTTTAAAATATGTAACGAAACAAGACAGCATATAGATGGGACAGTTTGGCAGCATTACAAGACATTTTCACAGTATAAAACATAATGTATACTTTTAGGTAAATAAAAATAACAAAACCCAAATCAGCATTTTTTTTTCTCTTAATGCTGAAGGGTGAGGATATTGTTTGGCAGCCAGAGCTCTTCCTTTCTACAGACTTGCCCCTGAGTTCTAACATTTATGTGATTGGGGGACTAGGGAGGTAGCTCAGTGGTTAAGAGAATTGACTGCTCTTCCAGAGAACCCAGGTTCAATTCCCAGAACCTACATGGTTGCTCACAAACTCCCTTAACTGCCATTCCTGGGTAGTCTCATATTCTTACCAAGGGCCCATGGATGCACTTGGTACACAGACATAGACGCAGGCAAACCACCAATATATATACTAACATTAAGAATATGTTATTAGGACTTCTGTTGAGATTTGTATCAATGCCTACTTTTGCTCTTTCTACTTAAATCATTGTATGGCACTAGATAGAACTAATTGAAATCAAATCAGCAAAATACTTCGTGATGAGTATAATGACCATTTTATGTAAGTGGATTAGACAGGGTACTGCAAAGGTTGGTAGGGGAACAAATATTATACTTTGGATTGTTCAGGTTGCGTACAGTTTATTTAAAATCAAGAGGGCGAGTGCAGTGACCTTAGATTGAATAAAATTGTAACTTTCATCACAACCTACATGAAGAGACATGCCAAAATTGAAGGTAAGCCAAGACTGGTGCAAAGGGACCAGTATTTCATAAAGTTTTCTGGCAGGGCCATCTTAAAATCCTGGGGAAAATGTTCCGTGTTATTTGTGATGCTGAATTCCTTGTTTGAGAGAGTATCTGTCAACAGACACAGGGAAGAAGAGAGAAATGAGAGTTTTAGCATCTGCTTTGTACCAATCAACAGGCCAAGTGTTGAAGCAGATCCTTTTCCATCCTCATACTTGGTACCTAGTTTGCTTGTACCTATTATAGTCTGAGCTAAGAAATGAAGCCTTGGGGAATTTTATCATGTAACACGGTCATAAAATTAATAATGAGTCTGTGATTGTTTGAATGAGAAATATCACCTGTACCCTCAGGCTTTAGAACCCTTGTTTCCCAGTTAGCGGTGCTATTTGGGGTGGTCTGGGTGGTCCAGCCTTGCTGGAGGAAGTAGTCTCTGAGAGCTGACTTTCTCGTGAAAAGCCTTGCACCACTTCAGCGTAGCTGTCTTTTGCCTGTGCTTCCCTTTGAGATAGGAGCTCTCAGCTTCTTGCTCCTGCCACCCTGCCGGCCATTCTCTGCCGTGCCTCTGCACCATAATAGACTGTTATTCCCTTGAATAAACTCCCTCTTCCCTGTGTTTTCTTTGCTTATGTTGTTTCATCATGATGAGAGAAAAGTAACTAAGACAGTCTTTTCTGTGGTGTGCCTGTTAGGACTTGAATGTAGCCTGACTCCTGATTAAAAAACATGTTTTACCATTGATCCACACTCAAGGCCCATTACACTTTAGATTTAAGTCTCTGGACTTCTATTATAACTCTTCAGCAGCACACAGATTCGATACAGATATAATCGGATGTATTTTAGTGCTGTTATTTGATAAAAAAAAAATGCCTATTGATGGTTAGGTCTCCTTGATTAATTGACTGTTTATCACTGGGTAATGATCTTTGCCTATATTGATGGTTGGTTGTCTAAAAATTAATAGAGCTATTCCAGCTTCCTTTTGTTGGTGTTACCATATTAAATTCACTTGTTATTTTTTTTTATATGTGATATACATTTCTTATCGATAGCATATATTTCTGCTCTTCAGTTTTTGGTTGTCAGCATTTTTAACAGCTGAGCCATCCCTCCAGCCCTGGCTCTTCATTTTTTTATCAGGGTGCCAGTTCCTAGCTTTTAATTGTGGTGTATAGTCTCATCTGCATATAATTTGATCATCAGTATGATTGTGTTTAATGTTTTTTAACATTTATTTGTGTGTGTTCATATGTTTGGAGATGTGTGTTGGGAGGATACACATAA
The DNA here is from genome assembly GCA_030674055.1 of Rhabdomys pumilio. Classification (NCBI taxonomy): domain Eukaryota; kingdom Metazoa; phylum Chordata; class Mammalia; order Rodentia; family Muridae; genus Rhabdomys; species Rhabdomys pumilio. Next base: position 25,808,497 of record JANHMN010000010.1, on the reverse strand, counting down.
ACCATGTGTGCAGACGTCAGTGCATATGTGCGAATCTGCATGTCTCTCAGGTTCCCCAGGGCTGGCCTAGTGTTATTCTGTACTAGCTCTGAGTCACTTTACATTAGTAGATTCCCCCCCACCCCACACACACACACATTGTTTTTTGTGCATTTGCATTTCTGAACTGTGTGTTGCATGCCAGAGGATGTCTTAACAGATGAGGATTGGAATTCCTCTAAGTGTCTGCAACTTCCTACTAAGAGGAAGTTAAGCAATTTGATCACTTTGTGTTCTCTATTAAAATTTGTTCCTCAGGACAGTTATATTTGCCTTAATAATCCCTTCTCTCTCTAGTGGATGTGGTCGGGATCCTGAGAGCTTTACTTAACAGGACAAGCCATCATATGTCTGTAGATGGACTGTTTTCCACAGAGGCAAGTCTGAAAGGGAAAAAGTGAATGCAGTAAGTCAGGGAGCATGATTGGATGCATTTCCACCTACTAGGCTCTGCAAACCTTGAGATGAGTCAGGGGAGCTAGACAGTCTCATTCAGTGCTGATCGGTTATGCAGAGAGCATGGTCCTTTAGACAGCGGACGCTCTTTATACTGTGCGCACCATTAATTCCATTCCCCAGGGAACCTACCCTTTGCCACAGGGGTTTACAGCATTTCTTTTCAACACATACTAGTTTCTAGTTTTTTCCCCATAGAACTGTAAAGAGCTTTGTTGTTGTTGTTTGCTTGCTTGTTTGTTTTGTTTTTATAATGTTTGCTGTGACTTTTAGCTTTTATATTTAGTGGCTTCTTGACTCTGTTGCTATCTGTGATGAAATAGTCTTGTGCCATATTTTGGATATGATCTTCCTGTTCAGAACAGCAAGGCATGTGCTGGTAGCAAATAACCTCCATTTCTCAGTTACTGGTTGTGCAGACCACATGTACCAGTGCCTGATCCTAGAAGTAGGACAAGGGTCACTGAAGTGTTGTCTAAACATGCTCAGAAACCATAACACCATCGCTCTATACCTGCTGTCAGTTTCACTCTGTCACAGAACTGGAGCCCTTACTTTGCCTTGGAGAATCCATGGACTGTTTTTTTTCTCAGACCAATTAGTGAAGCTTGGGCCAGCTAGTGCAAAGTAGGCTGTGTGCAGCCAGAGATCAGATATTCTGGAGTCTAAGTCAGGATCCTTTCCTTGTTTTTTAAATTATCACTTGTGGCTGGGAAGGTGGTGGGACCTTGTAGGCCTCGTCATTTCATAGATGAGGAAAGGAAACTCAGAAATGGGAAGTGCCTGCTAAACTGGAAGTTAACAGTCTCACAGAAACTAAAAGGTCTAACTAAAAAGCCTTTTCATTCCTGCCTCATCTCATGGTGAAGTGGAAAAAAAAGGGGGGGAGGGGAGTGGCAAGAGGTTAGAAACAGGTTTTGCTATCAGAAGATGTAAGTTTTATGTCCTGGCTTCATGGTTTCATGTGACATGATAGCTATGTGATTTGGAATAATTACTTATTATCACTTGTGGAATTGTTCTTTATCTATGGAATGGACAATTTATCAAAAAATGAGCCTGTGTCTTAAATTGACAAATTGAATTACAACCTGTTTTGATACTTAAAATGTGCTTAACAGTGATGAACGTGCCAGTTAACATATGAATCTATGATGACCTCCTCTGTTTTCTCCATAGTATCCTTGATGTCAGAAGAAAAATTAGTATTACGTTTTATAATCCTATATTCTTATGTACTCTGGCAGCTACTCCTTAGGATCTTACCTCTCCTGAAAAGTATCATAGTTGGGCATTCTGTGCTTCTCCTATCACAATAGACGGGCATGTGAGATTCTGCACAGAATGCTAGAAGCAAAACCCATCTCTCTGTTTAACCCAGGCAAGACAGTTTGTAAGATGTTTCAGTGGATAGCTTCAAGTAGAACCTGTATCTCAGTCCAAGCAGATTATTTATTGTTTTATCAAAAATTCTACTTTCTCATGGTTGAAAATGTGAAAAGTAAAATCATGACACATCATTATGGAACAGGGGACCTCCAAAGAAGTCTTTGAGTTCATTTTCTGTTGCCATCTACTAGTTTGTTTCCCTGGAGAGACTCCACTGGAGAAAACTGTATTTTTATTTGTCAATGGTTATTAATTGGAGATTGCTTCTGAGTTAGTGATGGGGCGTGTCTTTTTTCCCGTCTTTTCTCCACTGCACCCCACCCCCACACACAGATCCCTGTTTGTTTTCCAGACTCCTTTCCTATGTTTATATTTGTTTCTGTCCCATTCTGAGATGTTAGTTTTTATTTTATCTCATTATATTATATTTTATTATATTTCAAATGAGAGACAGAAAAGGAGTGGATCTAGAAGATGCAGAGGAACTGGGTATGGATATAGAGAGGGGGAAATGTGAATCAGGTATATTATGCGAGAAAAAAATCTATTTTCAATAAAAAAAAAAGTGAACAGAAGAGAAAAATAGTAGTGGCTTCTGAGTTCATGGCCTAGAGATAACAAGGATAGGACCTTATGTATTTTGTCTCTTTAAAGGCATATGTATGAACTCTAATAAGTATGTGTATACATTTAATGTATAAATGTAACTGTAAATTAATATTTTAAAGGGGTATTATTTATACTTTCTTAGGACCTCCTTTTACTTGATGGTACATCTTGATTATGTGGTCAAATATTCTATAACCTTTTAAAAAATTTCTTCCATGTGAAATATAGTGATCTTTTTCAATTAATTTTTTTTTTTGATACAGGGTTTCTTTGTGTAGCTTTGGTTGTTCTGGAACTTGCTTTGTAGATCAGGCTGGCCTCGAAATCACAGAGATTCACTTACCTCTGCCACCCTAGTGCTAGGATTAAAGCTGTGTGCCACCACACTTGATGAGTTAATTATTACTGGACCTTCTAAAACAGACGCACAGATTGTTGTATATAATTTACTGTATTTTTATCACTCAATTTTGAAGGTCTTTTTATGTAGAATTATAATTAGTACATAAAACCTGGTACAAACTGAAAATGTAATGTCTGTCACTTGAGACTCATTTTGGAGAATTTGGCTAGTCATCTTTTGTTATTATTGTCACAATATAAAACAAATTGACCTCACATAAAACTAGGGAAGCATGTATTGAAACTACATCTTTATTTTTTTAAACAGTGGACTATATGCAAGATTAAATCATTAGTCTGTATCTCAAATTCTTCACGTTTTATTAATGACAACCACAGTATACTGTAATTGGAATGGAATTTACATTACACTTCTTAAGGATCACACACTCAAATGCTAACTGATGTCAAGTTTGATTACAAAGAACTGGTTTAAGTATTTGATTTAGCTGAAAACGTGTGTGTGTGTGTGTGTGTGTGTGTGTGTGTGTGTGTGTGTGTGTTGCTCAGGAATCTCATTCAGGGTTTTGTATATACCAGCCAAGTAGTCTACCTCTGGGCTGTGTCTGTAGACCTGGAGAGTATATCAAATGCATTAGCTACTAATTTAACTTGAGTAAGTTTTTAATATGTGAAATAAAGACCTATAATAAGCTTTTTTAAAGTAAGAGGTGAAATGAAGTTTATTTATAGAAAACTTCTTACTAATATTAGCAATAGCTATAAGTTTTTAAGAATACAGTGCTGCCAAATAAATGTGTGTGGATCTAAGCTTAGGTAAAGAAGTTCCAGGAAAAGGGGATATCAGTTTGGAAATCCTGTAGACAAGGAAGGATTTTCTAACCTTCATTCCTAGAGTGTCTCTTTAAGGATAGGTAGATGTATAAATCCAGAAGAGCTCGAGTAAGCAATTGTTTAAAGAGAAGAAAAGCAGGAATAACCATCTATAACTACATTTGTGGCTCTCTAAAGATTCCAAAGTTAAATTCTCTTTTTAAAAAAAAATCAGTATTCTAAAGAGCGCAGGAAGTAAGTAGTTCAAACTTATCTGTAGGAATTATGGCTGAATTTCCTTCACTGTCAGTAATCAGTCAGCATCTTTCCCCTGAGATAATCAGAGTTGGATATGGTTTCTGGACATCACCCATACTCGGGCTTGGGATGCATTTGGAGTATGTATTCTATATGTGTCATGATTAGGGGGAGCATGACCTGGTGGTGTTGCTTTCTAGTATGTTAGCCTGGAGCAGTGGTTCTCAACCTTCCTAATGCTGTGACCCTTTAATGTTCTTCATGTTGTGGTGACCTCAAGCATAAAATTGTTTTTGTTGCTACTTCATAACTATAATTTTAATTCTGTTAAGAATTGAAATGTAAATATCTGTGTTTCCCAATGGTCCTAGTTGATCCCTGTGAAAGGGTCATTTGATGCCCCTCAAAAGGGCTGCACCCCACAGATTGAGAACCACTGGCCTGCAGGATAGCCTGTCTTGATCACAGTTGTAACGCCTCAGATACAGGTGGCCTAGGAATGACATCATGCCAACCCCAAGCTTCCCACCCCCTCTTTAAAAGCTACTTTGGTAAGTCACTTTCTGGTCCTGACAAAATGTGACAAGGGAACAATAGTATTTGTCATCTCCCAGCCTCTTCCGCTTTTCCTTCCTACAGAATATTTGAGAAATCAAATGTGACCAAAATAGAAATGTCTTATCAATATGCCTGCTAATTAATTTTTCAAATGCCCTTTAAATTACCATCAACTTTTTTTATGAATGCATAATTTTTCATTGTTTCTCCTGCCCACCAAACAATACATACCTTCATATTTTTCTAAAATGTACAATATGCTTGTTTTATAAAATTATAGAAAGACAGAAAAACACAAAGAAGACACAAATCATCTCCAAATCTTACCTACTTTAAATACAATGTTATTATCTGGAGAATGTCGGAGGCTTCATGTAAAGAGATATGAGGGAGGTAAGTGGATAGGTAAATGGGCACAAATAATTGTGAAGCCCTAAGAACGCCGGAAGCATTAGACTTAATAAATGGGAAGCCGAGAGACTTTGGAACAAGGCTCATTATTAAACCATTTCTCCATGTTTCTTTCTCTTTCCTTATTTTCTTTTTTCTTTACTTCTTACGCGGAAGATTGAACCAACGGCCTAATGCATACTAAGGAAGCATTTAACTAGGAGGCATTATCCCTGGTCCATGAGGCCATTAGTTTCCAAAATGGTGTCTTGAAGGAGAAGAGAACTATTTGAAGGAGTGCTGAGAAGGTTGGAGCCACTGTGGTATTACCACGATGCACATTTTAATGTCTGAAATTAAACATACGAAGAATACATGGCTCACCTGAGGATGTGGAACATCCGGTACTCTGTGGACTCCTACGTTGTCTGATGAGCCAGTGTTCTGCTCACCTTTACTGGAAATAGAGGTCGTATGTACACACAAATTTATGCAAGGTATTTAAACGTCAGGGCAGTTAGGGTGGCCAGCACGTCAGAGACTTAGACAGAAGGATTATGTGTCTCTAAAAGCCAAATAAAACTACTATAAAAATGTTTGCTTCAGATTTACACCTAAATCTCAGCTCTGGAGAGCTAGCCCTGGTGGCACACCACAGGCGAGCTGGCATGCTGACCAACTCAGCTTCCACCCATGCCCAGATCCATTGCTCTGAGTTGGTCCACCCAGTGTCTGCCCCATCTATGAACTGCTGGACAGTGTGAAGGGGCTGGTCCTGCAGATCCAAAGCTGGAGAATTTCCATGACTCAGAGTAACAAGATGATGTCCAAGAGGGATCCCAGTGAGGATCCAGTATTGACAGTGGAGGACAAGCCAGAGGCCTCGAACAGATCAATGCTTCATTGCAGTGAACATTTGCAAGGAAAGTTGTATGGACATAGGGTATACTTTGTGATACACTGTGACACACTACATCTTCCATGAAGAGATATTGTTTGTTTGTTTGTTCTGGTTTTTTTTTTTTTGGTGTTTTTATTTGTTTTCTTTTTACAAGGGTGGAGAGCAGATTTGAAAGGACAGGAAGATGAGTGGGTTTGGGGAGCATGATGTGAAATTCACAAATAATCAATAAAAGGTTTTTTAAAATGTTTACTTCGGACTTACACCCAACCGTAAATACTTAGGAGCAATTTATAGAAATATACAAACTGGAATTATATCTAACAATAGAAAAGAGACTGTATGATTATACCGCCAGATTTCACATCATTATAGTAACTAAAAGGAGACAAAGAGACATTTGTATCTTTATCTTCCATACCTGTGAATTCAAGCAAACACAGAAAATACCAGCAGAGATTTTAAATATAGAGAACATGTAGAGGCTTTGCTTTCTAGTTATTATAGTACAGGCATCATATCACCGCATGACACTTATATGGTACTAGGCCTTATAAACAATCCAGGGATGCTTAAAAGTGTATGAGATTGTACAGAGGTTAAGTATAAATATTGGGCCCCTTTTTATGGGAAACTTGAGCATCCTCTGACTCGACATCTTGTTTTCCCAGGACGATTTTATTACAGATAGTAAAAGATGGCTGTGTATACTGTAGAGTCCACTCACATGGTGTTCAGGAACAGGCAAGTTTATCCATGGTGATAGCCATGTGCTTGCCTCAGGTTGATGGAAGACTGATCACAAAGGGCAGCAGGCATCTTTCTGAAATTATGGCAGCTACATTTTAACTCTTGATTGGGGAAGAATTAACTGATAATGAATAAATTTTTCAACAACATGCAACTGTACATTATGATTTTATCTATCTATCTATCTATCTATCTATCTATCTATCTATCTATCTAT
>JANHMN010000010.1:25738188-25801744 GCA_030674055.1 Rhabdomys pumilio | reverse complement strand
TATCTATCTATCTATCTATCTATCTATCTATCTATCTATCTATCTATATATATATGTATGTATGTATCTCAGTGTAAAACTTTAAGACACACTCAATGCATATATTAAGTACTCCTAGTGCAGTATATCCTGGTAATGAAACAAGAAGGCTCACATCCTTGTGCTGTCTCCATGGAACTTGCATCAGGTTTCTTTTCTCCCAGACTCCACACATTCACTCTTTGCATGCTGTCATAGCCATCCCCGTTGTTCAGTTCTAGTTTTGTATTTAATCAGTTCCTGTAGTCACCATGGATCTTTTGCCTTGGTTTTTCAAAGTCAGGGTTATTTATTCTGACTTGTCTCTTGTTTATCCAGATTTTCTATCAAGTGCTTTTTTAGGCTTGTTTTTTTTCCTCAGGAAGGACTCATGAATTTTCCCTTTCCTGCATTGTTAAACGTTTACAAATGCTTGCCTTTTGCCTTTGTACTCCAAGAGTTATGCAGCTAGATTTAGTATTCTCGGGTCACTTGCTTTCTATTCTACAGACATGGCTGGCCCCACTGTCTTGTGATGTTGAATATCATTGTCTAGCTTTCTCTGGTTAGCCTAAATTCATTTTTAAATCATTCTCTCATCTAGCAGATGCCTTCGCTTTTTATCCTGATGCCTGAAGACCTTTCCATTCGTCATGACTTAATCAAACCACAGCTTTATTTCTTTTTAATTGTGTCTGTTTTCTCTAGTGCCTACAGTGTGTTGTTTTGGTCTGTAACCTCCATTCGTCCTTTATTTATAAAATGAGTATTAGAAATGTGACCGTTTCTTTTCATCCCCTGCCTGGTGCCTGTGTATGTGCACTCATTCCCACATGCATGCACACATGTGCATTAGTTCAAGAATATCAAGAGTCCTGACATTTGGTCATTTCTTGGATATGCCCCCTTTGAAGCACTCAGTAAAGCTATCTGGAGTCTTGGCTAAGGTTTTGTTTTGTTTTGTTTTGTTTTAAGATTTATTTTACTGTAGCTATCTTCAGACACACTAGAAGAAGGCATTGAGTCCCATTACAGATGGTTGTGAGCCACCATGTGGTTGCTGAGAATTGAGCTCAGGACCTCTGGAAGAGCAGTCAGTGCTCTTAACCACTGAGCCATCTCTCCAGCCCCTGGGCTAAGGTTTTATGTCTGCTCACCCACACTTTCCAGTGAGTCACCCACCTGCAGCGTGTATTTTCCTTTTGCTGCTTCCTGATTTTGACCATCTCCCCTATCTTTGGTCGTTTTGTTCTGTTTCCCTCATTTCAGTGTTTGCTCGTGAACTGCGGATGTTCTGTGCAGCTTAAGGAAGTCTTCTGGGGTTCCCATAACATAGAAGCCATGTTCTGTTACTGGGATAATATTTCTTTCATTCATGGCTTCACATTTGTCTTTCTAATGCGGTCCCACCCACACCTGCGGTGTTTGAGTACATTTTCACAGTTATCCTTTGTTCATCATTTCTGTGCAATCTGGACTAATTTCCATAGTTCCTTGATCTGATCAAGTAGACTTGAGTTAGTTTCTACTGTTTCTAATTTTTTTGAGGATAATTTGTTTTCAAATCCCTACCTTCAATTTGCAGGCTGCCTGTCAGGTTCAGCACACATCTCTTGGTCAAAGACAGAGAGAGAGAGAGAGAGAGAGAGAGAGAGAGAACATGAACTCAGCTGCCTCTGAGTGCAGTCATTTAATGGGAGTCCTGGATGTTTAACGGGACTGGTATGTCTTGAGATTTTTGCAAGTATCACGTAGACATCTCTGCACAATAGAAATTCTCCCTCTGCACCTTAGTCTAGTGCACACATAAGTTATGGTTATCCTGCCTTGATCTGCCATCTCAAAAATATAAAACCCTTCCCCGCCCAATGCATGTTGCCACCAGTAAGTTGACTCAGCCCAACTCAGTTTTTTGTCTTGTATGCCCTGTAAAGCAGAACGGTAAACTCTGTCAGTGGGTCTCAGAGGTTCTCTCTGTCCACCCTGGGAGTTCCAGTTCAGCTTCTCTGTATTTCCCAGTTTACAGGAGACCATTTCAGGTTTAATCGTTTACCGTCTCCTCATCACTGTGTGCTGAACAGAGTCCATATGCAGGATTCTGAGCTACGCTGGAACTTTAATTCTTTCTTCAACCTGTTCATTTTAAAGACAATGTACAATTTTTCTCCTTAACATCAGGTCTTTTAAAATATAGTATAGGTGTGTGTGTGTGTGGTGTGTGTGTGTGTTTGTGTGTGTGTGTGGTGCTGATATGTCTGTGGGTGCATATGTGCACATGGCTATGAGGGCCTCTGTCTTCATGTGTTATCCATTTTTGTCTTTGGAACAGAGCCTCTGTTGACCTGGAACTCACCAGTAGGCTATGCTTTCTAGCCAACCAGTTCCATGGATCCATCTGTCTGCCTCCGCAGTACTGTTTACGTATGAGTGATGTTCCGCCTGCCCTTAGTACATGGGTTTGATAGTTCAGACTTGGGTCTTTGTGCCCTTTTACCAAGTGAGCAATTTCCTCAGCAGATTTCAGCTCCTAGTTGAGATTATTTTTATTAGTCATTTTAGAAAATAGATTTAGTAATTGTTTTGATTCCACTGTTATGATGCTGATACTTACAAAACTTCATTTCAGTTTGTCAAATGATTTTTTTTTTATATTCTCTCTTTATTCTCCCACTCTTCTTCCCCAACTATAAATATGTGCATCCAAGTGAAGATGTTAAATGCTTTTAATTGAGATGGAGATTTGAGAAGAAGCCTAGAAATTCAACAGCAAAGGTTGGGAGTAGACAGCTCCTGTCTTGTAGCATTGATAAGGAAGTCTTGTTGTTTAAGGCTTTGTTATCTAGATTTTTCTCCAAGTCTGCACAGGGTATTTCCCACTGAAGCCTTCAGAGTTGAAGGGCTGAGGGGATATTTCCATGAGTTTTCTTGATCTGTTAGGTTGGTCTGTGTCTGTCTGCCTGTCTGCCTGTCTGCCTGTCTGTCTGTCTCTTTATCTTTCAGGATGAAGAATGTTATTATTCCTCAGCAGGGAAGTGATGGCACATTCTTCCAAGAATGCTGTTACTTAGGCCTTTTCTTGGAAACCTAATGGGCTCTTCTCATCCTTTTCTTTAGCAGAGCAGTTTTCATACCTTCATGCCAAAAGTAGAACAAGCAGCCATAGCCTGACTATCAGGAAAGATCAGCCCTGCCTCCCAGATTGGGCAGGAGAACAGTGAGAAGGGAAAGCTTCGAGGTTTAAGTGGAGGTGGCGAACCATCATACAGGAACTTCAGAATGAGCCAGGGATGGATGGGGTGGACTAAGGAGTCAGTTGAAGGGCATTGCTGAACTCATTAACAAAATGCAGTGTGCATCACCAGAATTATGGGCATTTACTGCTACCCTCTCGAAAATGGTAGTTTCGTTCTCTTCTTTTTCTTTTCTTTCTGTTTGTTTGTTTCAGTGGTGGGGTTAAAGTACTTAAAAAATCTTTGTATTAATTTGAAATTTTGTGGTTCACCCCCAGTTTTCCCATCCTTGAGTCTCAAGCAGCAGCTAATAACAGAAAGGATCATTCTGATATTTGTTAAGCATAGAGAAATTTGCCTTAACTGCATTATGTTATATCTGTCTACTTATATGCTGTTATTGTTTCCTTTGTGGTTATTTGCTTTATGATGATTTTTCTACAAATACATGTATTATAAAAATGGAAGAAATTAAAGAAAACATGTCTAAAATAATGATAAATTTAGTGATTGATGCCAGATTTTAGTGAAATCCATCTGTAAGCGATGTACAGGAGAACTTCTGCCCCTCCATCTAGAACACCGGGGCTTTTGACTATTGCCTCTCCCACTCCCATCCCCCTGCTCTTCACTCTTCACTATTAGAACATTTTTTCTCATTGAAAATAAATGCATTTGGAAAAAAAAATCATTCAATTGGCATTCTAAATGTTCATTTGAAACTGTGGATAAAAAGTCACACATTTTGTTTTCACTCACCCCTCCTCCCTTTTTTTTTCTTTGTACCTGGGGAAGGCATTGAGGAAAACAGTACAGCAGAACAGGCACTCAGTAGTTTGGCTGCGAATAACTTAGCCCCTCTCTCAGCCGAGTCCTTCTGGCTTACATGGTGTTCCCATAATGCACAAGCGTCTGACTATAGCTCAGAGTAGTGAAGAGAGGAATTCTGAGAAATACCAATCTTCTTTGGTGTATCACAGGGGATAGCAAAGCAAGGAAAGGCCCCTGTGCACACTGAAGCAGGCAGCCCCAGAGGGGGAAGCCAAGGGTGGGGTTAGGAGAGACAGGCTGTTTTCAACTCAATCAGCATATTTACATAAATAATTCCTTATTCTATTTAGAGTGTCTAGCCATTCTCTCCCTTTCCAACTTCATGGCAGTCTCTCCTCCACTGGAAGATGACATAAGATTTCTTTTAGGTTCTGTGTCTGAACGGATATTTTTGTACACCTTCTTCTGAAGCATTTCTTAATTATGATGCAGCAAATGTTTGGTTACAATAAGAAACAACTGACTTTGTCCTCCAAAGCTCACGCGCACACTGCCACGCATCACACTCTTGCTGTCAGATCTTTCCAAGCTTTGCTATGACCTACTTAGGAATCTTCTGTGAAGGTTAAAAATTCTGGTGAATTTTGTGTTGCAGATTTCAGTGGCTCGAGCATTTGCACTTCTGTTTTCCAGGCTTGTTCCTATGGAGATAATGGCCAGTCTCATCATGTAAACCTACTGGCTTCTTATTTTGGTAGACATGCTTTTTAATTTAACTCTCAGGAAGCAATATCTTTGATTTGGGTAATTTGACTTTGTAATGCACCGTGCATCTCTTTGGGTATTTTGTCAGGAGATATTTTAATGGCATGTTCACCTGACTTTAATTCTGGTTTGTCAGCATTTCTCACATAAATCTGCATTTCTCAGGCGTTAATCTAATAGTTTTAAGAATGTTCTTGAGTGGAGCCAGCAATCACCCCAATAGCAATGAGATTAATTTGAAGAGGCTGGAAGTGATGAAATACATACTGCAAATTCTCTCTGAGAGGAAGTCAGTTCATAAATGGTATGCAGTGTACATGAGCTGGAGGGAAGTGACTCTGGCTATGTGAAGGCCAGGGAGCCTGGCACTGTCTGAGAGATTAGTCAGGCTGGGTTTGCTTTCATTTCTTGCATAGTTATAGGATGACATTACTTGTCTGTATCAATGTCAAGAAAGTTTTCATTAAGAAGAGTGGGAAGATAAGTAAAGGGAGGGAGAAGAAGGAGGAAAGCGACAAAGGAAAAGAAAGTAAAGAAAGCATTGTAAGCAGTAAGACAGTCAGCAGAATTCAGTTTCCTCAGTAGCAGCAAAAGCACGGTGGTTTTTCATCTTAGGTAAATGAACAAGTGTTGTCCCACCCCAAGGCTTAGCATGGTAGACATGAAATCCGATGACAAAACAAAGAATGGCTCAGCTGAATCAGCAATAGACTGTGATAAAGGCCACTGTCACTGCTGACGGTCTGGATCATCACCCAGGCACCCTCAGATCTAGTGTCCTTTCTGCTTGCCTTTCCATGGTTGCTGATGTCCCAGTCCTTTGGCTTAGTTAAAGATTGATGATGGCCACGGTTTCATACTGTTCCTACTGATAGTAGAATGTTCCTGCTATTTCTCTTCCTCTCAGTGATGGTAAGACGAAATACAGAAGGTAGGTGGGCATGCACTCACCAAATAAAATACAAGCTGCAGGAGAATATAAATGAAAGACTTCTGACTTAGAAGGCATTAGTACGGCTGCTACTGAAACTCACTAGAACACTAGACGAGCTTGCATTGGCCCCGGATTAAAAAACCAGCACAAAAAAAAAAAAAAAAAAAAAAAAAAAGGAGTTAGAGTTCATCTTCTACCCACATTGCATCTCTGAGTATTTGCCATGGAGTGTGCTCAATACTTCACATAGGGCAGACAGCAAAATTCAAACTAATTTTTAAAAAGTTGATTAGGTGGACATTTAAAAAGCTGAGTCTTTAGCTGTTGCAGCTGTTGAATCTGGGGTTCACTGTCCCTTCAAAACTCTCTTCCTTCCCAGCCAGCGCTGTCTGGGTATGTCTAGTTTTTCCTGTGTCTGAGAGCTCAAAGCCTTTGAGGATGGAATATCTTTTCTCCTCGGTCTGGCTAAAGTTTGAAGGAGTAATGTATTTAGACTTTGCTCATTTGCCTAGCTGGAAAGGGTATAAAACACAGAGGGTGCTTCTCCCTGCTCCAGCCAATGAATAACAAGTTGTATCCACAACATGTGCTTGGTACAACCAATACCACCATTTTTTTTTTTTTTTTTTTTTTTATCAGAGATAAGCATGCCAGTAGCACAGTTTTCTTTATTATGCTCTTTGTTCCTGCTGTTTGGGCAGGGGATGGAATTCAAGGCCTCTGCATGCTATGCAAGCTCTGTGTCACTTACTTTCATCGTTAGCCCTTTAAAAAAATCATTAGTTTAATATAGTTATTCCCTACATTATTGCCTGGGTTGGCCTGGAACTCCGTCTACCACAGAGACGCTTTGAATTTGCAATCCTCCTGCTTCTGCCGTCTTGTAGCTAGGATTATAAGTATGTTCCACCAGGCTTAGCTCCAGTTCTGAACACAGGTAAGGAGCTTTCTGCAGATGAAATGCTTCTTAACTACTTTGCTTATGCGAATTCAAGTCCTTTTGAGCCAGAAAGTCATATTTGCATTCTCTTGGATATCCCAGTCTTTCCTGAAATATTATAGCTATCTAATTGTCAAAAGCGTTTAAAAACAATACATCATGATACCCTTTCATCTTAGCCATGTTTTCACAAGTAATTTCTCTCTGGGAGGCATCAGTAGTTTACTGTTATGTTTCTAAGGATTAAGTGAGATCAGCCTGGTTCACATTAAAATCGCCTCTGTCAACACAAGCAAACCACCCAGTGAGTGCAATCATCGTCTCCATTAACACAGCTGTCTGTTGGAACTAATGCATTTTCACGTCAGTGCAAGAGGACTGCTGGCTGACATTTCGGATTATCTAGCCAAAGTGACAAGGTCTGTCATTCAAATTAGCACAGAAATTCAATGGTTAATAACAGTTCTTATCCAGTGTCAGTTCAACTTAGCAAAAGATGTTGCAAAGGCCAGTTGTTTCTTGGTCCCAGGCTCAGAGTGAGTAGTGATATGTTATCAGTTATTTTTTTCCACTTATTTTTGTCTCTCAAAACTGTTCATGCTTTTCATGTTTACAAAGCAGCTCCTATCCAGGACCTGTATGTAAAAGAAGTTTGAAAAGTTAAAGATGTTTTTAGCTATAGTAGCTTCTGTCTGTACCCAGCTATTGAGCGCCAATGCTCTTTCCTCTAATGGTCAAGGGGATCAGATGGACTAGAGTGGCATTGAAGCTGTTGGGTTGCATGTTGAAGATGTTGGACTTATCAGGTCTGTTGGATGCATTAGTTACTTTTCTCATCACTGGGATAAAATATCCCACGAGTACCTTAAGAGATGAATGCTAGCTCAGCTTTCTTTCCACTCCTTTTTGGATTCAGCCTAGGACCCCAACCAATGGAATCATGCTTCCTTCCCATAGTAAAGGTGGGTCTTTCTTCCCCAGTTAAACCACTCAGACACCCTCACAGACACACCTAGAGATGTGTTTGTATGGGATTCCAAATCCAGGTAATTTGACAGTAAAAATCAGCCATTACAATTTGGATTCAGAAGACATCAGTGACAAGACACAAAGTCAAGGCCAAAGCAGTCACTTTTCAGATGCTAACTCAGTGAACCATTCTCAAGGTCAGTTGGAAGGAGCCTGATACTGAGGGATACATAAGGAACTTGCTTCCAACCAAGAATTGGAGGACCAGGCCTGCTTAAGGTCTAAAGTACGTTGCAGGGAGTCAGTAGGAGAATGCTACCCCCAGCATTATGTTGAAATGAATAGGGACAAATAGATCTAAAAATAAATTACAGCCATGTGAACATAATTGAGCTGTCATAGGATCTACTGTCAACGATGCATCTTCCAGTGTTGAGAGAGAAATAAATTGCGCAACGAGGCGATTAGAGTCTGTGCCCGACATCACTTCTGATATCCTGCTATGAGAGTTTGGTTATTTTTTGACTACCCTGACACACACAAAAGAAAAGAGTTGGTCTCTTCTCTCCTCTCCTTTTTCTTTTTATGGCTCATGTTTTAAGAGGGTTTCAGTTTATCATAGTGACAAAGACAGATCAGACCAGCCTACGATGGCAGAATCATGTGGCATAATTTATAGAATGTTCACAGGATAGTAGTAAAGAATTAGGAATATAGGAAGTAAAGAATTCTACAGGAGCCAGGGCCCCAGGTATCACCTTCAAAGGCCGAACCCCTGTGATGAGCGTTCTATCACTTAGTCCCATCTGGTAAAAGTTCATGGGCTCCCATAGTAGTTACAGCATCAGGGAACATCTAGCCACATGCACCCACAACAAGAGTCCCTGCAGGGCATTTGAAATTTAAACACTAACAACGAAGTGGTCATTGTTCTTTAGGGTTCTAGGGACCAACCAGCACTGGTTAGAAAAACCACTGCTCCATTTTCCCCAGACAGAGCATGAGCTCAGTGCTGAAGGTTATCACCACTGTAATTGGCTGGACTGTAATTGCCTGATAACACCTTAGGAAATGTCTATTTTGATGCCAGCTCTGGCCTCTACCCTGCAAGTGAAGTACTTTTCCTCTTGAAATCGAAATGTTCTCATAAAGGTTTAGGAAGGTATTGGGACTCTCTGCTGTTTGCAGTTACCTGTTTGGCCCTCAGTCCTCAAAAGACTTGAACTTTGACCTCATCCCTTTATTGAAGCCTTCTTCATGTCAATGGTTTTAAAAGTCAGTTCAGTAGCTACATTGCCTTGTCTTCCCACTAGGGTTCTTGCACTTTCTAGCCTTGTGTATTTAGCTCTTGTATCTTTCTAAATGACTCGCTGTTTCGTTCTCTCCTGTAGTCCTGTTGTGTCAAATTCAAGACTGATGTTGTCTTAATCAATGATGCTCTGTCATCCCCTCCCAGTTATGCCTTGTATCCCTCTCCTATGCTGCTCTGCAGTCACCTCTATCTCTGCTTTTCACAGCCTGCACTGTAACTGTTGGGTCTCCTGTTTCTCTCTTTTGTTCTCTGCTCTCAGCATCTGTGCTTGGGACTCAGGCATTTAAGAAATGGGTACTTGAGGGTAATTGAAAGGAAAATGGTCTCCTCTTCCTCCTCCTCTTCCTCCTCTTCCTCCTCTTCCTCCTCTTCCTCCTCTTCCTCCTCCTCTTCCTCTTTCTCCTCCTCCTCCTCCTCCTCCTGCTCATCCTCCTCTTTTTCCCTCTTCTTCTTTCTCTTCTTCCTCTTTCTCTTCTCTTCCTCCTCCTTTTCCTTTTTTTGCCATTCATGAGTCTGAATTGGAAGCTCTTTGGTTCAGCTGTGGTCCTTAACATGCAAATTTAAATTCATTTTGTCATCCTCTTTGACTGTACAGACATTCAAGTGGGCCATCTTAGTTTTCTTTACCCGCCTGTCAATTTGGTACACATTATATATTGATTTCTTTAATTGGAATTATGATATATAAAAGCAAGGACTGATAAGCCTTTACATGAATTCTCCTTTTCTGTGTAGATGTGTGAGTTGTTAGAATCCTTTAGCAGTGGCATGAAAATTTTCCATTTATGATGTTGAATTATAGTATTATTTTTACTTTTTATACCTGCTCCCAAATTGTAAAGTGCCAGTAAGTAGCAAATGAGTTCATCCAAGCGGATTGTGTCTGCAGCTGGCTTAGCGGCAGGTTTATCTTAGTAGTATTTACATTTCCAGCAAAGACTCAGCACTGCTGACTTTCCTTCATTTGACTTTCTGTGGGATCTCATATAAATGAGTTGGATAGTAATAGTCAGGTGAACTAAGTTGCAGAGCAGGCTGGGAAACTCTATAAGTGGATAAGGTTTGGGAAACACATGGTGTAGATCCTTAGTACCTGCAGGCACTGCCAGCATAGAAAGGAATCAAAGATCCCCTCATGGCTCAGAGAACCCATGGAAGAGGAGGCATAAAAAGGTGTAAGGGTCAGAGGGATTCAGGACCCAAACACACAAAAATACTTGGTGCTCTAAATCAGCAAGATTGATGCACATACGAACTCACAGAGACAGAGGCAGCATGCACAGGTTCTGCACAGGTCTACACCAGATGGATTTTTACAGCTAAAAGGAGACATGGATGCATGCCTTCATTCCTAACCCAGAAGCAATCTCCAATTGGTAACCATTTGCAAAAAGAAAATTTAGTTTTCTACAAGGGAGTCTCAAGAGGGAAACCACTCTTAAAAGCAGACTGCTTGTTCTTTGTCAGATCCAAAGGAGACTCCAATTCCCTGACTCCCAAAAGGCATTCCAAATATCTAGATATGGGATCACCCTGGACTGTAGGAGGATTTCTGGTGATTAGATAAAAGCCAACATTTCTGAGGAAATTTGTGAAGCCACTTCCTTTCTGCACAAAGGAGGCATTTCCCTTAGCACTGGCAGATGGGACAAATTGCTATCTGTGGTGCCTATTAGCATATCAAAGCTCATGCTGGCCCCCAGGTTCCCTCAGTAACAGAAGTACCTGTTAGACATTTCAAAGTCTGTGCTGCCCTTCTCACCTCCTCCCCAACCCTAAATTCTTTCAGCTCCTGCTGCTTATTCTCTTCATAACCCTGCTATGCCCCCTACTTCTTCTGCCTGTCCTCTCTGCTCCTTTTCACATAGCCAGGTCCAGCCAGTTGGCCATGTTCAGTTCTTTCTTTTTCTCTGTGCTTTGGCCTCTTCCAGATGCCTCTGGCTGTTCTCTCTTTTATATCTTCATCTTTACAACAATAACCTTCTCCTTAACTATACCATGGAGTGGTCATGACATCAAGCTTATAAACCCAGTGGTAGATGGCCAAGTAAAATTAATTCAGTTGTGTCTTTGGAGGTTTCTTGACTCATAATATTGTAGCAGGGCTTTTCCTTTCTTCCTTCCTTCCTTCCTTCCTTCCTTCCTTCCTTCCTTCCTTCTTCCCTCCCTCCCTTCCTTCCTTCTTTCCTTTCTTCCTTTTTTCTTTCTTTCTTTCTTTCTTTCTTTCTTTCTTTCTTTCTTTCATTTCATCATTTTTTTCTTTCATTTCATATATATTTTTTAAAAAATATATATACACTTGTTTTTTTTTCTTCTCTCTTTTACCCTACAGGTCTTTTACATATGTATTATGGCTTCCAATTCAGTGTTTTTATGTGATTCCTGAGTGTGTGAATGAGTGAGACTCTGTTATTTGTGCCTCTCTTGGGTTCTTTTCCTTCTGTTTCTTTTATCCTATTCTAATGTGTTAGTTTTTGTTTTATCTTATTTTATTTTATCTTGGAAGCCTGTTTTGTTTCTAGTGAAGGGGTAGATCTAGATGGGAGGGGATATGGGGGAGAATTTGGGAAGAGTAGAGGGACAGGAAACCATAATCACAATATATTATGTGAAAAAAAACCTTATTTTTTAGTAGGAGGAAAAAATTCAAAAGCAATAGTTCCTCCAAAAATGTCATTTATGGGCAATGAAATTGAAATTTAATGTAAGTTTCATATGGCACAAAGTTTGATTTTTTATAAAATCACTCACAACTATTAAAAACATTCTTGAGCTCATAATGGTGGTACATGCCTTAATCCCAACATTAAAGAAAATAAGGCCAAAATATTGTGAGTTAAGGATAGCCTGAGCTACCTAATAAGACCCTGTTTCAAAAATTTTTAAACCAACTGGCTTATGGGCCTCACTAGAACAGGGGTAGGTTGGATAAAGTTAGTGATAAAGTTGTTGTCTATTGATCTCTGTTCCAGGGAATAAGTATTGAATCACTTACAAGGCCCTTGTTCGTTGGGCTCTTTCTGTCTCTTAACTGTAGAGTGATATAGACAGAGTTCTGGGTCCTTATAGATGAAGAAAAAAAAACTAGTATTTCTAATATGCTGAAGTGATATAGTGGGATAACTATGCTTTTGAGTTGAAAAAAATAACTGTATAAAAGTAGGTAGAGATGGCGTCTTGGGTTGGTAATAATTTCTGTTCATTGACACTAGAATAAATGAGGCAGTGAGTAGGGCTGAAGGCTGTTCTCCATAGGACACACAAGGCATCCAGGGGTTAAAAACCAGCCTTATGAGTAAGAGAACTACAAGGATCTAGTGTGTCCTAGGGAAAGTAAAGGATGCCGAGAGATGAGGCAGGCAGCTTCGCCAAGCCACAGAGGACAAGGACTTTCCCTTACCAATCATGAGAAATTGTTGACAGGTTTATTTTAGGGATATACAGTTGGCTCCATTTGAGACAGATCATGCTGCAGGCTCAAGTGGGAAGGAATCAGGCTGAGGTGGGAGCCATCACTAGGGAAGCTCCCAAATGGGGTTATCATATGGAAAGAGTAGCCTGGCCTCTCCTTGGCCAGTGTGATGACTGAGCATATTGAAGGAAGATTGAAAACACAAGTATCTCTTAGATCTCTCTGCTGAAACCACTCATGTAATACATTGTGTGGTTGTGACCACATAGAGACCAGAAGCTCCAGGTTATTCCTTGTCTTCATTCAAGGAGACTTTGGGCTCACAGCAAGTTTATATGTACGGACATTAAAATTAAGTCCTGTGAAAGTATGGTGAACTTGATGATGATGAGGCTGAAATGGCAGCTTATCAAAACATCCATCTCTAGACCCCAGCACCCAGCAAAGTGCCAGCGTATGGTAGGTGCTGAGTCTGTGGGGGATTTGGCTCTGTCAGCATTTGGCAGACATCTGTACGATCATGTTCATCATCATCACTAAAGACTTTAGGTTTCTCTTCAACATCTCTGTTGATTAGTGCTTTGGAAGTGACCAGCTGTGTTATGCAAGCCAAGTTTCTCCACTTGGAAACTTGGCTATTTTTAAGTGAACTCAGTAGCATAGTAATGAGAACAGATTTGTCCTTTCCTGAGAAGTTTTGTAACTTCTAACAAAAAGGTAAGGCATTCCATCCAGGGAAGTTTATACCACGTTGCTAATTATATATTATGTCAAAGTAAGACCTACATCAGTGTTTATTTATGAGAACTCCAAAGATGAACATACCCAGTGTTTCTCAGTGTGCAGTGGGGGGCTGTCAGGGGATTATGTGATTTGGACCAGACATATAATGTTATCTACCTTGAGTTTAAAAGAATCATTCTGTCTGCAGTGTGGGAAATCAGAAGTATGGTTTTCAGGATAGGAAAAGTGTAGTCCAAGTAACTTCAGCTTACAGTGCTGATGGATTGACTTGTGAATGGCCATGGTGAGTGTCTATGTAAGGAGAAGTAACCAGAATCTAGATATCACTGCGAGGATAGAGGAGATAGGAGGCAGAAGGATGGTGCATTTGCTGATATGGAAAACTGACTTCGGATTGGTTAAGATGGAGGAGACTCTTTGGACATTCAGTTTAATAACAGTATAAAATGAAAAGCCAAGTGTACTAAATACACTAACCTGCAGAACAGGGGAAAATCTTATCCAGAAGCATCTATTTGCAACTGTCCACATTCAGATGATATTTAAAGCCAGGACTGAAGAACAAAGTCTCCCATGACATATAAATCATTGAATTATTAAGTTTTTAAAGCAAATTGATTTTCATATGAATTTATATTATTGGAAAGTTGGAGGCATTGCATCGGAGGTCATGTTTTCTACAGATCAGACCTTAGGAGCCTTTCTCTAAAAGCAAATCATCAAAGAGCAGAACTCACAGACATGCAGGCCATGAAAGCCTGAGCCCAGCAGCTTAGGGAGGACTCCTCTCGCTTGTGTGTGTGACTCATAAAGGGAAGGAGACACTTTTCTCTACTATCGTTTAGTCTCCTGGGTAGTGCCTTACAGCATGAAATATTAAAGATCTTAGGAGATGAAAGGGACAGGGCAGGTTAAAGAGTAAATCTGATTTTGAATTTTTGTTTTTCCTCTGAGATGTGTCATGATGCAATCAATTGTGTACCATGACTTGGTCAGCTGAGGATTATTTTCTTTTGTATTTTCAAGTTGCAGAAATGGCACATACATTATGTAATGCTAGCACTGAGGTGATGGAATACAGAGTGCCTACCTTTCTGTCATTAGCATGGCTGTGATTGGTTCCAAGGACAAAGTGCAAGTAAACAACTGTTCATTATTACTGACTTGAAGCATAGGAGACAGGATAATAACCTCAGACCTTTGGTCTCTACCCAGACGCATGATGTCATCTAAGCTGGGGTTGGCTTCCAGAGCCTTGCTGTAGAAGTAGGTGGTGTGCTTTTGTGAGGCAGAATGCAGCCTGGCCCTGTCACCAGCTTGGTCTCCTTGGCCAGTTTCTACAACTGGAATGGAAGTAAACACTGAACCCTAAGGGGAAGACAAGCCTGAACTGAAACTCTCTACATTAACTGATCACTAGGTATATGCTTTGTCTTGGATGCTGCAGCTCACATGGGCTTCCCTCAGCTTGATGGAGCAACTGTCCAAGTCTTGTCATGAGGCTATTCTGTGAAAGAAGTGGAATTCAATTTTTTTTGCAGACCTGGGGTCTCAAGTGCTAATCAGCAAATTGTACCAATAAATGACAGGATGGAAGCTGATGAAATAAACATTTCATCAGGAAAATATTTTTTTCTTTTTAATTGATGCATAGCAGCGATATACTTATGGGGTTCTAGTTGAGTAAACCAAGGCAGAGCAAGGTAAATAGCTGGATGGAATCACATGGTTTATAACATACAGGGGTAGGATTTGAACCCACCTTATGTAGAAGTCTGTTCTTCCTCTCCTCTCTGGTGCTTATTCACCTGTCAAGAAGTAGTTCTTACAATTGGGACATCTATCAGCTAAGCCGGGTTTGATCCTTCCAGTAGGCACCTTTCTAGCTTTGTTACCTAGGTAAAATACTTTGTCTAGGTCCAGACTTCCTCATTTGTCAAATATAGACAATTTGTAGTGCAACATCACTGTGAACACAATTGCAATATGCTCGTGGATGCTCCTGGCTGAATATATACATACAACAGTGTTTAGTACTATATACAGTAGTATTTAGTATAAAACTTACTAGGTCTGTGGCAGATGTTTAATACATATGTATTCAGTGAGTAATTGTAATGTGTTAAGTATATTCTTCCATAATCTCTCCTGAGAGGCCAGGAAAGATAGGAAAGATATATAAAAAGAGATGTTAAGTATATTCTTCCATCATCTCAGCTTAAGGACAAGGAAAGAGAGCAGATGTATGTAAAAAGGGAAAGGTAAACTCACTTCTGAGTGCTTGTAACACCATCATGACACAAATAGTACCAAGTAAAGTGTGTCCAGTTGAAGCCTTGTGGTCTTCCTTGGATTATCACTGAACATTCTGTAGGAGCAGGTAGGTGATTTCTTTCAAAGTAGCATTTAGTAGGCCTGAAGGATGGCGTTGCCTTTCACATTCTGGCACCAGGTATTGGTGGTGGGGATCGGGATGTATTTGAATGGGAGAAGTGAGCAGAGGGACTCTGAAGACAACTCTGTATAGTCAGTCCTGCTTCACAAATGAGAATGGCTGGGAATTTTCTGAGGAAATCAACCAGGAAGTTCATGAAAAAATTGGAAATACTAGGTGCTTCTCTGTGGATGATGTCCAATAAATACCTAGGTTTGCACTTAAAATAACAGGATAGGTGAACCTACCTGTCTGGCTGAAGATTGTAAACTTCTGTGTATCACACAAAATCCAGGGCGTAGTTTGCTCGGTGAGAACTGCGTGGAATACATGTATTCACTACCGTCTTTCTCAGATTAGTCAAAGGATAAACAAGTATTGATTTTTACTTATTTTTATTTTACACCTATCCTGTTTTTTCACATAGGAATAGGCCATTTGAGAAGAGGTCCCTAGTCTCTCTCTCTCTCACACACACACACACACACACACACACACACACACACACACACACACATTCATATAAATACATGCACTATTTTATGTCTCTGCTACTCTCTTTGAGTATGTTAAATAGAACAGACTAACAAGCAGAAGCCTAGACAAACCAGAGCTCAGCTGAAGTTTGTGTATTGGAATTCATGATATACATTGGTAGCAGTTTATTCTTTTTTAATGTTTAAATCCAGAGGGCTGATTTATGGACCAAAGGGATTTGTAAGAGAAAAATGCATTGGCTTTGAGCATCAGCTTTTGCCGCTGTTCATGCTCTGATATGGATATGTTTAAGGCTAAGGCTATCTTTCTTTCTCATTTGACCTTCTACTAAACTATAGTCGGGGTTTTCAACCTGCTAGAATTCAGCTCCATTCTCCATCCTGCCCAGGGCTGGTGTGGAACCTGGTTACGTGTTTAGCTTCCTGTGAACCATTCTCAAGCAGAGAATGTCTGTAGGGAGGAGACACAACATAAAAGCATGTCAGCCTGCTCTTTTCACTCCACCTGGAGACAGATCCTTTCAGCACCTTCTGGAGTATGGCAAAGCAGAGCACAGAACACATACTTCATTGATATTTCTAGACCCTAGACCTTAGCCTCTGCTCCTCTCTTGCTAGAACTTGACCAACAGAATATGAAGCTGACCTCACTCACTTTTCATGCAACTCTATGGGGTGCCTCTTTCTTTGTCACTCACTTCCTTACTGCATTACCTTCTTTTCTTTCTCTCCCCACCCTCCTTCCCACCTTTTCTCTTCTTTCTTCCTGTCTACACTGGAGAAGCTTTTCATCTATGCATGGGGAAAGCGTTCTTAGTCTTTCAAATTTCATCGCCTATAGTAAAACTCTTCTTCATTTTCTAATTCTTATATTAATAGGAAGCCTACGGATTTTACAAAACAAGGTCTTTGTAATGTAAGCCTTCACTTTTATGGCTATCTGCTGGGAAGTGTGAGCAAGCCTGTTTGGGAAATAAAATCAAGGACTGTCTCCTGGGCTTTGGTGTTTCCTAAAACAGTGCTGATGTGTAAGTGGAGGTCTAGGAAGCCACTGGGAGTGAAAAATAGAAATGATAACTTGTATATACACTGCTCAGCTGCAGAAGCGGATTAGCAACCTCCCTTCTTATTTCCTGATGTTGAACTGTATCCTGGACGTGTGGAATGGAGAAGGTACTGAGACTATGGAGTTACAGATGTTCCTTTTGATTAGACCCTAAAGCCTCAGGAAGCTCATCTCTGGAGATAGCGTTCTTACACCTTTCCCACTTGACTAACAGGCAAATGCCTGATGAAGTAGAAAGCTTAAGGCATTATTTTGAGAAATTACCAATGGTACTTAGGATCAGATCATGTCTTATGACAGTGTTCTAGACCGAAAGCCATTGTGTCTTGAAGCAACCACATTGTTAAATGTCTTTTGCCTGGGGGATATCAACTATTCTTCAACATAGAAAGCAAAATGCACTCTGGCCTGGGGGCCTTCTTACACTTTTTGGATTGAAGGATGCAAGGAATGCTCATTTGAGCTGGATTCGTCTTCAAGAAATGATTACAGTTTGTTCGCTCGTTCTCCAAAGACAGCTGTTAAATTGAGAACTTGTGTTTTAGAGGACCATTTGATATGAAGCTGCAGCGTAGGTGGAAGCACCTACTCTGGCTGAGACTGTCCTGTTGCCTTACTAAAAGGAACAAAGGACCTACAGCCACTGAGCTGTAGAATGAGGCTGGTCTTGTTCATTTTAGGAATTCCACTCTGAGATACACTGAGAAGCTGGACATGTCTGGACACATAGTCTTTGGAAACTGACAACTGTCTATTCCTAGCCTGGCTACAGGAGATAGAGAAAGTTCAATCTCATGGCAGAGATGGAAACATATTAGCATTTAATGCATGTTTTGTGATGAGCTCTTATTTGCATCCCATATTTGTCAGAACTGGAGTTGGCACGTGTTCAGAGACTACCGAGAAAACGTACTACTTCTAGAAATAGGTTAAAGAGCTTTAGATACTGAATCACTGAATGAAAAACAAAAGAAATAAAAAAGGAGGGCATGTGTGCTCCTAAGTGTGGTGGAGAAAAAGGTTTATTGTAGATATGGAAAGAGCATAGCCAGAAGCAGAGATATCTGGGAGAGCCCAGAATGAACAGGAAGGACCCTGAACCGGGCCTTGTGAGGTGAGAGGGTAGGGGAGGCTGGAAAGCCAGGAGACCAGGAGACAAAGAAGCCAGGAGGATAAAGGTTAAAAGGATGAAAAGGGACCAGCATAGACAAAATGGCTGGATTATATTGCAAAGGGCACCTGGGGGAAGAGCAGCTCAGCCACTGGGCTGGAGAAGTTTAGGTTAGAGGGCAAGGGTATGCCAGCTATACTCTCTAACAGGTAGGAACTGAGGAATGTTGGGAAAACCTAGAAGCCACGGCTGCTGTGCTGTGTTAAATAGGCACCTCAGCTATTCCTCCCAGGTTTGTGACCTAATAGATACAGCCTAGGAAAGTCTTTCCATCCACTGTTTGGTATTTTTTTTTTCTCTGCATTTCACATTTGAAATAGGATTTTCCTGCATAAGGTGCCATAATTATGGTTTATCATTTAGGTCAATAAGCTGAATGGTCTTTCTGCTGTTCATGGTTTAAGGAGAATGCAGAACACATAGTATATTTTTAAATGATTTATTTATTTTTATTTTATGTGAATTTGTGTTTTTCCCTACATATATGTCTGTGTGAGAGTGTTGGATACTCTGGAGCTGCCATAAGGTTATAAGGAATTGAACCTGTGTCCTCTGGGAAAACAGCCAGTACTCTTAACTGCTGAGCTATCTCTCCATTCCAACACACACTACATTTTAAAGCTGCAGTATTTAATAAGCAAACTTGCTGTTCTAGATTCATGAAAAAGATTTTTAAATGAATAGCGATTCAGTATGCTAGAAGGAACTTAAAACTTGATTAGTTTTAAAATGTGGGAAAAGAACCTCTGGGACTCAGAGATAGTTCAGCAGGTCAAAGTTCTTATTGCAAAATCTTGATATGAGTTCAATTCCTGGAACTGGGGTAGAAGGAAAGGAACTACTTCTATCAGTTGCCTCTAATTTCTGTATGCATGCAGTTGTTATGTGCACATATATGTATGCACAAACACAATAATGAATTACATTTAAAAGGTGCACCTTCATTGTTTATCAATATTTCATTTAAATGTAGATTAAGGGCAAGGGTATTTATTGCTTTATATCTTAGAAAGAGATGCTAATTTTAGAATTTTAAAGTGCTTTCTGTTGAAAGCTCCTACTAAGTGTATAAGTTCTTTCATATATTGTATTTAAAAATACCTAATATATTCATTACATAGAGAGAAATTAAGTTTTAATTAGGATTTGCTATAGTACCCTGTATTATCAAAAGTGTAACTCTGACTTTCACTGTTGAGCTGTTAGTGTTTCCTAAGGCTTAACTAACATTGACTGATGCAGCAGGCCCTCACATAACCTTAGCTGTAGTCATTAGCTGAAGATGTATCTTCCAGGCAAGTCATATTTTATGTATCGTCATATCTTACATCCCTATACCATTAGCCATGTTTAGAAGTTTAAGCTTGCTACTCTGTTAAGGGAAATGCTTGTAAATTCCCACACACTGGAGAACTTTTAAATTTCGTACATTGTACATTTGTCCATTTACATATTTTTATAAATTTTTATTCTAAAAATTGAAATTGTTTAACTTTCAAAAATCCTATTAATATTTGGGTGCTTGTCCTCACTCATTGAATATAGAAAGTCCTCATTTAGTGCATAAAACCCCATGGATTTTCACACTGTCAAATTCAGTTCACAGACAGAGGAAGTTACCTCAATTGGTGGTCAGAAAAATAAAAAACAAATACAGATTGTCTTCTGAACGAAAGAACTGCAGTAGATGGATTGTTCCTAATTAACATATTGTGAAATAAGCCACTGTTTTCAGCCTTAACACCAGCCCTGTTGTCTGTTTTTAAGATATTTTCAAACTTCTCTAATTTGCTTCATAAAAGAGAACAAAGGATAAATGTTTATAGGTGTTAATTGTGATGCTGGTGAGAAGGGGTTATTTGGGCACAGAGTTAGTTTCAACAAGTCTCTGAAGTGGTCCAGCTCCTTAGAAAACTGACCTTGCAGATTGTGATAGCTGAGATGCACAAGTGAGAAAAAGGTGTGAAGCCATTGCTTCACTGGTTTATACAGTTGGGGGAGGGGAAGAGCAGAGAGCAGGGTCCCAGGGAAACTTGGTGTCCTCTAAAAACCTTGAGGAAGGATCTCAGAGTTCATTTATAATTGATAAATGCTGAGTTGGTAATGTTCATTTTTATTCTGGCTTTCTGATTTAGCCCTTACATTTTCGTGAGTTTTGCTTCAACTTGTCATTAAGGTCTTCAGGACAAACTAGCAGCATTTCCTTATTTAATACCTTTTTGTTTAAAAAAAAAATAATGATTGAGAGGAAGCTGAAAGGCTTCATAGAGAACTTACTACACAGAAATAACAGAATTCCACTAATTTCCTGGGTAATGTAAGCCAGGTAAATCCCAGGTTTCAGGTATCACGTGTGCAGTGTGGCCTTTCTAGTCTTGAAACTGTGCAAGTTTGCAGAGGAGCCCCAGCTTTCCCCAGGATCCCAAAGACCTGACAGTTCATCCCTCAGCCCCCTTTGTCAGGTGACTGCTACTGATCCTGTCCATTGAGGCTGGCGTCCAGTGGAAAGACATCAGTGCTCCTGAGACAACAGTGTTCCTTTGGAAGAAATGGAAATGACAGAGAAGCATAAGGCACATTTATATAAACTATCTGTGTTGGGTGTCTCTGAGCAGTACAGACAAGTGTCAGCCTTTGCTGACTGGCACCTGACATGGATGAGTAACAAAGTGCTGAGAAGAAGTTAGCACAAGCTGTCCCATTCCTTCTCCTCTTGTGAGATATGTTCCATGTGGCAACTCTCCTGCTACAGATATCTCCACTCTTCTCCTTTTCAATACACTTCAACTACTTATAGTTAAGTACCTTCTAATGAGCCAGTTGAGAGCCACTGCCTTTAAATAAGAAACTACATCAAATCTCTAATGCATCGATCATTTCTAAGGTGGGACTCACTGTAGCTCTAGTCAATATCGTAAGGATTTTTAATAGTTCTAATGTAGTATGCAGCAGTTTCAAGCTTTTGCTGTAAACATCCAAAAGGCTTACGGTCATTGTTGAAGGCAAGCATTAGTGTACAAAATTATGGCTATTAGGAAATTTATCTTTAATAATATTACATCATAAATCACCAGTTGTAACAAAGATAGGAAGGTTTGACTTAAGCCCAGCATGGTTGTGGTCGATGACAAGACCCATCCAAGTTTTTGTTTTTTTTTTTCTTTTTTTTTTTAAATATTGACTGCCTTTTGCCAAATACACAGCCATAGATTATGTGTTTAAGAAAGTAGTGTCTAATAAATTCATGTTGTATAGCGATAACCAGACACAAACGTTTGTCTGTGTTCTTGAATCATAGTTGCATGTTTGTATATATATGTTTGTGGACTTAGATTTATGTTTGGGTATATGGAGTCCTGAAGTCAACCTCTGCCATTGTTCCTTAAAAACTCAGTCTTGATTTTGGGAGGTAGTGTCTCCTGTTGACCTGAAGCTCACTGATCAGGCTAAGATGGCTGACGAGGAAGTCCCAAGGCTCTGCTTGTCTTACATCTGTAGCACCGGAATTACAGGTGCACACCACTGAACCTGGCTATTTTATGTGGCTCCTCAGGGTTTACTCCGTTCCTTATACTTTTGGGCAAGTATTTTACAAAATGGCCCATCTCCTCAGCCTTGGGCAGAATGTTTTTAAGTTATTATTTTTTTAATTTTCTGAAACAGACTTGATATGTTTCATCTTCTAATACAAATGAAATGAATTGTATACATGTTGAATAAGCCATCTGAAGAATATCTATGGTAGTGTTGTTAATTTATGCTTTTTATTTAAAAAAAAAACTCACTCTATTCTTTTTACTTTAAAAAGAAACCATTGCAGTATTTGCTTCCAAGTAAAACAGTCCAGCTATGTCTGAATAACCCTGTGCGGGGAAAATCGGAATTAGAAATGGCTATGGTTATAAGCAAGAACTATCACTACAGCCTATGAAATTTGATGAGAAGGGGTATATTTGCATATTCTCTTAGTGCTTCTCCATAGGATACCTGGTCTTCGCAAGGGGAAACTATAAAGTGGTGATTAGTTTTTTAATACCAGTAATCACATCTAACAGATCTCAGCACTGGTGGAAACCATGGCTTAGGACGGCTTTTTTAATAGCGAGAGACAAACCACACGTGAAGATGCTATTTGATGGGTTGGATCCTGCCTCCCGTTTACCTGGAAGGGTTTACTAACCAACTATTGTTCCTGTTTTCTATGTGCAGTCCTTGATAAAATATTAGTTTCATCTCTAAAAATACATTGAGCTTGGGGGTTAGAAGACTCCTACAGATATGGGAAATGACTAACCGATTTCTTAACAATAGTTTAAATGAGCAAGAGAGGGGCCAAATTAAATAATTAGATGGCAAAAATCCAAGCAGCAAAAGAGTGGTGTGTTCCCAAGCTATCATTTGTAGAACTTCTTTCTCATGACTTACAGACTTGCCATTCAGGTGCGAAGTGTTATCTTTCCATTGTTTCTAAAACCTGACACCATTCCTATGGACTTGGGAACATGAGCAAACAAAAAGACTTGGCAGTTTTGTTCTTTCTTCAGATGACATTTATTGAAGACCAACTGGGTGTCAGGCACGGTGCTAGATGTTTGGAGCATGAAAGAGCCTAAAACTTAGATTGTAGTGTGTGGTAAGTGCTGGAGGGGTGCAAGGGAGAATGGGTGATATGTGTGGGAGGGTCAGGGAAGGGAAGACTCTCATTCAGGAGGATACCCTAGTTGATTTGGAAGCCTGAATCCCAAGTGAGGAAAGCAAGGAAGAGCTAGGAAGGAACTCAGTGTGACTGCTGAGAGGGCTTGTGCAGAAGGATGGGTTGGAAAAAGCACACAGACATAGGGCGTAGGTGTTGAAAGAGTATGGGACACTGTTCCTTCATTCCTCCTTTAGTATGCTATGCTCCTCAGCATAGGACAAAAAGTAATACTGGGAACTCAGGGTTCTATGTTTCCAGATGGAATGTTAATGTGGTTTATGTACTACGTAATGTCATGTGCATGCTGTCCTCTGCAGAAGTAAGCATTGGGAATGGGAATTACAATTGCAACTGAGGGGAGAAAACAGCCTAGGGGCAAACTAGAGCAGTCATGCCTAGTTGTGTGAGGATAATGGTTGCTCTAGATGAGATTGGTTTGTATATTAGGCTGGGGAGCATGAGGAGGACCAAGCACTGTGCTCTGTGCATTTGCTGAGCCGAGTCTGTATGCAGGGTAGGATGCAGTTGTGTGGTTTGTTCAGGCAGACCCTTCAGTGCTCCTAGGGCAGATTCAAAAGGTGGGGAGTGTATATGAGCTACAGAGGAAAGGGATCCCCAATATGACTAAAGCCTCTCACCGATCTGGAAACAAGAATTCTACCATGTTCAATGCATTTTCTATAAAACCGTTAATATAGAATTAATATTCCTTTCATTTACAAACATGTTAAAACAGCGATGCATTTCTTTCCCAGAAACATCACTTGAAAATCTTAAATAAAGCTCCTTATGATAAAGAAAGCCTATGTCCCTGTGGACCACACTGTTACTTTGTCAGCTGTAACCCTGTGTGGTGTCCTTCTGGAACTACCTAGTACTAAGGTAGCTATTTCAAACACCACCAAAATTGTATATATGGTTATTGCAAATAATTTAAATAAAAGTTAAAAGTAACCAATGAGCTGTACCCTTCCCTTAAGGAGCCCGTACACATACTTGTGCGTACATACTTTCTTCTGAGTGTTTCTTTTTCTCTTAGAGCTCATGTTTAAGCCTTTATTAAAAATATCTTTAGTAAAATCACCAAATCTGTTTTATAAAATGTCTAGTCTTGGCATTCTTTTCAGCATCAAAGCTGATAAGCTGCTTTGATCTGAGATGGGCCCCTAAAATTCTACGACGGCTTCTTATGGGGTGCTGAGGGACAGTGACAGCTATGCCTCCTTCACTTGTACCCCCAAAGCTGATGTTCTCCACTATATAGGTATTGTCACTTTGAGCATCTAGGAATTGAGGACAGAAACTAGAGAAAGAGGACACAAGTACATAGAACAAGTCCTATTACTCTTCTGGCTTGTAGTAAAAGCAAATGAAAACCTTAGAATAAAGCCAAGAATCTGCTCAATTCTGTATTTCAATGGCTTCTTCTACATAATATTATTTAAATATTCACCATCTAACTTCTGGAAAGGGCAGCTCTTTGCTGTTTGTTTGTTTGTTTGTTTGTTTGTTTCATGTGTATTTACCAAGTACGTGGGTATTGGATTTAATAAACATGATGGGAAAATGGTATTTTATTTACCTAATAAAGATTCATACAAATGATATGAAATGCGATTATTGTTTTCTGTAACTTCCATATGCTTTTTGTCCTGAAGACTTCATTGTCCCCTGGACAAATAATACACTATTGCTGTGGGATGAATATGGAAAGCCCAACATTTGGACACATGTCTCTGCCTTTGAGTCAGAAAAATGCCTTTTACTTTATTATTTTCTAAAGCAGATTCCTTATACTTTTTTTTACCAGAATAATTATTTGTAACTCTGTTCTACCTTTTGAGTTGCTCAAATCAGCATCTGAACATAACTTGCTAAGAATGGTTTCTAAGACGCTAAAATAATAACAGAGTTTTTCACTTACCTCTGTGAAGTAGAAGCCTGCGTTTGGTTTTTGGATTCAGATTCAACATTCCAGATTTGTAGTTAACAATTCTAGTGGGAAAAAAAAATCACAACATTTACTTTCAGGCTCCCAAGATGAGTTTTCTTAGTTGGATTTGCAGGACATCTTTCTACAGGTCAATGACTCCACTGAGATCCACGGGGTCAGTGGAGTTAAATCCCAGGTCCCTCCTCTATGATTAAAATCTTACTCTGATCCAGTGTGCTAGAACACTTTTGAGATAATTGTTTAAAGTCTTTTCTAAGATGTCCTGTGTGGCTGGCAGTGTCCCAAACCATAACCGTTTGTTTTGTTTTTGTTTTTGTTCTTTGTTTTTTTGTTTTTTGTTTTTTGTTTTTTGTTTTTGTTTTTGTTTTTGTTGGTTTTTTTTTTTTCTTCATCCTTTTGAGTTGTTTCTAAAGGTACCAACTGGTAGTTTTAATTAAAGTTTCTGTTGTGACCTTCACTGATTCCTGAGCCACTTAGTAACATGTCTTTGCATGTATAGCTTGAACACCATGGTAAATGTGCTGCCGCCCTGTGGGGACTATAGCGAGTTCATTTCCTGCCATGGTTCCAGTGACAGCAAATACATTTTAGTCATTCCCTCCTGATAATTGATTACTTCCGTACCTTCTTGTTTCTGGTTCTTTTTCCCAGAACAAGATGAGATCTTAAGATGAAGGTTCTGGGTGTTTATCAGGTGGGGTTTTGGGGGTTCACCCTATGGAAAAGGAATGGAAAGGAAGCGAGTAGCCTTTGCAGGGAGGGATGAACTGCAATGTAAACCCAGTGATGGGCTGCCACCTGAGATGGAATGTCCGGTCAGAATTCTGACAAGTTATAGTACAAAGATCTGGATGTCATTGGATGGCAGCTGCTGTGGCAACGAGGCCTAACCTGAGGAAAGCACCTGCCTTCACGTGAGGCTGTCCTAGTGCCTTGTGCCTTGATATCCCTAGCAACAAGAGAATGCTATCCTTCCGGAGAAGGGTCTTTCTCATGATAACCACACTATCCAAAGCCATACTTTCCATTGCCTTGTGTTCTGAGGCCAGTGACACTAACAGGATGCAAATCCTTGGTAGAACTAGCCTCGTAACAGGATAGTTTCAGGATTTGATGTGAAGATCAGAATATGATACTTATGATATGCCTGAAATGAGTGTTATTAAGTCCATTTCTATTGTTTCAAGGTCACTGCACTGAGACTCGAGTAGTCTGAAACATGCCAGATATTGGCCTTGGGTACTGGGGCATAAGAAGGGCAACCTGTTTGGTTGTATATGTGTGTGTGTATCTCTCTTGTCTCCTTACAAGATGTGTAGGTCCCAGTGAATCCCATTGGCAGAAAGGGCAGCTGCAAACTTGGGGCATGCCTGAGGGTGGCTGTTAGAACACAGCTTTGTCTATTGTTCCTGTGTTAATGTTAAGCATCAAAAATGTCCAAAACCTAACACTCTATCTCTTTCTGCATTTCCTGTGATTCCCCCTCGCCCTCCCCACCTTTGTGCCCATCTGCTCCCATGGTCATGCTGCCACAGTGATAGGCAGCTGCAAGTTCCTTCAAGTCAATAATGACATCTGTTTTAGTTTCATTCTGTTGCTGTGATAAAACACTGGGCCAAAGCAACCAAGGGTAGACAAGGTTTTATTTCATCTTATACTTTCAGGTCACAATCCATCCCTGAGGGAAGTCAGGGCACAAACTCCAAAGAGGATCTTAGAAGCAAGAGCTGATGTTTCCTGGCTTGCTCTCTAGCTAATAGTTAGCTGGTGTTCCCATGAAGCCTAGAACCACTTGTCTAGGATTGTGCCACCCACCGTGGGCTGGGCCTTCCTTGATCAATTAATAATCAAGATAATCCCTACAGATATCCACAGGCCAGTCGACTGTAGGCAGTTCCTCTCAAATGAATTTGAACTGTTGTCAAGTTGACAGTTCGGGCTAACCAGGACACATGAGATTCGAATTTCATCTTGAGTGGGAATAGAATAAAGTTTTAGGACAGTTCCACCCTGCCCTTTCTTAGGAGAAATGCCAGTACACAGTTCCATTCTAGATACTCCCATTCTATCCTCTAGCAAGTCCTGCCCCAGAAACTTCGGGAAACAGGAGCACATTTGATGAGACTGTAATTGCAGGTCCACAACAGGTTTTCTCCAGGGAGTTTATGAGTGTGTAGAGAGGGTGACACCTTTTTCTTAATAGTTCAACATTACGTAAAGTACCCACAAAGAATTCAGGTCCTCTTCATCGTCCTCCCCCTTTGTTCTACCCACTACCCCACCTCCTTTCTACACTCCTCAAGAATTCTGCCTCTTTCTCCCCTTTCTGCTGTCACCTCATGATCCCCATATAGAATAAGAAACTAAAATATGGAAATATTCGCAAGAAAACAAGAGCCACCCAGGCATTCACGGAGGGAAAAGGCCAGTGTGAAGTGTGGTCTAAGGCGCATGAGAATCTCTATAGATAGTCCATCGCCCACCTCACCCCGTCTCTGACTGGCACTGAAGATTTTACAGCTATCTCACTTAAAGTCGAGTATTTAATTTTGAGGGCACTTGTCTGTTTTGTTGAGAAGCAAAAAGAAAAAAGAAAAAAGAAAAAAAATCTCAATTTGCATTTTGGTAATTAAATTGAGTTCTGTGAAGTCTCAGCACCTGAGACTAGTAGCAGAATCATTGTTGTCATCATCTGTGTTGTAAGTAGTCATCTCATGTGACCTTTCGGATCACAACTTGGTGATGAGTTGCAGATCTTTTTTACCAGGAAAACGAAGGCAAAATTCTGTCTTAGAGACATGAGACCCCTTCTTTGTGTCACCAGGGACAAAGCAGTTCCATTCTTTTTTTTTTCATGCTCCATGTTCTAGCCATCTCAGATTGTCAGCTTACCACGGGCCAAGCCAGCATTTGCGTGGCTCAAAGTGAATCATGGCAAGTGGAGTCATTGTAAACACTATTTTGACCGTGCTGGTGATATCATCTGCAATTTGCAGTTACATGTCTGACTTACAAAACTTTTGAGTAATCTGGTTTGAGTTTCAGTTGTTAAAAGTCCTAGAATGCTGGGATTGAATTTCTCTGTAGCCATCTTAAAAGACTAAAAAAAATTTTTTTTTGTTCTTTAAATAAAGAATTGGTATTCTTGAGCCTAAGAAATAAATCTCTATCACATAGCATGATTTAACTTTCCTTCACCTTTGATTTAGAAAATATTTAGTACTTGTATCTGAGAATATTTTTTACAGATAGTTAGATCTTAGTTAAGTGTCAGTGTATATTGAACTAATATCACTATGTAAAGGAGAGACAGGGTTTGTGACAATATGCTCATGGTTGAGATATTTCTATCACCACAGTAATGTTATATATTTAGTATTTTGGCACTTGCATATATATTTAAGGGCGTAAATATAAATGAATATAAATAAATATAAATGAATATAAATATAAATGAATATAAATAAATATAAATGAAATTTATACTTCATTTTCATTCTGAATAATTAATTACTTTATTTTGTTATCTTAATCTAAAGGAAAGCTTAGGGGTTTTTAATATTTGGACATTGTAAATAGTGAAAATGGACATGATCCATACATCGACTTTCAACTGTCTTCTCAGTGCTCAGCAGTATTGAGACTGTGATTCTGCAGCTCTGCAAGCTCTTTGTGAAATGTTTTGTAACTGTTAAGTTCATAGGCAGATGAACAAATAAAAGAAAATAAAGGGGACAACACATGTGTCGCCATGTTTAGTAGACTGGGAACAGCTGCCCTAAGAAGTACGTAATGAGTATAGTTTTGTATAAAGACATAGCTACTGTATAATGATAACTGGTGACCAAGTTAATTTTCATCTATGGATTTGTTTCTTGAAGAACACTGGTAGAATGTTCACACAGATTAGTTGAAAGTTTGTTTCCAAAATAAAAATTGTGATTACCTGCTTTAAGAATATCTCGTGGAAATGCAAACAGAACCTTCTTCATTAATGAATGCCTGTGTTTCCTTTGGAGCTTTGCTTCAGTGAGCTAAAAGTCCTTAGTTTGTAATGTAGTCTATGCTGCTGATAACAAAGATGAACCAGTCATGTTTTGTCATCTCTTGTTTTGCCTATGGTTTGTTCTTTCTGCATCCTCTTTCATAATCAGAAGCCCAATTGAAAACACTTATCAGGGCTCAGCAATGCCTATTCATAAACTGAAAATGGCCTGCCATTTTAGAGTGCAGAGGCAAGAGCCATGCTCTGAGCTACCTCCTGAAAGTGCTTTTCTTCCTGGTTAGCTGCTAGGGCAGGTGTCCCTAAAGTTGTGAGTTCAGTAGAAATATCTCTCGGTGGTTTCATTCATCCTCCCATCCATAGGTCCACGTGTTTGTTCATACTCCATTCATGTGCCAAGACACTCATGAATGGAGTCAGTAGGCTCCAGGAGCTTGGATGAGGAAATTGACTCCATGTGGCTCCAACAAAGGAGAAAGCCAATCAAGCTCAGATTTAAATTCACACCACCTGGTAGTTTCCAGGGACCTGTGATGGGGCAGAGGGAAGAGTTATTCCTGTAGATTAGATAAAATGTAGTTATAAACCCAGAAAAACAGGTTAAATAGCTTCTTTGAGAGAATCTGTTCACAGATTCTTTCACAGATATCTTTCACAGATAACAGAGGTTGATTCTGGAAAATTGAGCACTGTTAAAATAGTATTCTTTTTTTTCCTCTCTTTTTTATTGGATATTTTATTTATTTACATTTTAGATGTCATCCCCTTTCCCCATTTCCCCTCCTTAGAACCCCCGTATCCCAAAACATTTTACAGTATGGTTATGATTCCATTCATTCCCTCAGTGGTCACATGCTAAAGCCCAGCCTATTTGTACCGAGAGACAGTCACCATGTTCACGGCACTTTTTAGACGTGTGTCGTCCAATACCTTGAGAACATAAACAATGAGACTAATAGATTCTGGTTCCCTCACGCATGCAGTGTGGGACAAGAAGGTACACATAAATCAAGGAAGGCTGTTATGAGGAATATGGTTACCCAGCAGGGAGAGAAAGTCTGATCTGAGTACAGATTTGTTTTGAAGTGTTCCAAATTAGAATGAGTCTATTGTCTGTTGAGTGGTCATTTTCTTAAAAGTCTCTGAAAGTTATATGAACTCATCTTTCAAGGTACATGAACTCCTGATTTTCAAGCAAATAGTTTCTTGAACATTACTGTGAGGTCTTAGAGTTAGAAAATTACATAATAAGCTATTGTTTATCTGTAGTTATAAAGTATTCTAAATTTGTCTTGTGTTGTTATTTGAATCTATTTTGCGGTATTTGGGGTTGTGTTTTTCTGTCCTGCATTTTGATTTCTACTGTTAATTTTGTTTTGAGTTCATAAAAGGGCTTGGAACATCTCTAAAAGCCCATTAACTTATTGGTACATTTTTTTTTTTGGACAGATTCATGTTTTTGCTCAGGCTGTTCAAATATATTCCCCAAAGTAGCAGAAACTTGTTTGGTGATTAGGGCTATATCTGGACGTTATTTGCTGAAGCAAAATTATAAATAAAATTCAAATTTTCACCTTTCAAAAATCCCTTCAACCTGACATAAATTACAAATTGGCTTAGTTTACATGGTCTTTTTTTGTTGCTGTAGGTGATAACCTTTTCTCTGGGTGTTTTGATTTATTTATTTATTTTTAATCTCTACATCTCTGAGTTTCATTCTTACTATCATTCCTGGGGTTGCCTGGGATGACTTATCTAGATGCGTGTCTTCCTGTAGGTGGTACATCCTAGTCTGCCTTGCGCTGTACAGTGTTTCTGAAACTAGTTTATCTACATCATTAATCCATAATTAATGGAGCCCTCAACTGCAAGCATTGTCATACTAAGGAATGTGGCAATTATGGCTGAGTGCTTAGCTCTAAGGGTGGCTCAGTCACTGGGAAGTACAATGTCACCACTGATTTTACTGCAAGAATGACTGCTGGTATGCCATAAACTTGGCATGGCTCTCAGGATGCGAGTGAGCAAATCAACAGAATCCCTTTTGTTTTGCAGTTTACAGTCTCAGGGAAAGAACTTAACAGTATGGACTCTAGGCAACCCTAGCTCCGTACTGAGTATGAGATGTTATCTTCATTTATGAGCAACGTCTGTTTATTAATCACCGCAGCCAGGTACCTGGAGGGAGGAAGCGACTGCAGTTGGGCTTAAAGCACACAATCCCTCCAGGACCTTTATAAGCAATATCACTGCCTTTATATATTGTTGGCAAGAGCCTTGGTGTTTTATATACTAGCTGAGGTGTATTCCATATAATTTCTATGTGTCTTCATAGTGTTTATTTGACCAAGAGTTTGGTAAAGTAAACGAGCCTAATGATTTTCTTTTAAAACATATAAAAGTGAAATGACACCAGGCTCACATTCATTTCCCTATGCAATAATGTTTGATTGTAAGCAGTTTAGCTGCTCTCACTGATGTGGTTGCCTTCTTACATTCTCTGTCATTTCTTACAGTGATTGCCAGTTTTCGAGGCACCGTCCCGTATGGCCTGTCGTTGGAAATCGGAGATACTGTTCAGATCCTGGAGAAGTGCGATGGTTAGTGACCTCTCAGTTACGGTTTGATGTCATAGGAAGAGATTCTTATCCCAAGGACTCTTCATGGCCCTTCAAAATTCCATCTGTTTATTCCAGAAACCTTTCTAGTATTCACTGCAAACTATTTTTGACAGATTTGTTCCTTACATATTTGATGTGTGATTTTGGGAAAACTACTATTATTTTTTAAGTTGATTATATTTTTTCTTAATTTATCATTTTTTTTTGTCCTTACATGGAGATGCAGAAAGCACTGCTGGTAGGAATTCATGGCTAACTCCAGCTTTGAAGGTTTTCCTGAAACCCTGGAGATCAAACACTGGAGTGCAAAGTCATAACTGGTGCACCTCGGGTTGAATCTCAAAAGATCATGCACCTAAGCAAGAACCCAAGGCAGGCTGGCCAGCTCTGCTCTAGCCTTGATGTAATCTGTCTTCTCCAAATTTGGCAAAAAATTATCTAATGAATTTGAAATGTTAGCAGACTTCATTGTACGGTCTCATGTGATTATTATTAATTTATTTAACAGGTAACTTATTAAAAATATCTCATCTATTCTTGCATGCTTCCATTCTTGTTCTAGAATCTACCTTGAAATTTCAGTACTTGAAAGGATCCCAGATGAACTGTCTACATTTTTCTTTTAACAAAATGACTAGAATGTCATGAGTATATTTAAAAAAAATACCCATTTCCTTTTAGAAGGCTTTCTTCCTCTAGGGGTTTATTATATGATAATGTTCTCTCTTACAAAGTTTCAGCAGGCATTAAGTTATGTTTGAACAAATCCTACTACATTTAGCTGGAATCTGGCTTTAAATGCTGATGATATGTAGAAATGTGTTCTGTCCACTGTAATTGAAAACAAAAATCCCAAAATATAAGGGTTCTTGTGTCATTACTGAATGCAGTCAGTCTGTTTCTCCTTGGTATATAAATATAAAATTGTCCTTAAATTGGTGCATAGAAGCAGGGTGTGTATTTAATGGAATATAGTAATCAAAACTTTTTCTGCATAAAATAGAGATCTGTCTGGCATTTCCAAAATTATCAGCACATTTTTAATTCTACTAGAATAATTATTACAAATCAATACATGTCTTGGGTCTGTTTTTATGAGAAGCTGATAAACCCTGAAATACAGAGATTCTCACTTCCAGTCCAGTCTTCCTTACTGGAGCTGCTGTGCAGATGATTGGATGTGAATAGTCGTGTACATTTCCATGTACATACGGAAACACTGTGAGCAACCAAAACAAATGTAATATGCAACTCAAACATTTTCTTTCAAAAATTCAATTACTCAAAAATAATTAAATTAGTTAGAATATTTATACACAGCAGAAGAATTTCTTATCAATAAGAAAAATGGCTTCTGCACTTACAAAAAGTATACTTACATTTGTTTAAATTGGCAAAAAAGAGAAGTCTCCCTCAAGAGTGGTACTATAACACTTCTTCTGGGTCATTCGGGGTTTAAACATCATAGACATCCTGCCAAACTATGTTGATCAAATAGTATAGTGATGAAGAGTATACAAGCCCATTTGGGTAGCAGCTCTTAGGACAGGAGGCTGATCTAGTGGCAGGTGGAGGACTAGGGCTTGTGTATACACTCATGTGCTACATCAGTGCTGGCCAGGCACTGTTGCTTGGCAGTCAAACCGGTGCTTTTCATGAGGCTGAATTTAGAGTGGCATTAAATCTGTGCAGACTTCCCAAAGACATAGTGTGGCCCTTAATAAAATGGGGAAAGGTGGGCACAGGGAGATAAAGTAGTGTTCCCAGATTAAAGAGTAAGATGGGCTTGGTGACACATAACTAATTTCAGCACTTAGGAGGCCAAGGAAGGAAGACCCTGAGTTCAAGGCCATCTTAGGCTACACAGACCCTATAGTAAAATAAAATAACAACAACAACAACAACAACAAAAAATGCTAGTAAATTTCAGTGGGTTTCTATACTCAAGCACAATGTTTTTTATCTGAGCCCTTATTTCCATTTATACAAATTTCTGGTTCAGTTTTAATAAAACAGAATATAAATAAAATGCTTAAACTTGGGGTCAGTTGATCCTAGCCTAATCCTAGAATCACAAAATTCCAACATCAAAGAATGTATCATTTGTTAGTATTTGTTATCTTTAATATCATCATGCTTTATGTATTAAAATGTAATCATGATTATTTCTCCACAGGCTGGTACAGAGGATTTGCCTTAAAAAACCCCAATATCAAGGTAAAAACTGTTATTTCTAACTGTAATTAGAGGATTCTTTTAAAGATTTTTGCCATACAATTGAAATTATAGTTGAGCTCTTAATTAGGCTCCAAAAATGGTAATACATATTTTCATTATTTGGGGAATCCTTTGAACTGGGATTAAAGTTAAGGTAACATACTAAAATCATAATTCCTTATTGCCCCTGAAAATTTTACCAGGAAGGCCTTAAGCTTATTAGATATAAACAAAATCTTTTTGAAGTGTTAGATTCTCAGAGACGAAAATTAAAATTCAGGCAGGAGAAATATATTCCAAAAGAAATATAGAATAATGATATTTAATCTTTCAACTTCTTGTATTATTGGTTGTAAGATGGTGGCATGGAGGAGCCAAGTTTGTTTTAGTGTCCTGTCAAGGGTTCTGTGGTGATGGGGGCTGAACCAGAAACATGGTTCTTGTTAAGTGTTTATAATTCTTGCCATTCTAGGAAGGTCCCAAGACTTATTACTGTACTTAGAGAAACCCTTAGGAAGTAATGCGACTTTCATTTTATTATTCTTCTAGATACTTCATGACTTTTGATTGTAATCTTTACTATATGCTTTATTCTAATCATCTGTAGCTTTTGAATATGTTTCCATATTCTACCGTGTCATTTCTTTTTAACAATTTTATTGGTGTGTGTGTGTGTGTGCATGTGTATGCGACCAACAGACCCACATAGCATGTTACGTAGGTGGTTCTCTCTGTCTAACATGCTTTTCCCAAGGATCAAACTCAGTTTGCCAGGCTTGATGACAAATGCCCATCCTGTGGGCTCCTCTAATACATTCTAGTATGTCATTTTTTTTTTTCATCTCTCATTTTTAAAATACAACCTAAATTCATTTGCCTATCTCTTTGCTTAAATGTGGCTTCTTCTAAAATATCAAACTGTGTTTAATTACTTTATTATTTTAGATCAGTCTCTAGAAAAGCCTAAGGGACCAATGCGCATATAAATTTAATTTCTTGATACTTCAGTCTTCATTTAAAGGTTTTTTTTTTTTTTTGTTTTTGGACATCTGCAGGGCACATGCAAATATATTTTTGATATTTAATTATTCATCTAGCACACATTTCTGAAAAATTTATTATGATTTCTCTTTCAAATCCATCTCATATCATAAACTTTGATTTTAACTTTTCTATACTAATGTTGCTTTATTTGTTAATTCTGTTATATTGAAATCAATATAAATTTTATGGAAAAAGTTAAAAAGCATTGTCTTTCTATTTATTTATGTAAAATACGTAGAATTGAGTCAGGTTTTAGCTGTAAGCATGCTTAAACAATGAGCTATCGTTCCAGCCCCAAATTTTTTGTAAATACTAGGAATTGAACCCATGGCACAAATGTTTTCTCATGGAGCTCTATTGTAAACTAAAATTATTCATTGGAACATAACATTCACACTAGTGTGAT
Organism: Rhabdomys pumilio; assembly: GCA_030674055.1. Taxonomy (NCBI): domain Eukaryota; kingdom Metazoa; phylum Chordata; class Mammalia; order Rodentia; family Muridae; genus Rhabdomys; species Rhabdomys pumilio. The sequence goes on along the minus strand of JANHMN010000010.1, from coordinate 25,766,540 downwards.
GTTACATGTTTGTAATCCCCACATTTGGCAGACTGAGAGGAAAAGAGTTGCAGAGTTCGAAGACAACCTGGATGGCTATAGTGTGACATACCATGTTTCAAAAACAATAGCCAAATAGCAACAACGTCATACATGCTTGTCCTAGTCAGGGTTTGTATTCTTGCACAAAATATCACAACCAAAAAGCAAGTTGGGGAGCAAAAGGTTTATTCAGCTTACACTTCCATATTGCTGTTCATCACTAAAGGAAGTCTGGACAGGAACTCACACGGGGAAGGAACTTGGAGGCAGAAGCTAATGCAGAAGCCATGGAGGGTACTGCTTACTGGCTTGCTTCTCTTGGGTTGCTCAGCTTGCTTTCTTATAGAACCCAGAACTACCAGCTCAGGGATGACACCACCTGCAATGGGCCCTCCCACCTTTGATCACTAATAGAGACAATACCTTACAGCTGGATCTCATGGAGGCATTTCCTCAAATGAGGCTCCTTTCTCTGACAACTCCAGCTGTGTCAACTTGACTCACAAAACCAACCACTACAGTGCTGTTTTCCCCTTTTTTTAAAAAACACAGTTTTTATGTAGAATTATTGAATTTTCTTATTTTCTGATTTATAAAAAAAAAAAAAAAAAAGTATGTATTTAGATGGCCAAAGTAGTGGCCCATAACTATATGTCAGCTTTAAGAAAACATAGCTGTAAAATGGCCACAAGTTTAAGGTAGCGTGCTCTAGATAATACATTTCAGGTTATACAAGGTTACACTGCAAGACTCTATTGCAAAGATAAACAAAAAGAATGTATTTATGGAATGAGATTTGAGTTTTTCAATTATATTTAGAAAATCTCTAAATGTGTAATGCTTGTAACTAGTATTAGAAAATGATGGTTTATGTCACATTGAATGTTGTTTAGCCTATAGAGTATGCTGGTGTTTTGCTATTCTTGATACTGTCATGGTTGTAACTGTTTGATGCGTCCTGCTTGGGAACAACTGACCTTAAGAGATAGCTAGACCATAACGTTCATGTTTTCTCTTTCAGGGTATATTTCCTTCCAGCTATGTTCACCTGAAAAATGCCTGTGTAAAGAACAAAGGGTAAGAATGAATTGTAATCAAAGTTGGAAGATTTTGCCACAGCTGCTGTCTTGGAATTGAAAGGCTTAGTAATTGTATTACAAAATCAACTACAGAAGAGCAAACCCTGGACTCTTTTGTTTGATAAGGAGATACTAAGGCAGCAAATAGAGACAATTAAGGAACTCATTTCTGAGTGCTGAGCCACAGGAGTGTGCTAGAGTGCTACGGTTTCTCATTGTCCATCAGTTGTGAAACTTGTTTAATCTTAAGCAGAGAAATTGGTTCTTCTTGTTTTCCTGCTGTTTAGAAAATCATGCCAGGCAGAGTCCCTAACATGGTGAGTCAGGTAGCCTCAAAGCCCAAGAACTTCCTGAATTTACCACTGGTTGTAGAGAAGGGAAGCCTTTGGCCAGCAGGGTGCTGGGTAGATAGAGTGCTTCCTGGGCAAATCCAACACCTTGATCTTTTTTTTTTCTTCATTTTTTTTATTGGATATTTTATTTACATTTCAGATGCCCTCCCCTTTTCCCATTTCCCCTCCCTAGAAAACCCTTATCCTGTGCCCCTTTTTCCTTTTTGCTTTTATACAATTTTTTTAAATGTTAATCAGAGGCTTTAAAAGTATGATAATGCTTAATCAGAAGTTTAACTCAATACCCTACCTAGATATATAAACTATCTTTGACTGGTGGAGACACGTGAATATCTGCCTCCATGCCCCCTTCTTTCTCTCTCTTTTTCTCTCTCATCACCTTGCTTCTGCTCTACTTCATCTTCTCCTCTCCTTACTCCATCTCTTCCTCTCCGTACTCCCTCCCCTTTAGCTCCTCCTACATATCACTTCATCTTGGGAAGCTAGACAACTGACTGGCTCAGCAGGTCTACACAGTGAGTAGCAGGGCAGCCACAGGGCCATAAGACTCTGTCTCAAATGCATAAAACCAGGAAAAGCCCATCTATTCTCTGAAGTGAGTATAAAACTATGTCCTTGTGTAACTTCATACATTACTTCTCTATTTGACCTATGCATCACATCCTGTCACAGATTGCCACAAACCTGGTCTAACACAAAAGTCATAGACTCAATTAAAATCTACGCATTAAAAATAACCCTGCATCTTCTTCAGCGTGATATTTAAATAACTAGTTTCACAAAACAAAACATCTGACATGCTTGACTGATATGTTTTATTGGATGGTCTCATTGATCACTGAGTACTTCTTAAGTATTTTAAAATAGGTTACAGTCTGTTTCTAAACTGGCTGGAATCAGCTGTTAGAATAACATCAATCCAATGAGTTCCTACAAAATGTCGAAGTAGAACATGCCTGGTGTTGTGTACTTAGCATAAGTAAATAATTTATTGTGAGGTAGATTTTGACACATATATCTGGTGCCAATGTCACAAGGAGTCATCTGTGAATTATAGTGTAATTTTCATTTTATGGCCAAAATATACAAGCTCTGTGATAGAAATGACATATTTATGCAAATAGCAATAAATAGCAATTTTTTATTTGAACTTTCAAAAGCATAGTAAATAATATATTCAAATTTTAATTTCACCAGAAAGTTTTCTGAGATGTTAGTCTCATGGATGGTTTTATATTCATCTTCTGTAAAGCATTCAGTGAACGAACATCAGCAAGTCATTGAAAATATATGGTATAATTACCTCGGGTTTCCCTATTTGGATACATGTTAAATAGTCTACTATACCAGAGTGCTTTATGTTATATATGCCAATACTTTGAAAGCCTTTAGTAGTTTTACAAGATAGTGGGTTTAAGGTACAGCTTTAAGTACCTTAAAGTATGCTTCAGTATGCTGATGAGTTTTTCCTGTGAGGGTTTTGCTTAGCATCTTGAGTTGTTCATTTCCAGTTTTATTTCAGTTTGGTTGATTCAGTTTCTTTGTTTAAGTTCTACTTTCGTGTCTTGAATTGCTTTCTTTCAATGGTTTGTGTCGTCACAGTCTTCATTAAGGTAAATTGTTTCATATCCTGACTAAGGTCCTTGAACATATTCATAGTAGTATTTTGAAATCTTTGTCTTGTGCTTTGACTATATTGCTTTACAGTAGGCCGCTGTCATCCAGAGGAGGCACATTGTCTTGGTCTAAGCCACCTCTTAAAGTGCCATGTGAAAAAAATCCCTGCTCCTTTACCTGAAGACAGTCTGGCTTTCCTGTTTTACAATGGCCACCCATCCTCCATCCTCCATTGTGATCAAGGATGAAAGGGCTCAAGGGCTCCAGTAGTTTCTTAGTTTCATTGCTTTTTCTCTGATAAAATTTCTTGTTAAGGGCAGTCTAAGGGGAAAGAGTGTCTTGTAGTTCAGAATTCCAAGTAAACTTTATCCACCTGGGTAAGTTAGATCCTTGCATCAGGAAATTTAGGCAGCTAGTCATATTATATTGGCAGCCGAAAGCTGGGAACAGCTAGCTTAGTAAAGCAAGCCTTATGCTTAGCTTTCTCATTGCTTAAAACTGTCCAGGACCCAAACTGAGGGAATGGTGCTGTCCACTCTTCAATTGGATTTTCCCTCATTAATTAATATAGTAAACACAATGCTACCCCGCCTCCAACACCCAGACATATTTACAGGCTGACCTGACTTTGACAGTCCCTCCTTGAGACTCTTATCTCAGGTGATTCTGGGTTGTGTCTTGCTGACAGTTAACCAAGGCAATGCCATGGGGCATGGGACATAGTTTTAAAATAAGGATATTCCCTTTTTCTTTTCTTTTCTTCTCTTCTCTTCTCTTCTCTTCTCTTCTCTTCTCTTCTCTTCTCTTCTCTTCTCTTTTCTTTTCTTTGTTTTTAAAGTTTATCTTATGTATAAGTGTTTATATCTGTGCACCATATGTCTTCTGGGTGCCTCAGTACCTGAATTGGGCATCTGATGCTTTGAACTTGAAGTGATGGAATGGCTTTGAGCCACCGTGTAGTTGCTGGCTATAGAACCTGTGTCCTGTGTAATGGCAACCAGTGTTCTTGTTGAGCCAAATCTTCAGCCTTATGAATATTTTTCCTGTTGTTGTTTTTCCTGGTGTACTGGTTTCTATTTGCCCCAGTTCATGAGCCCCAAGAAATTATAAATGCGTATAAAGGTATCTCAGAATCTGGTTAAGTAGAAGACTTACAGGTCCTACAGCATCACCACACCTCATGGGGATTTTGTAGTGGTGAGAGACCTCAGGGTGGATGGATTCTTCTCTTTCTTTCCTTCTCTCTCTCTCTCTCTCTCTCTTTCTCTCTTCCTTCCTTTCTTTCTTTCTTTCTTTCTTTCTTTCTTTCTTTCTTTCTTTCTTTTTTTTAAGATTTATTTATTTATTTCATTTATGTGGGTACACTGTCATTGTCTAAAGACATACCAGAAGAAAACATCAGATCCCCATTACAGATGCTTGTGAGCCATCATGTGGTTGCTGGGAATTGAACTCAGGACCTCTGAAAAAGCAGTCAGTACTCTTTTTTGCCGCCGAGCCATCTCTCCAGCCCCAGATGGATTCTTTTCTAAAAAGGAATTTCTGCAGTATCTATGAGCTGTGCCGTAGGTCCACAATTTCAGGACTATAGAAGAATAACTTTGTCCTAAATACGTTTAAGGACACAGAATGCCAGGTGACTGTTCTTCCTGAGAGAAAGCTCTTCAGGATATTAATATCACCTAATTTCTTTTACCATGTTAGGCTGGCTGTTAGGATGAGACTGATGTAAAGTTTATCCTATAATAACTGAACAAAATAAATTTCAGGCTACTTACCTAAGATAGATTATTTCTACACTAATTTAGGTGTTTATGTAATTAATATAAAAGTGCTGCCTTTCCTAAATGGTGTTTTATGTTTAAAATTTTACATTTTGTTTGGACAACCCCAAGTGAACTTTCCGAATATTGAATTGTCTGTGGTTCTTCCCTGGGTCTTCAGAGCAAAGTAGAGTCTATGATGAGCGTCTTTAAATTAAATGGAAGTTCGTGAATTAGGGAAGTTGCTTCTATATTGCTTAAGTCTTGCTGACACCACACTTTATTTTCTTTACTTTTGGTTTTTTGAGACAGTGTTTCTTTGCATCACCCTGGCTATCCTGAAACCAGCTCTATAGAGCAGGCTGGACTCGAACTCAGAGATTCCCCTACTTCTACCCTCCTAGTTCTACAATTATAGGTGTGTGCCACCACTGCTCAACTGAGTCCTCCATATACAGAGGCAGATGTTCGCAGCTAACCATTGAACTGTTCATAGGGTTCCCAATGGAGGAGTTAGAGAGAAGACTGAAGGAGCTGAAAGAGTTTGCAGCCCATGGGGAGAGCAACAATACCAACCAACCAACCAGAGCCCCCAGGGTCTAAACCATCAGCTTAGGAGTACATAGGGAGGGACCCATGGCTCCAGCTGTACATGTAGGGGAGGATGGCCTTGTCAGGCATAGGTGGAAGAGGAAGTCCTTGGTCCCATGAAGGCTGGACACCGAGGGGGGGAATTCGAGGGTGGAGAGGTGGGAGTGGGGGGTAAGTGGGGGTGCATCCTCATAGAAGCAGGAGGAGAGGGGCTGGGATGGGGGTTCCTGGGCAGGGGGGAATGGGGTAAGGGGATAACATCTGAAATGTAAATAAAATATCCAATAAAAAGAAAGAAAAAGGAAAAAAAAAAAAGAAACATTAAGTGCAGTGTTTAGGATTCCTGGGGTTTCTTTTCTCTCTTTGGCCCTGTATAATATAATCTCCAAATCCAAGTATTCATCATTTAAATTGCAACAGCTGCTTCAAGAGCAGTGTAAATGTTCTGCCTCTGGGAAGTGTCGTGTGTAGGCTCTTTGAATAGTACTGTATCCTCTACAGGGCTTAGAGTACTGTTTGTTTTCTCTCTAGTTTTAAAGCCCACTTCCACATTTTCAGCTTCACTATGCCTTAGAAGGAAGGGAAATATTCACAGGGCAGGGTTTTCGAAAACCTGAAAAGTCAGAAGATGAAGTTCAATTAGGGGAAGAATTAAGGTTTTAATTTCTACATTTGTATTATAAGATTTTCCCCGAAATACCAGTACACACTTAGACATGGCATCCCAAAGGACCTGCCGAGCACTTAGCTTCATGCTAAGAAGAAATCTCCCTTAAAGTTTAATAAATTGTTTCCTCTTACCTACTAGATGCTGGCATTCAGAAAATAAACTTGAAATACAGGAAACAGTCTCCTTTGATACTGCTGATTGTGTTCTTCTGAGAGGCAGTAATGATGATGACCATGTAACCTCTTGATCCTGCACAATTCCTGACAGGATTTGACAAAACAAGCTAGAGATGCAAAAAGGAGATTCTTCTATGTTAACACCATTACCAGAGAGCAAACTCAAGCCCTTCCCCATTTATTTTCTTGTGATGCTTCTCTTCAAGACAGCTGTATATGCCTGACCCTAAAAGAAGAAATAAGAAGAGCCTATTATCTTAAGCACAGAGAGAAACATTCTGGAATGTATATTCTAATAGCTATACATCTTAAACCTTGGCTGTGCTACATGATAACAATATTTAAAATGCAAATTATTTTTCATTGGCCTGTTGCAAATAATATAATTGATGGGTTAGTGAGCTCAAATGGATGATTGGCAAATGTTCTAGTTATGGATTAGTTAAATCTTCACATTTCCTGCATCCTGATAGTTGAACAGTATATTTTACTCCTATTAAGGCCTCTGGTCATAAGACTCAGATGGTACAAGTCACCTCATACTTGATGTAGCCTAGTGATCTTATGTGACAGATTAAAGCTGTTGAGTTTGGAGAGGTTAAAAGAGTAGAATGTTGATGCTCTTTCTCCTCCCTGCACTGTTCAGTCTTGACCTAGATGAAGTGACTGGTCCCTTGGGCATCGAACTTCCCTCACCTACAGCATTCGTCACACAAGCTCCTTGTCCCAGAATGGCATCATGTACCACAAGCTGCTTCTCTTTTCTAGTTTATCTTCTTGAGTATGTAAAAGGAAGTGTTGATCTCTGATATTTACATATATGTTTTTGTCTTCTTCAATTTCACAGACAATTTGAAATGGTTATTCCCACTGAAGATTCTGTTATCACAGAGATGACGTCAACATTAAGAGATTGGGGAACCATGTGGAAACAGCTCTATGTTGTAAGTAACTTTTAAAGAGCATGGTTTTTATTGAAATAAATATCTTAAGGAATATGTGACCATGAGTAACCATCAACTAGTGTATGAGAGCTTGCAGTGATTCACTGGGCCTCCTTGGAAAGTCAGGGATGTAGATCTTACATAATCATGACTGTTTTATTTTATAATCCTTTTATTCTCACTGAGCATGGGTTTTCTGCATTGCATTTCAATACCACAAGAATATAAAAGATAACTTTTCTCCCATATCACAAAATATGACTATTTATGTGAAGCTAGTTTTAGATTTCCTGAATATTTTTAATTTCAAAGATGAAACTACTGGGTGGTGGTGGTGGTGGTGGTGGTGGTGGTGGTGGTGGTGGTGGTGGTGCATACCTTTAATTCTATCACTCCGGAGGCAAAGGCAGGCGGATCTCTGTGAGTTCGAGGCCAGCCTGGTCTATAGAGCCAGTTCAGGACAGTCAGAGCAACACAAAGAAAATCTGTCTTGAAAAACCAAAACGTAAACCAAAACAAAAAAATCATTCTCAATACGGTTTTAGTATTGGTGTATTTCACCACATCTTAGTTCTGTAAGTAAATTGATAGCCAATGTCAGAGAATATATTCTAAATATACTAAGGAAAGAAAGGTAATTTTGTGAAAAAATAATGTGCTAGAGATATGTTTGTATTCATTTACTTGTTATAACTAACTACATTGTTAGTTCTGGAGTCATCTGGCCCTATCCTGTTGGAGCTGACTGCTTTCGAGCTCATTGGGAGAATGCACATGACACTTATATATCTTAGGTGTGTGTCTGAGATGTGTCTTGGTAAACAGATTGTGCATCTCCAGAGGTCTGTGTTGAGACAGAGACGTTAAAAAGCAGATGCAGCTGTTAAGTGTGTGTGTGTGTGTGTGTGTGTGTGTGTGTGTGTGTGTGTGTATTTGTCTTCTTGTTGTTTTAAATAGAAAGATCATAAAATCCAAATATTATTGCATTAAATGTAATGTTGAAAAGTATTTGAACTAGTATGTCTTTAAACTACTCAACATGCTAGTATTATTATAGCTCTGTGTGTCTTTTCCTGTGTGTGAGTGTGTGTGTATGTGCAGATGCACACACACATGTCCCATTGCAGTTGAGCAAGGGTATCCACATTTTTTTCTTTGATCTGACTACTAGCATATACCAACATTGAATTTGTCTTGTTTAGTTATATCTCCTGGCTATGGAGGTTATGAGTATATACTCTAGGGTACATCTTTGGTTGATATGAAAAATCTACAAATATCTTTTACTACTATCCTGAGGAATGGGAAAGAAATTGATTAGCTAACATTATCTCTGATACTGGATTAATAGTAAGTTATTAGAGGTGCAAATATAAAATTCAGGCCAGAGATAGATTGACTTTTGGCAGAAAGGTGACGTGATTGTGTTGCGCTTTTTGGTTTTCCTTTCCCTGGTTACAAAACGCTTAACTTCATCATACATTTGTGTATCTGGTGCACTATCCAGACTTTAAGTGTTTTAAAGCAGAGCACTAACCTTTTCACTGAAGGGTGTTTGATGAGAGTAGTAAGTCTTTTAGATTGCAAGTAGTATATGTGGTAATGTATGTAGGTATTTAGCATATAAAAGGATGGTAACTGCTTGAGAAATACTACTTTGCTCTTTTAAGTAGTGTTGCTAAGGGTTTAAATGGCAACCTTTAAAATATCCCTAAATAAGTTCAGCATTATAAGCAGGAAATGAGGAGACATACAGGAGTCTTGATGTAGACCTCGAGCTCTGACTACATCTCTCTTCCCTGGAGTTTTCGCAGCTACTTTTATTCTTGAATCTTACCATGGATGATTTATCCCACATCCTACATGAAGCAGTAAAGCTAGACTCTAAATCTAGGTCTGCTGCCACCAAAATCTGCTTGTTCTGTTTTCATTTTAAACCAAATCAAACCTCTGCCACATTCAATTTTGCCCGCCTGTACAATGTACTGTGGGAATTTCTAGGTAGTGTTTTAATCCAGTTGTTTGGTATTGTTTCATTTAATGCTAAACTGAATAGTTCTTAAGTATTTTTAGTATGCTTCATAGTTATTAATTTTTTTAATTCAGTTTTTTACAAAATATATTTATATGACCAGATCATATATTTGTGTTTTTCATGTATTTGTTTGCTTGCTTGCTTGCTTCCCTGTGTGTTTGGTAAGTGTTCATTTCACTCTGAAGCCCAGGCTGGCTTGACCTCATGCATCCCTCCTGTTTCGTCCTCTTGGGGCTCTTATTAAAGGCAAGGGCCTCAACGCCCAGCTCCTTTTCTTCAAGGAGAGGAGCACATCAGGGCCATTGTGTGCTGCAGTATCCCTTCCACTTTTAGAGTTTCTTCCTTGAGGAGGGACTGACTAGCTAGTTTTCATTCTTACGAAGGAAGGATTTGCTTCCTTCTCATGTCAGCATGCCCTGTCAGTAGAAGTGATGTATAAAATCAAGTTCACCCTACTAAACAACCTGAGCAGGCACATGCCTTCATCCCCGTGATGGGGAGGCTGGTATCTCTCTCCTTTTCTGCACAAGATCTGACTTTTTATAACTCTCTTACAGAATTTACTTTCACTCTGTGAAATTTTCCTTCCTACCACAGACGTCCTCAGATGTTTCCTGGTCTTCTGTGTATTCATTTCTATGACCTAAACAGAGCCCACTTCTGGAAGTGTTCAAGAAATAACACCTATAAATCGATGTGTTCATTCTTTTTCACCTCTGGGAGCTCAGGCACTGCTGCTGTGGATGGGAACAGACACTGAGCAGTTAATTACAAGAATATTGTGTTGCAGAGCCCTTGTAATGGCTTGTAAGACAGTGTATAACAGGAGAAAAGAGCAGGCAGCAATAGAAGACAGTAATAGAAAGCAGACTCAATAGAGTGGGTAAAGAGTTGAGAGGAGATTATTTATGCCTCAGAGGATCCAGAAGTGGCTTCCTGAGGAAAGCTTCCTGAACTTCTTCCATATTTATCAGATCTGTGCAGTACCTAGTGGTCCCTTAAAACATCAAATATCAACACAGCAGAAAATGCATCACTTCTCTCTCTCTCTCTCTCTCTCTCTCTCTCTCTCTCCATATATCTACACACACACACATATATATATGTATATATATATCTATAAAATGTTATATATTTTATAAAATTATATAATTATTTATTAAATTAAATTATTTATTTATTTATTACATTAAATTAAATTAAAATTATATAATTATTTATATATATAAATATATATATATAAAACCTATCACATAGAACTTGATAACTGAGGACTTTGTATATATTTTATCTCTAGAGAACTTTTGGTGGATAATAATGTCTGTAAATTGACATCACTAATTATGTAGACTACTAGTTCTCAACCTGTGTGTCTTAATGGCCCCTTTGGGGCCACACATCAGATATCCTGAATATCAGATATTTACACTATGATTCATAACAGTAGCAGAATCACAGTTATGAAATAGCAATGAAATAATTTTGGGAGGGGATCACCACAGCATAAGGAAGATATATTAAATGGCTGCAACATTTGAAAGTTTGAGAACCGTTAATATAGACTATTAATAATTTCTGTAAAAAAGTAGAAGTATATTTTGTGGCTAAGAAAGATTTGGGATAGATAATTACCCAGTATCTCTGTGGTAACATGTATTTTTCAGTGTTGGTAAATAAATGATATTTTAAAAAGCTTATTGTATACCATGCAGAATCATAATATTACTAGGAACATGACCTTTTTTTTTCACCGTCTGCATATTAATTCCTGTGTCTTCACAGTAACTTTCTGTAGTGGGTACTGTGGTGCTCTTTAAAGATAAGAAAACACAGAGAAATTAATGGCTAGACTTCTACCTGGAAATGCCATAGGTAGAAGTCAGGTGACAGTCATCTGTGCCATTGTTGCACATGTGGTCACAAACCCATAAAATATCTTTGTGGAAAAACAGTACTGCCCCGTTTCAGTGCTGACTGAGCTATCCTCGGGTGCAAGATCTAGATTTGAACCCAGGTTTTACCCATCTTCCTTTCTGAAATCATGGGGATTGGTTAATAGCTCTGACAAAGATATATTGAAGATACATGATCTCTTTGATTAAGTTAAAAAGCACCTGTCGCCGGGCAGTGGTAACACACGCCTTTAATCCCAGCACTTGGGAGGCAGAAGCAGGTGGATTTCTGAGTTCAAGGCCAGCCTGATCTACAGAGTGAGTTCCAGGGCAGCCAGGGTTATAAAGAGAAACCTGTCTCAAAAAAAAAAAAAAAAAAAAAAAAAGAGAAAGAGAAAGAAAGAAGAAAAAGAAAGAGAAAGAAAGAAAAAAGCACCCTTTTTTTTTTTATGAGTCTGAGTACTGATCAGATAATTGCAGTAAACAGTGATCAATGCTTGAGTCTGGAAGCTCCCCTTGTGTTCAAATTCAACTGATGAAGAATTAGGACCAACATTTGAGAAATAAGTGGGTACCGATGTTTCTATGGCATTTGTTTCTTTCGCTGCCATGGCTCAGACAAATATCATGAGCACTAGTAGTCAGGCGAAACTGCTTGACAAGTAGAAGCCAGGCCACACCTTAAAATATAATAGAGCAAAGGAGAAGGAACTAGGAGAGGAAAGCCTCTCTGTGTACTAAAGCAGAGACTAGGCCAAGCCCAGGTATAGCACAGTGAGAGGAAGTAACATAGCATCTGTCTGTGTTGAGCAGTTGGACAGTTGAGACATCATTGTTGGCTTAGACAGGAGAGCAGCATTGCGGGAGTTGGGTGAAAAAACATAGAACTCCAAGTCCCTCTGAGAAAAATAAATGGGAAAGCTTTATTGATGGAGAAGCCGTCTACACCGTGGCAAACACTTTGTCCCCCACCATCTTTTAGTTACCTTCCATTCAAGCAAGAGGGCTGACTGCCAAATCTCTGTGCTTCCGTATTCCTTAGAGAAATGAAGGAGATCTCTTCCATCGCCTGTGGCACATCATGAATGAAATCCTAGATCTGCGGAGGCAGGTGCTAGTCGGCCACCTCACCCATGACAGGATGAAGGATGTGAAGCGCCACATTACTGCCCGACTGGATTGGGGAAATGAGTGAGTACTGACCATGACAGGGTATTGGAAGGAGAATAGAAGTGATATTAGTTAAGCCAGGATGTGCTGAGTCCACTGGAAGGAATCCATCAAGGATGGAGCCAAAAAGCCACATCCATGGTTCTGGTGTGAGCACTACCATCTTTTTTCTTTCTAATACCCTATAGTCTATATACTATATAGTATATAGGCGGTCACAAGAAATATAATAATCATAGAGATTATTGATTAACTGATAAGATATGCTTTCTGACTTAAATGTTTTTTCTTCTTCTGTAGTCATTAGGTTTGGTACATGTATAACCGCTCTATATCACAGTGTAGCTCAGCAGTGTAACCCAGAGGGAAACACTAATCTTACCAGTCTCTGCTAAATGTCTTATGACAAGTGTGCAGCTATGAGACATCCTGTGCAGGCATAATGGCCACTTGGAAGAGCCGCTTTGGAGGGCTCAAGTAAAGGCTGCCACTAACTGAGATCTACTCTTAAAAATGGGAGGGACTTATTTAAAATATCAGGCAAGCACTTCAGTAGTAACTCTAGTTACTGAAAACTCCACCCTAAGCTGATACTCTAAGTATGAATATTGATATAGGAATGGCAAGCTAGAATAAGCCAGCATCGGCCATGCTTGCCACACCCTTCCCTTCTGTTTTATCAAGTTCTTGTTTACTATTTGACCTTTAGTGGATCTCAGTACAGGATGTTGGGAGATCTAGAAGAATGGGAAGGAATATGGGATATAAAAAGACAAAATACCAGGAAGGAAACCATGAGTAGCTTACCTCTTTCTGGCACTGGAGAAACCAATCTGGAAGTAGAAAGTTACTTCCTCTGAATATAGAAAGTGGCTTTCTCCAAAGTCACACTTAATTTTTGCCATGTTAAAGGACTACACAGACCCACTCCCAGATTTTTTAACCCACCTCTCATCCACAATCCTTGTGATTTATTGGATACGATATGCCACTCAGCTTTTTACAGACAATAAAATATTCAACTTAAATATGCCTAAACGAGTCATTCCAGAGAGAAATAAAAACAAAAACAAAACAAAACCAGGCATGTAATGGCAGGAGAACATTGAACTAGGGACTCTATAATTTTTTTTCTTTGTGTGTGTGTGTGTGTGTGTGTGTGTGTGTTTGCACATGCTGATTAGAGGCCAACTTGCAGGAGTTGATTCTCTCCTTCCACCATGTATGTCCTTGGAGATTGTACTCAGAGCCTCAGAATTGGAGACACGTATATTATTACTCCCTGGGCTATCACACCCATGCTGACCTAGAAGTACAAGGACTTTCAGCTCTAGGAAAGAGAGTACATTGGCCACTTGGTGGGTGGGATTTGCATTTGATTGGGTTTCTCCTTTGTGCTTGCAGTAATCTTGAGAGGGACAGCTCTCAAGACTGTCAGAGCCTGACTTCATATGCTCCTTATTCTTTTGTGTGGTTGGTTAATTGTTTTCTTGCTTTTGTTTTTGTTTTCCCCCCTTGAGAGGATTTCTCTATTAGCCTTGTTTGACCTGGAGACACTCTGTAGACCAGGCTGGCCTCAAGTTCAGAGATCCTTTTGCCTCTGCCTCCCAAATGCTAGGATTAAAGGTATGTGAGACGATGCCCAGATCACTTGTTTTTTATTCTTATTTTTAAAATCCTTTTATTTTTTTACCTAGTTATAGTTCGTCACTATCTCAGCCCTCATTTACATAAGGACTAGTTTGTTAATAGGGATGTTGGATCAAGTTAGATTATCACAAATCACAAGGAAACATGGACTAGACCAAAAAACAAAGAAACAGATGATGACAACACCAACAAAACAACCTTTTCAGTTTGAAGAAGGAGAACAGAAGAATGGGGAAGTGCAGGAAAATTGTGAATTCAGGTTGAATTGAGGCTGTTTTTGTCTTATATGAGTTCTAGCTTATGCCCTGTGTAGTTCTATGGCTAAGTTAAGTTGGTGAAAAACAAACTGATGTATGAAAATGAACAGCACAAGTTAAACCATCATTAAGCTCATGAATTTTCACAAGCTTTTATTCTATTTTCTTTAAATTTTATTGACAATTTACATAAGAATAATTTACAGTCTAGAAATTATAGATTTGCCATAGTCCTTTAAAGATAAATCCATTCCCTCATTAAAGGGTATTAAGTGGAAAGCAAATTAAGATAATTTCTTTGCCTATTAAACGAGATCATATTGTCCTGGAAGATGATCTGTCGGCACATAAATCTCTTATAGAACATAAATTGAGAAAGTGTTCCGTGTCGAATTGCGTATCAGACTACTGAAGAACAGTGGACCGGTGTCCTCTGGATTTGGGGAGCTTAGATGAAGTAAGAGATGATCCATCTTGTTCTCTAACAGAATCAGTAAAAAGTACTTCTCTCCTGAAATCCCCAGACAGAAGTGAGGATACAGAATTCTGTTGCTCGTTGAGTCCACAGTGGCCTCTGACTTCCTGTTGAGAGTACATGGAAAGGCTAAGAGCTTCATTCTTCTTTTTGGTGTCACAGAGTATTTTTGTGACTGGGCTAATATAAAATGTGTCCCTTTCTGCCCAGCTCCTGGCTTCCCCTGTAGTCTTGCTCCATCTGTTTTCTCAAAGCCTTGCCTATTTTTTTCATACTCTTATTAAAGCACTATTCTGATTCTAGTCAAACAGTAGCTTGTTCACCCTTAGACTTTACCTATAAAGCAACAGCAATAAATAGCAACAGGCAAGATGCTTTTCACACATTTATGACTTGAAGAAGCTGGCAGCAACTGGTAACTCAGGCCAGTCAGAGAACAGAAGCTGTAAATACTATGTCTTTCTGTAGAAGTTCAGGAAGGGCCTGAAGCTCACAGCCGGAGTTCATCCTGGCTCACTTTTGTAGTGTTGGAAGTGCTTGGCCCTTCACAGATCTTTTCTTTCTAATGTTATAAGAGTGGATCTAAATTCTCAGGTTCAACATCACAAAGAAGGAGTAACCAATGACAACCAGTAGGTAAGCAGGTAAGTCTTGTCTGAGTTAAATATTCTTCTACTAGCCTTTCCGACTACTGCCTAGCTGGGGATTGCTTCCACAGATGTCAGGTACCCGCATGAGAGCTAGCCAGATATCCGTCATCAAGATAGTCACATGAATACTCTTTACCTTCACCTTTCCCAGGAAAGAATGAGGCTTGGGTTTCTTCTTTCAGAAGAAACTTTGGCTGGGTGGGTGCTAAGATTCTTATGTGGTTGTATGTTCCATATTCTTTGCTAGATAATATTTCATCAGCAAGGTAAATGTGGTGTCAAATGACTTCTTACTATTAGTTTATATGTTTCCAGGGAGGGAATGGAGACTAGGAACTGGCCATGGAGTTTTTGATCATAAACAGTTGTACTTATTGTTATCTGAATGTTCAACTGAAAAAGTGCACTTCCTTTGACTATCCGAACGTTTGTTTAAGAAAGTAAGGAAAGAATTTGGTGTTTAGTGACAGTCTTCTATTATTTAAAAAAGCTACTATTTTTCAGGGGTGACTGGGTGGTGCTTGGCTTGACATAGGTGCTGAATTAGCAATTTTAATGATGAGGCCTTAATGAGATTTTGAGGCGAGCATAGAATTTCTGGATTCTCTGTTATTGTAAATACAAAGGTTAAGAAAGCTGCGAGGCTGTCATTGGGCGTGCAGTGTGGGAAGTCTTCCTAGAAAGTGATGCTATAAAGAAAGTGATGCTATCGGCGAGTCTCAGAGTAACCTGTCCTCACTGAGCTGAGCAGGAGAACAGGGGTCTGAAAAAGAAGGTAGTGTAGTAGACATGGAACGCTACAAAGGCAGTGGGGACCCTTTTAGGGTAACTACCAATGCTTAAAGGAGGTAAAGGGACTCATGTAGTATTGCTATCAGTGTTGCATAGTAGTTGACCCAGAGAGGAGTATGCTATCAATATTACTGGGGGGAAACTGGTTGGAAAAGGGGGTTACACTCACATTCTGCTGTCCATGGTAAGACATACTGAATTGAGCACCATACCAATAACCCGTGCACGTGATAGAATGTCAACCTCAACACAGTAAGTCACAAATTGGCCACAGCAGCGCTTCATAGAAAACCATTTTACCCCTATGGATGGGCCTAAGTTGTGCTGCCTGAACTCAGTTCTTGCCGTTTCTAATAATGTCTTACCCCAAGATGTTGCCATGAATGAAAAACATACATTAGTTCTCAGGGCTTCACCCAGGACATTTTAGCTAAAGTTAGCCTAGATCAAACCCTAAAGCCAGACTTTGCTCTTGTCACTTCCTTTTTCTAGAAGCAGATAATGACTAGTTTTTAGAGCACTCCTGTTTAAAAAGGGTTTCTCTATTGCTGATTTGTGGGTTTTTGAAGACTCTCCACTGCATAGTATCAAATGGCAGCATTGTCCCATTGATAACAAGACACCCTGTCATGATTTTCCTCTGTTGTCTTCTGTTTCCCGGTTTTGCCCAACTTTGTCCTATGTCTTCTCCAACTGCAGAAACAAGTTGTGGTAGATACCAATGGGAAAAAGACGTGTAACTGGTCAGATTTGATCACAGTTTCAGACACTTTTGTAAACATTCATAGTACTGTCCAGAAGTGTGACTTGTCTCCCAAATGTTTGAAATTTGTTTTCTAGACAATTGGGACTAGACCTGGTGCCTCGGAAGGAGTATGCAATGGTAGACCCAGAAGACATCAGCATCACTGAGCTGTACAGACTGGTAGGTACACAGAACACTTGCTCACTGCCTCGCTGCTAATTTGGAGGTTTCCATGGCATTCTGTATACTAGACACTTTAAGAACGGAATGTTCCTGGTTTAATTTGAAGACAGTAAAGAGACATGCAAGCTGAGGTGACCATGCCCCCAAAGTACCAAGCCTCTTTTTCTGTCTCAGAACACTGTAGTTTCTCCACTCAGCCCTCAACTTAACAGACTCTAGGAAGTACGATCAGACTTGTAAGTTCTTTCACAAATCCTTTTTCTTTTGGCTTCACCCAGTGAAAGGCTTACAAGTTACCCTTCCTCACCTGTGTGTTTCTGCATAATAAAATCTTAGTTGCTGTACATGATGGTACATTTCTTTGATCCCAGCACTCAGGAGGTAGAAGAAGGTGAATCTCTTTAAGTTTGAGGCCAGAGTAAGTCCAGGACAGCCAGCACTATTACATAGATAAACCCTGTCTCCAAAAACCAAGAGAGAGAGAGAGAGAGAGAGAGAGAGAGAGAGAGAGAGAGAGAGAGAGATCACTAAGGTGCTATCCTTCCCCCTCCCCTCACATTATTATTATGTATATGAACTTTAAAAGTATCTCTAAAAGCCTTCAGCTGCTGTTTTTACATCTAACTTTGGGCCCCCACCCATTTATAAGTGTTGGAGACTGTTAATAACCATAAGATATTTGAACATATTGCCCATCACACGATCACCCATTACACTATTTTTTCCCCAGTTGCCTGGTATTCTACTTTTTGGCTTAGTTTCTTCAACATAGTCCAGTCTGCCTGTAGTGGAAAACCATCAGTTAACTTTGGTGAGGACATGTGAGATGAATCATGTGACCATGAGAAGTCAGTCTTAGTTATAGTATCTTCCCTTTCTTCCTTCATCATCCATGTATTCAGGATGTCTGTATTTTGTGCTGTGGTTTGGGATGCTTTCTGCTTTTTTTTTAGAGGGTTCTTTACCTGTACACAAAACTTTTTGGCATCCAGTATTTTATGCTGTGGGCCTTTCTTGCATCTTCATTTAAACAGAATATCTAGTATGTCTTAAGGAAGCCATTAAGAGTATTTAGAGGGGTACAACTCAGTGGGTCGAGCACTTGCCTAACATGCATAAAAACCCTGGGTTCTATCCCCTGCCCTGTATAAATCAGGTATGGTGGCACATGATTCTAATTCTAGCATGAACCAAATACACTCTATGCACTTTATTTGTTAACATGTCTCCTTACCTTTTTGATTCAGTCACATCCTCTAAAGCTGCATCTTTATTAATACCTTTACCTATTGATGACTGTATTCTCTCTTTTAAAAACCTCTCTGTGTTACAACTTGACACTGCACTGCCTTCTCTTCCCTCCGTTATGCTCAGCATGACCTAGTGCAGTGCTTTCCCAAGTCACCAAGTCAGTGATTTTGAGATCATTTTATATTATGAATACACCCTGGATTGTAGCTCCAAACAGCTGCATGTGCAGCCTCTATCAGCTCAGGACTTGGGGGCTTAATATTTAATCTCCTTGAGATGCAGTTTTTTCTACTAAGTGGTAAAGCACTTCTTTTCATGTTGATGATAATTGCCTTTCCTCGAAATATATTTGAAAAACACCTAAGCATGCAGTCGGGTTCCATTCCTATTCACCTTTAGTTCGTCTTAATTAGAGAGCCAACATGGCAAACATAATTGATATCATATGTGCTAAATCTGGGCATTAGGTTTAGGTGCTTTTAGTGAAATGAATAATAGCAGCCTAGACATGATAGAAACTTAATTTTCCGATGCTCTAGGAGCAGGAAGTTCTAAATCGGTTTGTGGCTAAATTATGTGCACAAGATACAGACCCGTGTATTTTTGCTATTTAGTACTTGTCTTTGAAGCAAGGACACCTCCAAGTACAATATAGCTACAGAAGTTGTTGCCTTCATGTCTGTCCTCTGTGAAGTTACAAGGACAAAGGTTCATTGCAGTTGACTGAGTTACTTTAACAAGCCTCCTTGAAAGTTCCACACAACACTTGCTTTTATTTGTCTTTGGCAGAGAAAGTAGATTCACCTGCAGATTTATCTACAGATGTGAAAGGTTTGACTACCGCCTAATAATGCCCTTTATCGATATAGTTTCTTTTCCCTAGTTTGGTTTTCTATATATAACTCTGCTTCTGTCTTTCCCTGTAACATTGTATATAGGGTGTCAAATTGATTTAACCTCTTTTAACTATACTTTATTGGTGGTGGTAGCCTGAACTCAATAGTTTTGAGAGGCTGGCATCTCACATAGGCCCTGATTGATGGCAGTGTCTGCCATTTTTGGGAAAGACCATAAGCGGGTGACTTGGCATCTTATAGTTCAGATTCTGTCTAAAGTCATCTTTTTATAGATGAGGAACATAAAACATGGTAATTTTCTCTACAAAAATGTAATACCTTCTCAATAACAATTGCATGTTCCTGTTTTTAAGCAAAGACAGTAAGTAGCCCCCCACAAAACAAGCGTGTTTATGAACATCAGAAATACATACAAACGTTTTTGTTTTGTTTTGTTTTTTTGTAAGGCAGCTATTTCTCTTCTTACGTTTCTTATCATGTCCTGTCTTCATGAGGCAGCCTGCCACTCTGCTCTTTTCTCTCCATGTAACCTGTCAGCATCTGCCTGCCTTGATTTCACCAGGGAAAGAAGTTGGGAGGCTCCATCACCAATACCATGCCTTTGTTTGGCAGTATATTATCATTTTAGATCAACGGTGGTGCGGTGAAGGTAAATGTTCCCAGAGAAAATGATCTGTCTCCTCAGAAGTTCCCACACTGATGATGTAGCCTGCGGAAGAAAGTACTGGTTATGTGTTTTGGCCAGCTCTGTTCACAGATGTAGCTGGGAACATGTTAACCCTTACCTTGCTAACTCATGTCTACCTAGAAAAGGTTGGATTGCCAAAGGAAATCTTAGTTCTGCTCTAAAGAAAGGCTAATTGGCCAGAATCTCTGTTGGCAGAGTAATTTTTTTTTCCATGTCTTAGTCAATCCTTTCGTTTCCCCCCCCCCCCCCCATGGCAGGTTTTTTTGTTTATTTGTTTTTGCTTTTTTTGCTTTTTTGTTTCTTTGGTTTTTTTTTTTTTGTTTGTTTGTTTTTTTGTTTTTGGACAGGGTTTCTAAATATTGTCTAGTCTGACTTTGAAGTCTCAATCCTGTGGTCTCAGCTCTCCAAGTGCTGTTCCAAACACAGCTAGGATAATTTTTTTAAGGACATTTTATGTGAGTCGGGTCCTATTTTCTTGTTTGTAGTTCTTAGTGGTCTATAGCAGTGGTTGCCAAATAGGAAGTGGTGGTGTTGTTGATCTCTTCCTCCTCCTCCTCTTCCTCCTCATCCTCCTCATCCTCTTCTTCCTCCTCTTTCTCCTCCTCCTCCTTCAATTTACATCCCACTCACTGCCCCCTCCCAGTCACCCCCTCCTCCCCTTCCTCCTCTTCCTCCTCATCCTCTTCTTCCTCCTCTTTCTCCTCCTCCTCCTTCAATTTACATCCCACTCACTGCCCCCTCCCAGTCACCCCCTCCTGTAATCCTTGCCCCATCCCCTCCCCTGAGTATATCCATACCCTGGTACTTCAAGTATCTGAAAGGCTAGATGTTTCCTCTCCCATTGAGGCCAAACAAGACAGCCCAGCTAGAAGAAAATATTCCATGAACAGGAACAGCCTTTGGGACAGCCCCTGCTCTAGTTGTTTGGGACCCACATGAAGATCAAACTGCATATCTGTTGCATATGTGTGGGGAGGCCCAGGTCCAGCATGTATATATTCATTGGTTGGTGGTTTAGTCTCTGAGAGCCCCAACAGTCCAGTTGATGCATGTTGGTCTTCCTGTGGTGTTCTTGTCCCCTTAGGAGCTACAATCCCTTTTCCTATTTTCCACTGGAGTCCCCAAGCTTCAATTACTCTTTGGCTGTGGGTGTCTCCATCTGTCCTGAGTCAGCTGGTGACTGGAGCCTCTCAGAGGACAACAATGCTAAAATCCTTTCTACAACATAGCAGAGTATCATTAGTAGTGCAGGGATTGGGAATGGAGCAAAGACTGAGGGAATGGCCAATCAATACACAGCCCAACTCGAGACCCATCACACATGGATAAACCCAATCCCTGCATTTCTAGTAGGCAAGATAAGTTTTGGGTCAAAATTTTCAAGTGTCCCTGTTGCTCCCCTGGGATTCCTGCCTGGCCACAGGAGGCAGCATCTCCAGTTTCTATGTGCCCAATGCTGTGAGTCATAGCTCAGAACACCACCATTGATTCTTGGGCTCCATCCCATCCAAGGTCTTGGTCCTGGAGATGCCCCTCCCCTATCAAGTGCAGATTTCCATTCATTCTCATGGCCATTGCAAGATGGCCATGAGAAAATAGTGGTTCTTAAAGAAGTTTTACTACTTCCACCCCAAGGGTATATTTGGTACAGACTGAAGACAGAATTTGGTTGCCATAAGGGGTGGCAGCAGAGAAAGTTCACTTTCGGGGTGCTATACATTCCCAAAGCGCTCCACAACTCTCTTCACCAAAATTAAGAAGGCTGGTTGCAGTTCATTCATCTAGTAGTTAATGTAGCACATGAGGAAAACCAGTTTGGATTGAAGAAATCTTTGAAGTGAATCTGTTTTTTTTTTTTTTCTCCTAATAAACGGTACAGTTAAAATATAAGCTGTAAGTACATGGAGCACAGCTGTCAGCTACGTCTGTAGCCATACATTATGTCAAGAAGGATTTGTTGCCTGTGTTATGACTGTAAGTTACAGCTCTTGAAGTAGTAGCATGCCCTTTTAATGATATTACTGAGGTGCTCTTTTCATAGAGATATTTTTTGCAGTCCTCAAAAGTAGTAACAATCAAGACATAAGCACATAATCATAACCTATTTGAATCCAAATCTATCCCAGATCTGGAAGAAGAGTGGGTGGATAAGAGACGTAAGTGCTAGAGAGTGCTACACAGAAGGGTCTGTGTCATAGGCACGTAGCCCAGAACCGGGCAGTCTCATTCCTAGCATGCAAGGTAGATTCCAGGACATAATTAATGACTTGTCAGATGCAACAATACATTTTTTTCCAATCTGCTGTGATTTGTATCTGTCTGCATATGATCTCCATCAATGACTCGCAACCCTCATTGCCCATTAGAGCCACCCGGGGAGCCTTTAAACCTACAGCTCTCGAGACCCCTTGCTACCCCCCTAGAAATTCTCATTTAATTGTTCTGGGACAGGACCCGGTGTAAGTATTTTTTAAAAGCTCTCTTGGCGACTCTAAAGAGCAGTGAAGGTTGAGAACCACTGCTCTAGATATATTACATTTGCATGAGTAAGGGAGCCGATTCTTTCCCCCTGTTGGTTCCTATTGCATAGCACGATTAGTGCTGGAAACTTTGTTCTCTGCAAGTCAAGATCAGACACTTCCTTGAGGTCAGCTCTTTACAGGAGGCCTTTGAGTCTGTGGCCTCTGCTCTGGCCTTTGGTACCCATCATTTCTTTGGAGTAGTTTGTGCTGTGCTACACTCTTGACTCTACTTTTGTAGGGCCCTTAAGTAACTCAGCAAGTAAGTTAGCAATTCTAAGAGGGAAATTCTTCCTTTTGAATTAAAGAGATTAGTTTTATGAGCATGTGAGGTGTCTTTTGCCACAGTGAAAGAATTTTGAAAGTACAAAATAGAGCAAACCTCACAGAAGCCAGAAGATTTTCTTTTTAAAAAAAGGATATGGATAGACACACACACACACACACACACACACACACACACACACACACACACACGCTCACTTTCACAGTGAGGCATCCCATGTGCCTGATGAGCAGGGGACAAATAAAGGTCTGTTTAGTGGGTTACTTGTTTGTGATCCCTCTGCTTTTAGATAGTTCAGAATAAAAGTTAGAAGCATTTAAACTTTCTGATGGTGTCGTATAATTGCATTTACAACTAAATTGGAAATTGTAAAAGCCTTATTTGCATTGAAAGGTGACTAATCATTTGGTAATTATTGAATCCTATTTACAAACCTTAAGAGGTAGCTGATATAGAGTTGTGGTTATGTGCCTTCATCTGACAACCATTCACAGCCATAGACTGAATGCTGGAGTCCAAATCCCTGATGCTAAACATATTCCATTATTAGTCAAGAGGCTCATATAAAGTAACAATAGGCAGTCTGTGATAGGAAAGTGACCATGCCATCCCTTACTTTACCATCTCCCCTTCTGATAATGTCCAGGCTTTCCAGGTCCTTTCCCTGGCCCATTATTCTTCATCAGTAAGAGATCCAATAGCTGAGTAGACTGGCAGTAGCTGGCAGCTGCCTCAATGTGTACATGCCAAATAGAGATTTAGAGACCTGGTCTCAATGTCTTTTTGTTTTTCTGAAAGTATTTACCTACTAGCCTCCAAAGGAATAGAAGAGAAAACAACTTGCATCCTTATGACAATCAGACCTGGAAATTCTGTCCTAAAGAGGCCAAAATTCTTGCTCCTGTAGTGCTTTACTAAAGGGGCAGTTTTCCAGGTATTCTGACTTCCCAGGTTCAAACCAAAACACCCTTTTGGGTTCTTTTTACAATATAGATTTCCCATACTCTTCTCTTCTCTCTCTTCTCTCTCTTCTCTCCCTCTTCTCTCCCTCTTCTCTCTCTCTCTCTCTCTCTCTCTCTCTCTCTCTCTCTCTCTCTCTCTGCGTGTGTATCTCTCCCCCTCTTACTTTCCTTCTCCCTCTTCCTCTGTGTGTGTGTTTATGACTGTGTGTGTATGTGTCTGTCTGTCTGTCTATCTGTGAACATCTGTGTGTATGAATGGATGGGTATGTCTTTGTGTATGCACATACCAGTATTCCTGGCATTCTATCCTGCCAGTTGGTACTCTCACCATGAAGCGTGGAATTCTTTTGTGTTTATCTACTGTTGTGTTCCCAGTGCTCAGCATGTAGTAGATACCTGATGGATATCTACTGGGCACTTGTCCTCATGGTCTCCCACCTGTAGCCCCATAGGTGATTTCTTTCCTTCCTCGAACTATCTGCGTTTTCAATTCTGGTCCTCCATCCCGAGGTTGACAGCAGCTGTGCTCAGTGAGGACAAGATGAGAAGGAATATGCCAGAATTTCTTCCTAACTTTACCTTCCTCGTGGCCTCCTTGACCATCTCTCCAGAGCTCCATAGAGAGTTAGAAATATGTTCTTGCATTAGTGGTACAATAAGACTTGTCAGTGCCTCATTCCAAAACTACTGAAACTTGTTAGGTGAGTAGTTTTTAAAATAAAACTTAAAAGTACAATCAATGAGAAGTTATAGAACTGTTCTTCAGCTTTCATTTATCAACTGATCCGTCAAATGATGTGTCAACTGGAATCTGAAAGGTTTTACTTTTTTGTTTGTTTGTGGAGATTATTTTGTTATTTCTCTTTCCTGATCTGAGTATTAAACCTAAAATCTTGTATACACAATGCTAAGCAAGTGCTGTACCATTGGGCAGCAACATAAATACTCTCTAACATACATACATACATGCATACATACATACATACATACATACATACATACATAATCTCTAATACACACAAATACACATACACACACACACACACACACACACACACACACACACACACACACTTATGGACAGAATGGTTGTAGGGAGAGGGAGAAGGGAAGGTCTTATCAAGTTGCCCAGTCTGACCTTGAAGTCTGTAGGCAGGTTAGGCCTAATCTTGAAACCTTCCTCCCTCTGCCTCCTAAGCTGCTGGGATTTCAAGCAGCCTTACCAAGCCAGCTCTCTTGTCTGTTCTCTAGGATGACTGGTTTGGTCTCATCCTGCAAGTTGATTAAGATCACAAAAATCCTTTGAACTTCCTCCTTTCTGAATCTATGCCATGAGTTTATATCTCCTTAACATTAAAATTTTAAAGGAAATCTTAATGCGATAGCCTTGATGGAGCTCAAAGAAAATTTGAAATTTAGATTAGATACTGAGTCTAGCATGAACAAAAATTGTTTCATAGGCAGTCTCCAGCACTCCAAGGCATTGTGCATATATTTTCTTCAGTCCATGCTGATGTGTTTTTCCTGGTGGGGTGGGTATCGTTCAGATGGAACATCGACATCGGAAGAAAGACACCCCCGTGCAGGCCAGCAGTCACCACCTCTTTGTCCAGATGAAGAGCCTCATGTGTTCCAACCTGGGAGAGGAGCTGGAGGTCATCTTCTCGCTCTTTGACAGTAAAGAGAATCGCCCAATCAGGTAATGCCATGTGGACACAGGACTTGAGTTCTTTGTTGTAATGCTGGTGGATTTGCATATTAGATGCTTTCAGATACTTTTTTTTTTATCTACTAGCCTCAGTTCATTGTATAAAACTCTTGAGTTTTTGATTTATCTACCCTCTAGATGTTTTCATTAAGGTTGGATAGATTTGAGGATTCCTGGGAAATCAAAAGATCTATAGAATCCTATGTGACCTCAGTACCAAACTTGCTTTTGTTTTAGTCGCTTTGTGGTGATAATGCCAAGAAAGTAAAAATTTCTCTACATTATAATGTTTACTTATTGAAATCAGCACGTTTTGTCTTTCAGTTTTCCAGTAAATAGTAGCATTGATCTTCCGGTGTCTGGATCAATGGTATCAAGGAAGAACTTTGCAGACACTCCTGTTGAAGCAGCAGAGCTATGAAATAGCACAAACTTTGTGCTTCTCTCAGTGCACTGACTCTTACCCATCATGGTTCTCTGTGGCAAGCTTTTCACTACAAGTTTTAGTTTTCTAGGGTGTTAGGAATCAAGTCCCAGGTCTTGTGCCTGCTAAATGACTCCCTATGGCTGCGTGTTCTCCCTAGCCCAGACTTTTAATGGTTTGGAAAAGACTAAGAGTGGATGCTTTGTGGACCCAGGCAAGCATTTGAACTCTTCCTGAGACTTTAAGGGAACTATATTTACTTTGAATGGAAGCGTAAAGTACTTTATGTTTTAAATGAACGTTTCACATTAAGTTATGAATTAGGATGGGATTTCTCAAGTCACACATAATGATCCATTTGTACAGTGCTTTTAGAGTACTTAATAAAATAAATAGCAAGACTCTTCAGCAGCTCTCAGCCACACACACTGACTCAGAAATGTAGTAATCTAGGAGTATTTCCCTCTGTTTTTCTGGGAAATATGTGTGAAGAAGTTTTTATTTTAACACACTTGTAGCAGTAACACATGACGGATCACTTATGAATTAGTTTTGTAATGACTCGAGGAAGAATCAAGCGGGAAGGCCTCCATACTCTGCTTCCTGACCGGGCCGCATGTATCTCCCATCTCTCAAACTCACATACTAGGAATCTGGACAGTGTTGGGTTTGATTGTTTACCTTCCTGGGGCTGACACAGAGAACACACTGATCAAACTGCTAGTAATTCAGAGCCCTATGTCCCCTCCTGAAGAGGTACAAAATGCAGACATCTTAATACTGGCCTTAATGGTGACACAGCTACTGTGACCTCTTGCCTTGGTGTTTTTTCTTTTAGCAGTTCTTGCTTTCTTCAGTCTATGGTTGCATCCTCTCAGAATTGCAAATGTAAACTGTGCTTTTTAGGGCCTTGTGAGAATCCTGGTTTTGTTTCTGTTGCTGTGATAAACAGCATCACCAAAAGCAGCTTGGGCTAGAAAGGGCTTATCTGGCTTTTGGGTTACAGTCCATCATCAAAGGAAGCCAAAGCAAGGATGCAAGAGGTACATGGCGGTTGGAAATGAAGCAGAGGCCAGGGGCTACTAACTTGTATTCCTCTGGCTTGTTCAGCTCCTTTTTCAAAAGGCCCCAGTCCACCTGCCAAGGATGGTACAGTCCATAGCAGTCTGGGCTCTCCTTCATCAATTACCAATTAAGAAAATGTCCTCTAGACTTGCCCACAGGTCAGTCTGACGGAGACAGTTCCTCAACTGAGCTTTCCTCTTCCCAGGTGATTCTAGTTTGTGTCACCTTGACAAAAACAATCAGCACAATGAGTTTCTGTCACCAGGCATTTTTAATGTCATCATTTATTATCATCAATAATACTAATACTGAAACCAGCATGAGGCTCCAGAAATAATATAGTCTATAGAAATTGGTTTCTGAAATCGAATCCTTTGAGAGGATTCTTTTAAAACACTTTCCATATGTTTATTCATGGGGCATGCCACGGCCCGTGTGGAGATCAGAAAACAGCTTGTGTAGTTTATGCACTCCTTCATTTTGTCTTGTACAATGTGGGTCCCCAGAAGAGAATCAGGATATTTAGCTTAGCAGTGAGTTTCCTGCTGAGCCCTAAGTCACCCCAAAGAGTGTGACATTATTGTATATGTTTCTATATGATATCTGGGGGTCATTCACATGTCATGGCGCACATGTGCAAAGTCAGAGGACCTTTGTGAAATTAGCTGTCTCCTTTCATGTTTACATCCCTTCCAGGGGTCACACTTGGGTCACCAGGTTTGTACAGCAAGTGTTCTGACTGCTGACCAATCTCAGCAGCTCCTCCTAGAGGATCTGAAGGTATGTGAGGTAGTATCAGCTGCTCCTCTCTTCCAAGGATGAAAAGCTTAGATTCTGACCTCACAGGTATCCAGTGTGAAGGGAGCCAGCATGTGTTATCACCTTCCTAGTTCTTCTACCAAAAATGTGAAGTGCGTAACATCCCCTGAGTACCAACCAAGGCTGATGTTTTTGAGTTTTTAAGTCCCTAAATCATCATTTGATTGAAGCTTTGTTTAAAAAACCTGGTCTTGAGTTTTTAAACAGTTATTGAATCTGCCTGAAGATGGCCCAGAAGTTTGAGACTCTGATCATGGTATGGACCCTCCTTAGTGTAAAGCTCAGAAAGGAGGCAGGCGTGTTCTAACAGCATCTGGTTAGCATATGCCTACTTGACATCATCAGTCATCATTCAAGTTTGCTCACCTCAGCCTCTTGGGTAGCACATGAGCCCATAGAGCCTAGTGATCGTTGGAAGTTACAGACTATTCTTTTAAGTCTAATACAACCTTTACATAACTTCTTTCTATCAAAGATAATCATGTGTTCAAAAAAAATGAGTTTGCCACATTGTTTCACATAAGCAAAACATTTTTAGAGAGCATTTATCTGGCTGGAAGTTTGATTTCTTCATGCCACAAGGAATACCTGGGGAAGGCAGGGAGGGAGAGTGTTTTCTGCATCTTTGGTATCTTATTTTATTATATTCATGGAGCAAACACCTATGTAATGCTTTTTATATGTCAAACACTATTCTAAGTTCTTTTAAA
>JANHMN010000010.1:25719176-25738178 GCA_030674055.1 Rhabdomys pumilio | reverse complement strand
AGAGAGAGAGAGAGAGAGAGAGAGAGAGAGAGAGAGAGAGAGAGAGAACTGAGTACAGTAGATAGAGCACAGGCAGTTTAAAAGTCCAGATCCTTACTGAACTGTAAAGTGGCTATGACTTTCTCTCTTTCTCTCTGTCTGGGAGAAACGCACATCACCTGTGTCTTATATACCCTTTCAGTGTGGCCACACTCTGAGGTTAGAAAATCTGGGTAGAAAGCCTGACTCTGCTACCTCAGCCTGGGCATGTAACTGCACATCTCTTATAGCTGGTAACTAATGGGACTTAATAAGATAACAGTGCTTCCGGGCAGGATTTCTTGGATGTTATTTGCACAGGATGTTGCTCTGTTCCCACAAGTTTATCAATGGGTCCTGGCTATAAGGAGGAGGGGTTTTGAACCCAAAGAGGAAGTATACATTACCCTAGCTAGATGTATGTGGTGGTTACTCTTGCATTCTTGCAGAAATCACACATTCCAAGAAATTGGTGAGGTTTTAGTTATGTTACTGCAGTATCTTAAAGTTTCGAGGGACCTACTAGCAAAAGGGTAACATGAAGTGCATAGTACATCAGCCAGGAGTGCTCCAGAAACAGGGTCAGAAGCCTGAAGGGGGATTACACCCTGAAACACCTCAGTGGGAACAGGAAAAAGGAAGTCGGGAATCCTGTGTCCCGATGAGGAGAGTCATATGAAATTGCTTTCGTAGCTTCCAGTAACCCTGCTCAGAGTCATACACAATATAAGAGCTTGTTTTGCTCAGCTTAGGAGAAAGTGATACTACTTTTGTCTGTGTCTAGTACTCTATAGTGAGGTTAATAGAGCCTTTACAGGTTTTAATTCCCCGTGTCTGTGCTAGATGTCTTGTTTGATGCATTACTTGAAGCTTAGCACGGCCTGATCATATAAATTCACCATCTACATTTTTACATAATATTCAGTGTTTTGACTTTGACAGATTGTTGGCCTAGGTCTGTTTTTGTAATTTCATATTACAACACTCACTAAAGATTGTAAGCTTTCCAGAGCAAAGAAAAGCCGTGTAAGGAAAAGGGCCCAGTCAGATTAGCAAGGGGCACAGTGCACAGAGTTAAATAGGTAGAGGAGGCATCCTTCTTGAATTGTGGCAGCGGCAGCCGTTCTATCAGGCCCAGAGCATTTCCTGCTGTGTCTAGACATGTTGGCACAGATTCACTGTGGGTGTCTGTCCAGCAGTGACCCATAGAGACCTTCCCCGGGGCCTCTTGCTGACAAGCACAACTGCTTCCCACCTCCCTCCTCTCCATCATTTGGTTGTTCCAGCAGGTGCATGGGAATTGGTGTTGTTGTCACCTCCGAGTTAATCACATCCGTGGTTTATCTTTCATGTGTTCACTCTTGTGGTGCACATGAAAAAAAAAATGGCCCACAAACACTGGTTGCCCTTAATGGTGGTGATTTTAAGGAAGTGGTTGGAGCCGAGGTGGGGCAGGAGCGGGATGCAAAGAATTGAGCAAGGAAAGGCTTCATCTAAATCTAGAACACACTGTGGATCACGGAACCACGCTTCTTTTTTATCGCATTTTATGATAAGAACATAGTGGCAATTAGAAAAACTAGAGTTGTGGAAAACCAGAAGCTCACAGAGTGCGTGAACTTGAGTAGGCTCCTCTTTTGCTCTGCACTTACGCAGACAGCTTGACTCTCGTAAGTACTGGAATATTTATTTTACAAGGTGAGCAGCAAGCCCACTTCTCCCTGATCCTGCCTTTTAAATCAGGAGCAGGTTAGTGAGCCTCCCCTCACTAGTATCATGGTTATCTCTGTCTTTCTTCATGAACTCCCAGGTTGCTTCCTGTAGGGCATTCAGAATAATTTCCTTTTCCTGAATTCTGTATGGGATAAGCCTCTGTCACACCAAGTAAGCACTTCACAAGATATCTTTGATATTCAGCGCCATTTATTTTGAAAAAGGATTTGACATTGACAAAGGAATGATCCACGGTGTGCCTCTCTACCCTCTCCTTGTCTTTATGTTCTCAGCACCTTGCAGAGTACTTGATACAGGAGTGTGTGTGTGTGTGTGTGTGTGTGTGTGTGTGTGTAGTGATGCAGTTAAAGGAAGCTTTTAAGTTTTGCTTTCCTGTTGAAGCAAAGCATTAAAAGATCATGCCATTAGTCCCTTAATCTTTGCTATCATCCTTCCCCTCCAGGAATGGGGTGGGGTTGTGCTGCTTAATAAGAGAGCCAGAGTGCTGAGTGCATCGGTAAGAGCTGTTTCATGTTCCACTGTGCTCATCAGAGTTGTGCTCTCAGACCTGTCTCTAGGGAGCCATCATTTGCAAACACTGTCATGCTGAAAATAAAAGTACATGCAAATCATCAGATAAAGGCCTGGGGTTACCCCCTAAGCATTTGGAAGTTTGGGATTATGAGTTAAGTTCAGCAGGGTGTGTCTATTTGATGTCACTTAGGCATGTACAGTCGTTGAAGCCTGCTCATTCATGCGTTTTGTCAGCCAGCACATAAGTGCCTCCTAAGGCCAAATGCTCGTCTTTTTGGCATAAGGAAAACTACATCCTCCCAACCCCCCATTCTACTCAGGTTCAAAATGTTGACAAGATTAAGGATAGTTTCCATGTCATGCCTTTGTATAGTATGGTATATAAGGGTATGGTAGTCAGTATGCATTTTGTTGGTTTGTCTGGTTTTTTGAGTTGTCTCACTATGTAGTCCTAGTTAGCCTGGAGCCTGCCATGTAGACCGGACTGGCCTTGAACTCCTTCTTCTCGCCTCTGCCTCCAGAGTACTGGGATTATAGCCAAGTGCCACCACTGGATAAACAAATAAAAAACAAAAACCTAATCCATAAAGAAAAATCCCTCAGAACATTTTTTTTGAGATTAAAAAAAAATTACGTGAAAGATTTATTTATTGATACTAAGAGCTTGGATTTCATGGATTTTTATTTAATCATTCTGTTTCCATTTACAGCTTCTTAACTTTTATTTTTCATCTGTTTTTAAATGCATACTCCACCCCAAAATGTAGAGAGCTTTGGTTTACTCGTGTTTAACATTCCTTATTAAAAATGGTCTCCTGACAAAGAGACAGCATTTCACAGAGTCCGAATGACTACCATGTATAGATCAGATTCACTTCTCCCTCACAGAACGTCAAGGATACGGTGTTTGCAGTGATCAGATTCTGTGAATTCCGAGAAGAATTAGCCTGAGACACTCTTCCCTCATGCAGATCACCATGCTTTGTGACCCTGTTCTTGATGACCCTGCTCCTACCGACATCTACTTCTGCATCCTCTGCGCAGAAGAAACTAGTTTTCCTATTAATCTTCTAACACTAGTTCTCTAGAGAAAGACTCAAGTCTGTGTCCCCCCCCCCCATTGATTCTTAGAATTCAAAATAGGTCTAGTGATGGCATTTCTATGCAGGTGTGATACCTTTTAAAATTCACCCCTCCCACCCCCCCACACACACACCTTCATTATCTCCCATCTCCTGTCTGTTTCCTGCTGGCCCCATGTTTCTCCTCAGGTAGTACCGTCTGCTGCTTTCATTTCACACGGATTCCGTATTCTCCTTCCCTCTCTTCTTAGTGTCTAGATTTTCGTTTCCTGACTTACATATAGAGAGACATGCACACACTTGGACACATTTCTATCCCCACTTACATTTCAGTTCTGCAAATGAGATAAAACTATGGTATTCGTCTCTGAGTCTGTTACTTTATTAACGTGGCATTCTACCATGTTGGTTTGTGGACATGGAGGCTAGTTCTGTGTCTTTACTATTGTGACTAGTGCAGAAATAAACATGGATGTGCAATTTTCTCTAACTTAAAGGCCAGTAGTGGTATGGGTAGGTCATGGCATTTACACGTTTAATATTTTGAAAACCTTTATACTGATTTCCACAGTGGCTTTACCAATTTATATCGGCCTCATCAATGTATCTGAGTTCTTCTTCTTTCCCTGAATCCTCGCTATCACTGGTCGTCATTTCTTTCTTAGTGACCTTCTGACTAGTATGAGATAGAACCTTAAAGCAATTTTAGTATACGTTTTACTTATGGCTAAAGTTGAAGAAAATTTCATGAGAAACTCAGTTCAGTTTGTTAGCTCATCTATTATTGAGTAATTTGAGGTTTTTTGATATGTAACTCTTTATGTATTCTAGATATCAGTTCCCTGATAGATGCATAGTTGACAAAGATTCTTTTTCTCCTGATGTATAGGCCATCTCTTTAGTCTGGTGATTCCTTTTTTTCACTACTTAAATCTCACAAAATCCCACTTGACAATTCTGGTGTTGTTATGATGTTGAAATCCTTTTCAGAGTATGCTTGATACATATTTTCTAGGTCATTTAATTATACAGCATTTATCTTTCTAAGAATTTCCTCAGGGAAATTTTGGGGATTTTGAAATTAGAGTCATTGCTATGTGTCAGGCAGCCAGAATCATCATCATCATCATCATCATCATCACCACCACCACCACCACCACCACCACCACCACCATCATCATCATCATCATCATCATCATCTGTAACTTTCTTTAGTTCGGTAATTGTGCAGGTGCTATGAAACAGCAGACATGTGATTGTTTGTTTATCCCTTTAAGAGAGTTATATTCCTCTTACCATTAAAATTTGTTGTCTTAGAGAGTTTTGTTTTATTTTTCTTATTTTCCAAAGAAAATAGCATAAGGTAGTTTCAGATTGTGCTAAGAACTAAAAAAATGACTGACTTTGATAGTCAAAATTTGTAGTGATCTTAGCTATAATCTAAAAAAAATATAGCTTCTCCTGTGACATTCAGTTGAATCCTTTAAACTGACAAAGCTATCAGATGGTTTGGTCAGTCTCTTTGTAGCAGACATTTATACAGAATCTAGCCTTGGATACTAACAAAAAGAGTCTGTTGCTTTTTTAGGTAAGTGACTGTGCTTTGCAGTCTATCTCCGTGGGCTTCCTGTTTCCATTTCTTTTACTCAAAGGGTCACATGATCTTAATGCTACTTTAGTTTTAAAATTAGTACACTAATGACTTTATCTAGTAAGACTTTTAAAGAAATGCTCTGTCACTAGTGTTAGTCTTGTGGTTGAGGAAGAAAAAGGGAAAGTCTTTGGCCATGAGATAGCTTTGTTACCTGTTTGGGGCCACTCAAGACAGCTATAAAAAATAAAAAATAGAATTGGTTAAGACCTGACCTTAGGGCTCCTTACTATAACTAGACTGTAATCATGGAGAAATGTTTTCAGCCACCCTCCCTAATAAGTCAGGATCTCCTTGTTAGGAATTGGACATTGCAGGAAAAAGTAGTAACCGAGCAGATAAGGGACTTCTAGATAAGGTTAACAGTTCTCTTCTCTGTCCACTGGCAGTAATGACTCTTGGGATACAGTATCTCCCCAGCCTTCATCTACTCATGAGAAGTAGATCGCAGGGTCCAGAAGGTACCTCAGGGCAGCTTCCACACCTCCTGCCCACTTTACACAGTTTCCTGAGGTAGCACTAGCGTTACCTCAGCCTGTTATGACTTTGTTTAAGCTTTTCTATTTCAAGGGTTCCCCATTGAAGAAAGGGATACAGTTATAGCACTATGCATGGTATTGGGCTGGAGTGGGGTACTTTTTTCTCAGCCATTTGTTATAGACCTCTGTAAGAGAAGACAAACTAAGGGAGAAGAAGATGGATGGGTTGGCATACATTAATTCACTTGGAGGCAGAAAGAAGCAGGAGCATCATGAATGTGAGGACCGCTTGGGCAGTTCTAGGACAGCAGGGCCACACAGTGTCTCAAAAAAGATGATGATGGAGGAGGAGAAGGAGGAGGAGGAAGAGAAGGAGGAGAAAGAAGAGGAGGAGATGATGATGATGACAATGATGATTTAATCTATACATGGGAGATAGCCAGGGAATGAGTAATTCTCAGAGGTGGTTTTGAATTCCAGATTATACAGCATCTTCTCAAACAGTGCATTTTAAGATAAGAGACTAAACAAAGGCAGGTATTGAGTTTCTAAGGGACAACAATTTATGGGAAGGCAAATAAATGGCAAAGGGTAGGTAATAACGGCGGTTGATGTCACACATCTGCCTATGCCTCTAGGCCCATAAAGGCCTACTGTGGTCTTCCTTGGTGAATACTGTTCTCCCAGGTAGAAGAGTAGGTGGGCACCTTTTGACAGTGTCCCGATTTTAGGCAGAGTGAGGAAGGACAGAGCTTTTTGTATTCTCTGCTTCTTAAGTGTCTTTATTGCAGCAAACCTTCTGCCAGGTTGGAGTATTTTGGTGTAGCATAGTCTAGCGTCTTAGAAAACATCATTGGAAGCATTTTCCGCTGTTAGTCAAAAGCATTTGGGATAAAGAGGAGATGCCGTTAAGACTTGCTGGCACTTGCATTTCATTGCATTCTAGATAGAGACTTTAATGCTCATTCCGTTAAGCTCTGCCACTGATGCCCGCACTGTTGACCTTTGGCACTAATGCCCACACTGTTGGGCTCTGCCACTGCCCATCTCAGTGCTCCTACCATTTTGTCCTTAGCTTCTGGTGCCTCACACCTCTGTTCTAGAGGATAAGCATTAACTGTCATCCGACACAACATAGCTAAACTTAAGACATTAAAAATTTTCAAAGATGCTATATTGAATTTCAGTTTAATTTTGCCAGGGTTGGTTTAGATGACTATAAAAGATGAGGCCATTGTTTTCCCTTATTTTCCCAATTAGCTTATAAAAACATGGCTCTTTAAATGTGTACTCTACTTTATTGCTAACTTTCAGGTTGTAAATAAGTTTCAAGTGGTAGAACTATCCAAACTTTATAAAAAGTGTTCTTTGTAATTTTTTTATAGATTAATTAACTCATGAACTATTTGGTTCAAACCTAGATGTTAATCACTCCCTGTATTTTGATAAAATTGAGTTGTGTGACTTTGACATGAATTAAATTCTCCAATCAATTTGATTATTATGTGAAAGGTGACTTAGATTGATAATATGAATCCATGTTGGGAAATGCTAAATTGCCTTATAAAGTATAAATCTTTTTGAAATATAAGAATATATGTCATATAAAAATATCAAATTCCTGGCATTGGTCATTAGAATGTTTAATTCCTTATTCTTTGAATGGAACATTCTGTATAGGAATAGTCTACTGGGAGGACCACTTACGCTGTTTCTCAAAGGACCTTCTCAGATCTGACCTGGTGGGCTCCTGGACCTACAGCCTTTATAACCAAAAGGATCCTGATTCAGAGTGGTTGAAGAAAACAGTGGAAGACAGGAACACCCCACAGAGAAAGGAAGAGGTGTCATAGTCACTTCAAGCCCTTAATGTGCTTCTCATGGCATATTGTGTCGGCATAAGGACATCTTTACTAAAGTATATTGTTGAGATGCCCTTTCCATTTGTTGAGGTCTCACTTAGGACCTCAGAATTCACCTGAGCAGGCAATCATAGATATAACCTTCACAAACACGAGTAATTTTCTGGCTTAATTTTTTTTTAGCTTTATTTATTTTCAAGTATTATTAAATTTTACTGATAGCCTTTAAAACATTTATTCCTTGTAGCACAGTCTTGCTCTTCTTTGTCAATTCCCGAATTACTGTTTTCAAAGACAAGGTACTACTGTGGCTATAAGCCAAGACTCTCCAGTCAGATGCTGGATGTTAAGATTGCGCCATCCTTGACTATTCATGAACCGTTGGACAGCTTATCCCATTTCTCAGGGCCCAGCTCTCTCATGTATCAGACAGGGATGGCAATGCTTCTTATCCTGCAGTACAGTTGTGGGAATTGAATGAAATCTTTTTAAAGCTTAAATTATAGAGTCTGGCACAAAGTACATAGTTTTTTTCATTATTTTTCTTCAGGTGGTCTGCCATGGATGCTTATTTATACTCCTCTTTCATTGTCTTGTTTTTTTTTTTCATATCCTTGTTAGAAGGTAGATTGTAAATAATAAATAACTATGGTTTGTTCTTTATTTCCAAGGAAAGAATTAGCCGTTAGAATTTATAGTCATAATTTATAATGGCTTGCATATAGAATTCAGGTGATTTTAAATTTCCCCAGTAGTGAAGTTCTTCCTCGAGGAGTACACAGCAGCACATGATAAAGTCAAATAATGATTTTTTTCTCTACTTACAATATATCATCCAGTATTTCTGGTATTATTTCCAGTATTCCTGACATATTCTTTTGTTTTTATGAAGAAAGCATTAGAAAACATGTCACTGTAGAATTCTTATTATTGTTTTTTGAATTATGGTTGCCTTTTAAATACTGTATCACACTATGTTTTATTTATCCCATTTAGTGTAATAAAGATATAAAATGTCCATGAGGACAGGAGTCATTGAAGTGATGCGGAATTCAGAGCTACCATGCACTAATTGGTCATGACGGCAACTCCTGACCACTGGTCAGGAAGTACCGTCAATTGAACTGTTGCTGGAAAATTCTGTATGCATCCCTACTGTAAATTTACTTTTCAAGCCTTTTAGGGAAAAAGGAAACGTTGGGAAGTGATTAAAGCTTCCAGCTTTAATTTTGTTTGTTTTTAGTTTTGTTTTGCCTTAGAAGGTTGCTTAGCTTGCCAGGCATGGTGGTGGATGCTATTAATCCCAGTACTCCAGCGGCAGAGGCAGAGGCAGAGGCAAATCTCTGTGGGTTTGAGGCCAGCCTGATCTACAAAGCAAGTTTTGGGACAGCCAGAGCAGTTGCACAGAGAAACTGTCTTGAAAAGACAACAAAACCCAAATAAACCAAAGATTGTTTAGTCTGATCAAGGACTGCCACGTTATTGGTAGAAGCTGAAGGTGTATATGTTGCTAACTATAAACCTATGTTTTAGTTGCTTGTACTATAATAAGTCCGACACCCAAACTTCTGAGGCAAAAAGAAATGGAGGCATGCTCATCTTCTAATAAGATGCTTATGCGTTTACAAACTACTAATCATTCTTCTCTCACACTTCCTAGAGAATTACAGTAGAAGCTTGCCTGAGAGAGCATGGCAGAAATCCATTTGTGTGTGGCCAATAACCTTTATATGAGACTGTCTTGAGACTGTCAAATGTGCTAGAACGAACTGGCTTTGGCTTGTTTGGCTTCTATCCTGGCTCAGAAAACATATGTTATGATAATCTCTAAATGTGAGAGTAGGGAATTATAGTTCAAAGACTCTGAATTGCATTACTGAAGGCCTTTTTTTTTCCCCCTAAAATATTTGCCGAGTAAGTAGTCGCTGTATCACTAAAGCTGAAAGGAAACTGATTTTGTAAAACAGCACCATGTCATAAATGAATAGACTGTCTTTTATTGGACATGGAGATTTTCTGTCTGGTTTTTAATAAATTGCAAATGACTTATTGCTTCATAGTATCCATTTGAACCTATTTTTATCTTCCCTCTAAGGCATGCTTAAGCTGAAGGATATGTTGCTGGCTTAGTATGTATTGATGTTCTTTCTGGAGCAGGATATGATATAGTGTAATACTTGCATAATCAGGATTCTGTCTAGACCGGTAAAGTTAAATAGTGACAGAGTAAAAAAAGGATCTCTTTCTGAAACAGAATCCTTTAGAAGATGCTTTTTTTTTTATCCAAATACTGATGAAACTTCAGATATTGAATATTTTTTAATAACAGTATTAAAGTTGAGGTTTTAATATGTAAAATGCTTGATATTTTCGTAGTAGTTTTATTGATTTTTCAATAGATAAATCGTAAGATAATGTGATATTGTCTCACGTTTCAGGGGAGATAAAGAAGAACTTCATAGGAAAGGCCATTCGCATTCTGGCATGTGACACACTATCCACAACACAGACTAGGGGAGGGCACTTGTACTGCTTGTGTTGTGTGCTAAGGT
The DNA here is from genome assembly GCA_030674055.1 of Rhabdomys pumilio. Lineage (NCBI taxonomy): Eukaryota > Metazoa > Chordata > Mammalia > Rodentia > Muridae > Rhabdomys > Rhabdomys pumilio. The sequence goes on along the minus strand of JANHMN010000010.1, from coordinate 25,728,287 downwards.
ATTATAATTAGTAATCGCACATTAGTGATGGATCAGTGAGAAACTAAGTGACATCATCATTTAAACCTTAAGATTGCGCAAACCTTAGCAGTTTTTACTAAATAAAATCAAATTCTTAAATCTGAGGAGTTTTGTCTTTGTTTTTAGTAGAATTTATGTCCCTAGTCATATTTTCCTTGAGAAAAACAAACTAACCTGTCAGGGAACAAATTTGAACTAGAAACTCCTTTGCAGCCTGCTAAACAAACCAAAATTAATGCTTCCTTCTTTCCTGGTGGCACGGGGGAGGCATGGTATAAGTTAGTTTAAAACCTCTGGGTCCAGTTTGACATTAGTGCCACGTGAATATACCAGACACACAGATGACTGTGCCTTCTTCTTGGAGAATTTTCAAGACAGGGTTCATTATGTAGCCCAGGCTGTCCTCAAACCCACGGCAATCCTCTGGCCTCAGCCTCACAAGTGTTCAACAGCATACCTGTCTATTTCTCCTCATACTAAGGAACTCTTTGCTTAATATTTGTGTAGAACAAGACAATATTTTAACTATAGTATTCCAGTGAGGAGTGAAGATTTTCAACAAACACAAAGGTAGAGTTTTTATTCACTTATGTTTTGATCTTGGACAAAACTTTAATTTTACTTTGTTTGTCAGCTAAATAAGTAGCATAACAGTACATACTTCTTGAGGGCAGGATGAGTCTTTTTTTTAAATTTAAAACACTTTATTTATCAATATATGTATAAACACATACATGCATACATATATACAGACACATATAAATGATAATCAAACAATAAAATGCATTCAAAAGGTATGGGGGGATTGGGAAGAGTGGGAGGAAGGAGAGAAAGGGGAAAGTTAGTGTTCGTATATGAAATTCTCAAAAAGGAATCCAGTTTTTCAAAATGTTCAACAGACCAACCAACACTTCACAATATGAAAGCAAATATGACCTACAACCATGTTGAAGGACACCTCAACTCACTACAAACTTTGAAGTTCAAAATAAGATCAATAAAAAATTATTTCACCCAGCATACTAACACAAACCACAATAACGTTTTATAATTCAAAGTATTTCTGAGAACAAGAAAATAGATTGTCAGGAACTAAGTCAGCAGAACCAGGGGTGCACTGTGTGTTAATTTTGTTTGTTTGTTTTTTTATCAAATCATAATTTTTACTTTTTAACACAGGGGTTATAAACACAAAAATGCAAAATGTGGGTAAGGGGATGACACAGGAACATAGATGTTCAGGGGGAGTACAGATATCTTTCAGAACAGGGTATCATCTGGGTGAAGGTTCAGGGGTCAGGTCACTATGACTCTTCCTATGATTCCCTTGTCGTAATCTAATTTGGTACTATCAGGCAGGATGAGTCTTAATTGAGTCAGGCCAAATAAAGATATTAGCAGAATGCAGGTAAATGAAGATTTCTCAAAAGGATTGACCAGTAATGTGACTATTTGAGCAGTAATTCCCTTGTTGTGAGATAAGTCTGCATGTACTTCCTTTAATCATATCTCAAGTTCGAAATAATAATGAATTTGCTTTCACCGTGAAGAAAGCGTATAGTCTTTTTGAAAGGAAACTATCATAACTGAGCATTGGAGAAGACTGAGCTCAAGTTGCAGGCGTAGTCACGTTTGTACTTCCCAGCATGCATTTCAAACTCATCTGGGAATTGTAGTTTCAGTTGAAACCTTGCAGCAATTTCTCTTCTTCCCATTCACACTGTATCAGCCCTGTTCTCTGTGTAAGAAGGTAGGCTAAGAGGAATGGAAATGGCCCCGGTAGAAATAGTGTTGGTTGCCCTCTCATATGAGAGGTCAAGAATAGACATAATTCGAGAAAATGATGAGGGTAGCCAGGCAGCTGAATCGGTTGAATGCATCATCTCGATTTATATCACAAAAGAGAAGGGTTGTAAGGTCTTTATAATTTGAAACCCAAACTCTTCTATGGAGATCTGTTTATGGTTCCCATTCCCCCCCATTGTAGTATTTGAATATTAGAACTGTTATTTAAGGGAAGGATATAGTGATGCATGTAACGTGTAGACTTGGTAGGGTCTGAGCCTTTGCTAGTGTCAAGCACCACGTCTCCCTGATTCTCTCCTAGGCTAATCCTGCAGTAGCCAAGACCACATCATGTGATCATTTCATATTCAGTGGATATTGGTTTTGTGTTCTCTGCCTGGGGCAGCCAGTTATTTGATTCTTCCACCAGATATTGAAATCCAGTGAGATTAAAGCTAGAAATAGTGGATGCATTGATATTTCTTGGGTAGGCAAGACAATTATTGTAATTTTTGAACATAAATGAGTATTTTATAAATTACCTTGACTCTGGATGGTATCCGCAATCATTTATGGCCTTAAATTTCTAGCTGATTGAGAGTGAATCACTTGTGTTTGCTATAAACCTGAGTTACACTGTGTTATCAAATACAGGCTCAGTGAAGAGTTTGAGATCTTCTGTTTATCTGTAGACCCAAGTAAATTCAAGTTTCATCAATTGAAATTTTTGCTGTGTTTTGAAGAATAAACACAGAAGACCAAGGACTATAAAGCCTTTTTTTTTCTTTTTTTTTTTGTCGTTACGTTAAGCAATATGATTTGAATCATTAAAACATCTTAGATGTAATCACAGGAAGGATTGGGCTTTGTTATCTCACATCACCACGTGTTGGTTTCTACTGTTTGGAATAATAGCAGTGATGGTACTGACAGGGAGCCAGCCTGCTGCTGTAGAGGCTAGGTTTTTTGCGTCTGCATTTATGCCGATACTGCTTTGCCCCTTCTATCAGGAAGCACATGCTTGCTGTATTCAGTGCTCTCCAATGCTGACCTTTCAGATGATGAACAATTAGTAAAGGCTAACTATGAAATCATTTTCTAAGTGTTCAACTGTCTTTCTCTTATAGTGAGAGATTTTTCTTGAGGCTGAATAGAAATGGGCTTCCCAAAGCTCCAGATAAGCCCGAAAGACACTGTTCTCTCTTTGTGGTAAGTGGGGTCCTGTGTTTATTGCTTAGAAGAATTAAGGTATTGACAGAGAAACTCATGACTCTGTGTAAGTGACATAGATAACTCACAGATTGCAGTAGTGGTTGGGATTCTGATTCTGATTAACAGCAATCACAGTTGCCTTGCTTCCTTTCCTGTGGTTTTTATTCTGCTTAACACACCTTTTAGAATACTGGTGGCCCTGGGACACTGGGGGTACCTGGCCCTAGTATAGCACCGGCTATCTAACCCATGCTTCTTAAGTGTTTAAAATGGGTGAGTAGGAGACTTGATCAGCAATGGTCTTTATGCCTAAGTGTTTCTTTTATACAGACTAATCAGCAGCAGTGTCTTATGTAGACCTGCCTGGGTTTGAACATAAGCCTTCTGCCCCAAGCATTCCATTGCTATGTGTAATCCATGTCTATGTGTATCTTTGTCCTTGTTTGTGAGAGAATGGAGAAAGCTCTTGAGCTTTGCTGCACAGCATAGGAACTCTAAAATAACCAGGCTTTGTTTCTCGGTAGGACTTGGGGAGCAGTGAACTCAGGAAGGACATCTATATTACCGTGCACATTATCCGAATTGGTAAGTTCCGACTTGTGACTGTTGGGAGTGATACCCGAGGGTTCTCTGTGTGGTTCAGGTTTCTGTCTGGAATCAGATTTGAATCCAAGAAGCTAAGAGGTTTAGAACTATTCTCTGGCCCCCTTGATCTTACTCTCAAGTAGAATTTTTATCTTTTCCATTATAAATGGTTAAATACTATGTTGTGCTTTATTGATTCAAACATGTGTTTTTCTTTCAATCCCAGTCTCTTATACCATAAAATCAGCTTTTAGGAGCAATGTTTCTCTCAAGCTTACGAAATCTGTGTGGCAACTAGCATTGCCTTTACCCCAAAGTGCTACAGAGCCTTGTTTATGGAATGTTAGGTGAGGAAGGGGTTTTGAGACAGTAGATACTGTATGTTTTTCAGTTCATGTAATATCATCACTTTATTCAAGGATCTGAGAAACCCTACAGGGAAAAATAAACATACCTGTTTAACTGTCAACTCCCACTTTCTCCAAGTGGATGTGACCGTGGAAACATTTGGATGACGCAGCCTTTACTCACATCTTGAAAAGCATTATTTTGGTAGAGGAGGAATAATCTCCTTCATTTTTATACACGAAATCCTTCTAAAAGTAGGCATTCTCCAGCACAGCGGCTCATGAAAGTGGGTGGTGCAGACATCTAGCTTTTGTATCAGGGCCAAAGGACTGATGCTAAGACTCTGTCCCCAAGTCACTAAAGGTGCTATGTCACTTGTGTGACAATGCATTTGCAGCAGAGCGCCAGCTTGCGGTGCAGACCCCCAAGATCACCATTGTCTTTGTAGTGTTGAAGCTTGTATAGCTTGTAACCAAATGTTGCAATATGATGGTATTTGGAGGGAAACTAAAAAGCATATTATCATTAACACATAGATTTTCTGAAAATTTTTTTCCTCACTAAAATGTGTTCTGAAACTATTTTATTCTGTTTCTATATTTGAAGGACAGCGCAGTAGATTTTCTTTTTAAGTAAACTTTTTTTTTTTATTTACTGTATCTGCTTTGGAGATGTTTTGTTTTGAAACAAGATCTCATTTTTAGATCATATACATCTAAAACTCACTGTGTAGCCCAAACTGGCCTCCAACTCCTGATCTCCCGGCTTCAACTCTTAGGTACTGTGACTGCTGATGTGCGCCAAGGCCTGTGTCTGTGTGCATCTTTAACTTTTCATTAAACGGATGGGTATGTGAGAAAGTAATTAGAAAGACTCATTTAAAATAACAGGAAAAGTGATATGCTGCTCTCTACTTAAAATAAATAAAATAAAAACAGAGGTTTGTTTTATATTTTTATGTTTTTTTAGTTTTTAAATTTTAACTTACAGCCAGTTGTTAATTTAAAATGTGTTTTAGATAATATGTTTGTGTAAATATTGGTCAAGTTTATATATAATCTTCTAACTCATTGAGGGAGGAAGCAAAGCTTTCTGGCCTTGAAAACCTTCTAGATCTTATCTCTCAGTTTGCTGTGATAAGATAATAATCATCACAGCATGTGCCCTTGGGACTCGTGGTCTTCAGCACAAAATCATTGCGGATGACGACACCCATGTTGGTACTGTAAGATCCTGGGGCATCCTTTCAAATACAGAGTATTTTGTTAGTAATTGTCCTTTTTTTTTTTTTTTTTAATCTCTCAAGATTTTCATGACTATGCCTTATTAAAATAAATACTGAAGTAGGAATTACCTACCCATCCCTACACTCTATTGGTCAAATAAATTCTTCTAAAACAATAGTTATTTGTTCCATAGTTAGAAATTGATGAGAATTGAAACTAAAGTAAAACACTTGAGAAAGGTTAAGACTTATCTGGCAGTGTTCTTGGTGCAGGGAAATTAAAGAGATTATTATCTGTCAAGGACAGATGCTTCTTGCTTTTTATAGAATGTCCCTTGTACCTGCTTTACTGGGAAAAGGGCATAGTGACCCTCACTGGCTGCCAAAAGCAAAAGCAACGCCTTGGTTCTGGGACTTTATAGGCAAGTCTTTGATTTGGAAAGAAGAGGAAGGAAGCAAAGGGAGAAGTTCCTTTCTGAACTGCTGCTCATCCAGCTACTCAGCTCCACCACCCTCTGTGCTTCCCTTTTGGGGGTTAGCTAGTTGGTCCATATTTTATTTTCCTTCCTACATAGAGGAATTTCCTAGAAACCAACCAGAACTGAATTCTTATCATCACCCTTACAGTTACCTAACCCTTACAGTTGGGAGCAGCAAGAGGAGCATCCAATCTTTCTGGTATTGTGATTGCATCTTAGCTTTAGTCTCCGAAACTGTGTTTACCCACCAAGCCTGGAAAGAGAATCTCAGACTGTGCTTTCATGGACAAGAAGGGGAGGACAACTGGAATCTGAGAATCACAAAGCTCTGTACAGGGTCTTCTCCAGTAAAAGCAGGGCTTCTCAGTCCCCTCCCCCACAGCACGTGCCTCATTTTCTATAGTGCATGTACTAGAGGAAGATGGATAGTAAGGAAAGACCTACTGATGAACACCCAATCGGATATTGCCATCTCTTTTCCCCCTATTTAACATTAGACCAGGCAAGTGCTAGGTGTATGTTCATACACTGTAGATTGCTGCTCACATGGAAAATAAAATATGCATCTCTTGGGGCTCCACATATAAACTTACCAATTTCCTTCTATCTTCCTTCATAGTATTTCAGCTCCAGCATGCTCTCTGCTTATCTACAAAAATAAAAAATTGATAGTTAAATACCAATGTGCCAGCCAGCTGCTGGTGGCACATATCTTTATTCCCACCTCTCCAGAGACAGAGACAGGTGTATCCTCATGTTTGAGCCCAGCCTGCTCTACACAGTGAGTTCCCAGAAAACCAGGTTTAAGTAAACACAGATACCTGCCAGAGAGAGAGAGAAAGAGAGAGAGAGAGAGAGAGAGAGAGAGAGAGAGAGAGAGAGAGAGAATGAACACACAGCACTGTTGTCATGGCATATATTAAAATATTCAACAAGAGTACTGGGAGGTGATTCAATAGTTTAGAGCACTTAACTTCCAGAGGACCCGGTAACTCACAACTGTTTATAACTCCAGTTTCAAGACATCCAGTGCCTTGTTCTGGTCTCTGGGAGCACTGCAACCTTGTAATACACAGGTAGATATGCCAGGAAAACACACACACACACACACACACACACACACACACACACACACACAATCTTTAAAAGAAAAAAAGAAAGAAAAGAAAACACATCCTTGAAATTTTTAAGTGAACTAAAACGTTCTACTGTTAGAACTACCCTAGAACTATCAGAGCCGGCTGAATTGTTAGCACCTATGTTCCAAGACAGAAATGTATGCCTTTGATCATTTCTACTTGTGATATTCAGAGTCTCCAACTGATTCCTTCCAGGTGTGAACGTTGTGTTCAGATTTTGAGACAGGATCTTGCTAGGTGGTGTAACCTTGGAAGCTTGTCTAAGCACTCCAAATACTGGGGCTACAGTCATATCCCAAGACATCCGACCAAAGTTGAAATTTTTTAAATGTTTATTTTTTTTGAATAGGCAATTATTAAGGTAAAAACTAAATGGGCACCATGACTGTTGTTAATGTTTTTCACCTCTTGTGATGCTTTCGTGATGCACCAGAATAAGAAGACGCTCCCCATAAGTGAGCCCTGCCCCACTCTTCATGGTGGTACCTGCTTCTCATGTTCTGTTCATGCTCAGAGTTTAAGCCACTCACTCAGGGTTGGACAGTTAGGCGATTAGGCAAGAAGAGAAGTGTTGCTTCCTAGCCCTTATTTCATCACCTATGGCCTGTCTTGTACCCGTGTCTGCATCTAAGATGCATCTGCTCACATCTTCATGTGTCGTGTTTTCTTATTACGTGGACAGGTCGAATGGGAGCAGGAGAGAAAAAGAATGCCTGCAGTGTTCAATACAGGCGACCGTTTGGCTGTGCAGTTCTTAGCATTGCAGACCTTCTCACTGGCGAGACAAAGGATGACCTGGTCCTGAAAGTGTACATGTAAGAAATATGCCTGAGGTGGGAGGGCCATCGTGACAGGGTGCCTGAGAATCCTACCTGGGTGGAAGGGTTTTAGATGGATAATTGAGTAACAGGAGAAAACATGGACTTGAGTCATTTGTCAAAACCCTTATAAACCCTCAGTCAGAGGAACTATGAATCAGCGCACTATATGAATGCAGTTCATTGATATAGGGAGATCGTCTGCATAGAGAGATAACTCCTCCAGTTCATAAACACCATAGCAGCGTGTCCTTACTATTACACAATTAGTTTGTTCTTAGAAGGCAAAACTCTATTATTTTTAAAACTAAGAGGGGGAAGCACAGGTACTTACTGAATCAATTGACCAGAACTTCTTTAATGACATATATGAGTAAGTTGGCTTATACGGCAGAGTTTATTATTTTCTAGTTAGTTCTGGAAGACTGAAGTCTGAGGTCACAGTATGGTGAGATTACTTCCTTCAGGGGCAAAGACTGTGGGGAGTTCTGTTCTATGCCTGTCTCCTGGCATACATACCCATTGATACATTCATCACATTGACCTTTTCCTTCATCTTCACATGTCCCCTTTTCTGGTACACGTCGATCTTTGTGTATATCTCTCTCTTTGTTAGGACACAATAATATCGTATTGAAGCTTACCCCAATGACCCCATTATAACTTGATTATCTCTTGAAGACCATCTTTTGAAATAAGGTCACATTCCAAGATCGTGGGGCTTAAGATTTTAATGTTGTATTGGGGTTGGGCACAGTTAAACTTGGTCTAGTGTAAGTTCTAAGGTAATGGTTTCTAAGATGGTGATGTGAACGTGTGTCTACATCAGCCCACGCTGACGTCTCCCACAGTCTTGGTAGGTAAGATCTGATGGACAGTGCCATGGTCCACTAAAACATTCACTTTTGGGTTCATGGACTACATTGTGGGCCAGTGACGTGAGCAAACTTGAGTTGCTACTTATAGCATATAGCCGTAGGTGTTTCTTGTTTCTGTGGGGTTTTTTTTTTTTTTTAAAGTGGAGATAGTAACTGGCCCTTTGCCAATGTTTGGTCATAAAATTGCTTTGTGACCACAGCTGCAGGGGTTCATGGATTGTTCTACTTTCTACCCAGTGTGTGCCTCTGTAGCACATTCAGTAATTAGTTGACAAGCAGATTAGGTTGTCTGTAGCCTCTGGTTGGGGACCAGAGATGTTTTTGTCCATTCTCAGAAGGTTAAACCTATGACCTTCTTTTTAGGCTTGAAAACATCTTAAAACTAATGGGTAATAGAACTTGATATGCTTTTTTATCACGGCAGCCCTCATTATAAATGGTTTTGATGAAAGCCACTGTCGTATTTTTCCTAAATACAACTTATAGCACTAAACTATGACTTAGTTAAGATCACAGGGACTATTAGCCCTCTGTCCTTGGATGGTATACTGTGTGCAAAGGATCCAGAATGTCACATGTGCTATGTCACTTCTTCACAGCAGACCCATGAAGCAGATGGGT
>JANHMN010000010.1:25703938-25718776 GCA_030674055.1 Rhabdomys pumilio | reverse complement strand
CATGTGCTATGTCACTTCTTCACAGCAGACCCATGAAGCAGATGGGTTTTGGGTCACTTTGCACTGGAGACTGAGAGTTAACTAACTTACCTGTGTCACCCAGGTACTAAGGAAAAAGATCAAATTATGTCTGACTCTGGAACCTGAGCTCTCAGCTCATCTGCTTCTATTTTTGTGGATGTTATTTTGCGCCACTGTCTAGTAATGCAAGCATGATGAAACATGGAATTACTAAAGAAAGCCAACATTCTTCGAAAACATAGTCTTATCATTTCTTAGCATAGTCTTATCCAGGTATGGTGACAGTTTTGTATTTATCTCACCGTTGGAAAGACTAAGGGCCTGACAGTGATAGAAGCCACCCCTGATTATGCAACCAACCAGCTTTGAAAAAGTCCATTTTAAACATAAATTGTGCTGCTCTTTGTAGGTTTTTTATTGTCTGCTGTATCTTAAAAAGGAAATTATGTTATTGGTTACTCTTTCTACTGTCAACTCAGCAAATTGTAAGACAATTCCAAGAGAAAGTACAAATCAGTGAAAGCCATCTCTGACAGTAGTAGTAAGGCTTTTGAAATGATAGTTGGAATTTATTTGGAAGACCTGAAGAAATTCTAATTCTTCTAGTGACTGAATCCTTACCTCCATCTAGGACAAAGAAAAGAAAAAGAAAAAAGTTAACAAATACCATGTCCGATGCTGGATATTTCAGTTACCTACTTCAGGAGCATTGATTTTACTTGGAGGTTGTTTTAGGTCAAAACATGAATTCTAGAGTCCGCAAGCAAACCAGTTATCTTCCTTTCTTCCCCACTGGGCAGAGAGAAGGAAATTGGAATGTACTAAATGGAATTTGACCTCTCGTAGCTAGACAGGTGGAATGGTTTTTCATGTAGATTTTACTGTCTTCTGAGAGCCAAAGCTTAGTTTGGTATCCCACCGTTAGCTGTCCTGACAACAACCCCCATCATATTTATCCTTGAAGGCCCATGATGATATGTACATAGGTAAGCTAATACTGCTTTCTGCTATCATTAGAGAAGTTATAGCAGTAAAACAGACCAGCAGACACAAATGTCTATGAGCTTAGGAGTTGCTCCTAATGTTTCTAGTTACTGGTAACATTAATAGTTACTAGTCAGTGAGACACCTACCTACTATCCATCCATCCCCCTATCCTTCCATCCATCTATGCAACTGATAGTTTTTAGGCTTTACTATGCTCCAAGTATTCTGTGGTACTCAGATAACAAACATCCTATATGCAGTCCTTAAGAACCCTGATAGTTCAGCTGGTAACCACACTATGCAAAGGTACCGTGAGTTAGTAAGTAACAAGAACTAAAAGCAAAGGCTAGAGCTGTATAGCACAGGGTGATAAAACACTTGTCTAGGATGTACACGGCCCTAGTTTCAATCCCTAGCACTCCCCAAAAAATCAAACAAACAAACAAACGAACAAAAAGCAAAGAGGTAGAGGCAGGTCAGAGGAGAAAACAGAGTAATACCATTTCTCTGAGACTTAGAAAATTGCCTACTGATAAATCTCGGCAGGCTTTCACTATTATAAGCTGTGTTAGCATCAACTTTAGTTTGCTTACTTGGTTACATGTTGACTTTAGCCAGACCTAGTCATGTTTTCTATGAAGAACCTTTATTTATTGAGCATTTACTATATGCCAGATGTTACATAAGCCCATGTTTATTCAGTATATAATATGTTAATTATGCAAGTTTAGCATATGAGGAAAGTAAAGCGCAAAGAGAGTGATCAACTTGCCACCCAAACATAACTCATTTAATAGTATAAGTTTGAATCTCGAGTATTGCGTTCTTTGTCTTCAGCACCTTCCACTTGGTGAATTAAGGTAGGTTGTTAGCCACCGCCAAGTTGGGCATTCTTGCCCGTGCTAAGTAAGCCTCATGGGCAGGCACTGGGGACTCCTAGGAGAACAGCATGTTCTCGTGGTTATAGCCGAGAAAGGTGTGCTGTCACACCTGGGCCTTGAACTTGTGTGTTAGAGCCTAACCGAATGGTTGTGTTTTCATAGGTGTAATACAGAGAGTGAGTGGTACCAGATCCACGAGAACATCATCAAAAAGCTGAATGCACGCTATAACTTGACTGGCTCCAATGCAGGTGGGTGTATTCAGCTGACTGGCTTTCCCTGCATGTTTCACATCTGACCCTCCATTCATCTGTGTTAGAAATGGTCACACCACAGGGCTTTTTGTTGGTTTTTTTGTTCTTGTTCTTTGATGTGTAAAAACACCCAGTAAGCATTTTTTTTTAGCATTTCCTTAAATGATGATAGGTTTGCAAATATAATTCTCTTTATAAAAAAATTCTTTCCACTCATTTGAAACAGCAGAGGATTTGGATTTGTTCTCTGTTACCATATCTTGAGGCCTTCAGGTTTTTACTATAAGCCAAAAACTAAACTATATACATGGTCAGGTTTTCCAGTGGTAAGTGGAAACCAGACATTAAAGTGCAATAAAAACAGGCATCATTCTATGGCAGTGGACAATAATATAATTGTATACCGGGTAACCAACATACAGTTCACATAAGGAAGCAGACCGCAGAGGAGAGTGATGCCGACCGTGGATGTATTCATAGAGAAGATGTATGTGTGCTTATTCAGAGACTACAATAGCCAAATACTACCATAAATTATATGAATAGCAGTGTGTTATAGAATATATCGTATCTTAGAGTTTTTCCCTTTGAAGCCACTGTCCACTAAACATTACATTTTCCTCACAAGTATCCTGGGTCCGTTTTTTTTTTTTTTTTAAATTATAGATTCTTATTTAATTCTTTGAAAAGGTTAGGGTTTTTGTTTATTGGTGTTTTTATAATAATACCGTTGTCTTACTGATATATTGAGTCTTTGAGAAACAACCCAACCTCTCCTACACTTTGTTTCTTCCCACTTTTCTCTGCAGATTTCTTAGCTAGCATCTCTTTCTGATTACTCTTAATGGAATCGTTGTTGTCCTGGTAACTACATCTGTTAATTCCATAAGAAGGGGCTGCACCCTGGGGCGGTTCTCCACATCCTGTATGTCCTTCATCAACATTACTAACTCCATCATTTCATCTTCCTGGATCCCTAAGTGAAACTCTACCAGAAAATGAGACACAAGCCACCTGAGTGCTGAGTCTTCCCTTTTCTAAGGATAACCATTGCACTGTAAACAAAGAGACAAATAAACAAACTGACAACAACATAAATGCAAACCACAGTTGCTACTACCTGTGTGAAGAATGAAAGCCTCCGTTGTAACATGGTACCTCATAGAAAGGGCCTATCCCTGTGGTGAGGGCCATCTCACTTTGTTGTCTACTGGGACATTTGAATTCCTTGGCCACTCAGCACCTGCTGGTTGTACCTGGTTTCTGTTCTAAAGCTTTGCTGACTCTCCTGTCCTTAGGACACCCACCCTCCCATGCATCTCCTTCACGTCTGAGTCCCATTCAGCTCTTACACAGCCAACATCTGTTTGATGTGGACCCCTCTGATCACTATCCGATCCTTTCTAGCCCTTTCAAACTGAGGCATGCCAGCCCCAAGCCTCAGGCCTGCACAGTACTTCCACTGAGTAAAAGCTCAGAGGGATCCTTTTAAAACAAAGACCTTCACTCTTTCCAGCAAAGTACTTCCCTTCCATCTCGGTGAGGCTTCACTATCGTTACTTTGATCTATGTTGCCTCCTTGAGGAGAAGGAATTACAAGCTCCACTAGAAATTTTTGGTCCACTCAACTTCATTACTGAATAGGAAACACTCTAGTGACTTACATGAGGCCACAACAAGATAACTGAGAGGAGTCTTGATAAGGACCCGATATTGATGATGTCACAGAAGCCAGAGATCTCAGACCAGACCAATGACTCATTGCACTGACATTAGCAAGTAAAGACGTATGGACAGTGGGATATATGGTATGACACACTGTGACACACTATAGCTTCTGCAAAAAGATGTTTTCTATGCTTTGTTTTTTATGTTGTTATTGGTGGTGGTGGTGGTGGTGGTGATGATGATGTGTGTGTATGTGTGTGTGTGTTTATTTATTTTGTGGGGCAGGTTGCAAGGGCAGTGAGTAGATATGAGGGGGTGATGAGATAAGCTGGACTGGTGGATGATGATGATGATGATGGTGGTGATGATGGTGGTGGTGGTGGTGATGATGATGATGATGATGATGATGATGTAGTAAACAGAATACCAGAAAGTGTTGACTCAGGAAGAGAAATAGAATTCATTCTATAAAAGGCTGATCTTTTCCCTATTTTCACTTCCTTCTATTCCTTGGCCATTGGTTCTGGGAGGTTGGGGGTGGGGGAAGAGGAAGGGAAAAAAATAACTTTAAACTTGCTCTTGAGACAATTTTACCAGCAGAAAGTAGGCCTTTCTGCTCCAGAGATGCACTTCTCATTCTTGGTGTTGTCATCTTTTCTGTGTGATAGGAAAATGGGTTCATTTAGGTAACTGGCATTTCCCCTCTATCCTCAGATGACGTTGAAAGGAAGATTAGCCACTTTATCTGTTGCATTTAGAAACTGGGGGAAAATAATGAGTGGTCCATTTAAATGTTTATTGGTTAAAAAATGAATTAATATAACCCTATAATTAAATTAAATAATTTGAAATTTTAATAGTTGTGCTAGATGAGAATTTTTAAATGTATTAATGTAAAGACAAATATTTGAAAATATTTGAAATTCTGAAAATATTCATTAAAAATAAGCCAGATTTGAGTCTGCTGAACAGAAGTGACCATCATAAATGTCATTTCTGGTAGATGACAGTTGAAGTCCAGGAATGCGGAATGAGACCGAGCCCATGTTATGTACTTAGGCAAATTTGTTGGTAAGACTTAAGTCTATGAAAGTCACTGGCAGGGCTGGGAGGTAGCTCGGTGAGGAAAGAACTTGCTGCCAAGCTTGATGATCTCAGTTGGACTCTCAAAGCTCACATGGTAGAAGGAAACAAGCAACTCCTTCAAGTTGTCCTGCAACCTCCACATTGGGACACATCTGTGTGCACTTGCATGCATGCACGCACACACACACACACACACACACACACATACAAATGTAAAATTCACTGAGTGTACTTCAGTATATCGTAACAGAATATTTACAGTGTTTTCCTATCATTTGTGTATTTGTGTGGAGCTTGCTCACATGGCTTATAGAAAAGAAATCCTATTTGTTAATCAGATATATTTCTGGAATCTCTGTGTTTTGCCGTTGAGAGAGGCAAAACATTCTACCCTCCAACTACATTTGAACCCTGTGAGATCTCATGGGAATCGATACATAAGGAGCCTACCCTTTCAGGGAGAGCGGTCTGGCTCTGCGCCAACTGTAATAGCATTCCTTAGGTGTAGTGTTAGATTGCGGTTTCTGTTGGCAGTCATGTCGCTGCACACCAGTGTATTCATTTGACTCGCCAGCATGCAAGTGATGTAGTACTCCAGGACTCTTATCGGTGCCTCTGGCTGTCGAACGCTGAGTCTATACATTGCTTTCTCAGAGCACTGAGATTATAGTACTTTATGGCACCACCTATTGGCTAAAATGATAGGGTGTTACTTTTTTGTTTATTTTTGGAACTTCCTAATTATTAAACCATCCTGTCTGTTTAATCCTTCTGAACTTTGTTTCATAGTCAGTTAATTCAGTTCAATTACAAAACAGTGAGTCATGCAAAGACTTGCTCGTTTCCCATAGGATGACACTTTATTACATTCACTTTATCTGTATTCCCCAAAAGCAAGTGTGTAGGCATGTGCACACAGTCACATAATTCAGTAGTATTGGGTGGTTGAAATTCTTAATATTGGCCTCTTCGCTCCTGATTTACATGCATGTTTGTACATATGTATGTCTATGCATACATACACATATAGACATGCACAGTGTATCACACATGCATATTTGTGTTGCTTTTTTGTTAACTACTTGAGAACAAACTGCTGACTCTGTTTTTCTACCTCTAACTATGATATGCAGTATATAATATCAAAATCAAAAACTCAGCATTGGTAGAATAATATTTCTGATATATAGAACCTATTAAATGTTTGACAGTGTTCGCGGTGTCCTCTGTAATACAAGAAAACCCAGGCTTTGTCACATGTGGTGGCCATATCCCTTCAGGTTCCCTCTTCTTTTCATTCTAAATATAATACTCAAGAGGCTGGAGAGATGGGCCAGTGGTTAAGAGCACTCACTGCTGTCCCAGGTTCACTGCCTGGTACACTCGTGGCAGCTTACCACCCCTGTACATCCAATTCCAAAGGATCTAGTGCCCTCTTCTGACCTCAGTGGACACCAGGCATGTATGTGGTACATATACATACATGTAGGCAAAAGATCACTCCATACACATTAAAATTTTTTAAATATAAAATTAAATTGTACCGTAATCAAATAAATTATTTTATTATTTAAAATAAATAATTTATTTATTTTATATTATATATAATTATAATTTATTTATTTTAAATAATATGTGCAGTACTGATAAAAATCTCTGACCTCAAATTATAATCTAATCTAATGGAAGTAGTGATTAGAGTTTAACATATTATATATAATAGTTATATTCTCTAGCTTTCATATGATCACTGGGATTTGCTATTCGTAAGGTACACAAAATGTTGAAGAGCTAAACAGTCCTGTGTGCTACCGTAGTGTAGGAAGTTTAGCTGTTCTTCCCCTATCCTAACTTCTTGACGATCCTTTGGTGACTAAGGAAAGATTAACAAAAGAAAATCTTTCAGACTTGTTTTGTGTGTTCAGACGTGGAAACCTGTATTCGAAGTCCAGAGGAAGTAGACAAGCCTTGGTGTTTTCACAGCGGGTTAGTGAAGAATGGATAGTCATAGGCAAACATGGCAGAGTTCCTAATCTCATGGCAGTGAACTGGTGGGGGGCGAGGGGCGGTTACAAAATCACTTTTATCAAGTTCTGCTTGGAAGAACTTCCCTTTCAAAGACATGCTCTCCTCAGTTAGGAAAGAACATAATTTTGACCCATTTCATGGAAGAAAACTTGGGAAGATTAGAATGACCTTCTTGTACATCATGTCTTTCAAAATAGTCCACTAAAATTCTTTCTTTTTGGGTAGCATATTCTGAGCACCATCAGTATGCAATACACACACACACACACACACACACACACACACACACACACACACGAAATAGCTCTGAGCCAGTAGATTCTTATGTGCTTGCCGTTATGAAAACATAAAATAGGTAATGATATTTGTTAGAAGGAATACATACATAAAACCACTAAACTAAAAGATATAACCCAAAACTTTGACATAAATCTGTGTGTGTGTGTGTGTGTGTGTGTGTGTGTGTGTGTGTGTGTGTGTGATGAAAATGTTGCTATCCTGAATCAAAATCAAGAACAGAATTTTAAAATGGAAATTAACAGTCAAAAGAAAACATTGAAGTATTCTGTTGTTGCCATCTTCTGGTTAGCCTGGATTTGTCTTCAACTCTCATCTTTAGCTAGTATATTTACCTTGGATAAGACTATGAAAGTAAATAATTTTGGATGCCTCTATTGTTTCTTCATTTGACAAGCATTGATTTATGTGTTGGTCCTGTCCTGTTTTCTCTATAATTTTTAGCTGTTGGCTAACCACTTCCTTGGAATAAAAACATGAAAGCGTTTCCCCAGTTGAAAACTAAGAAATCTTTGAGCTGGCAGTTACAATCAGCAGACCTAGCCTGTGCTTCTCAGTCCTTCTGTATGTTAGGAGAGCCTAGCGGGTAGGGCCAACCCCTTTCCAGGAAACTTGATGCTGATTAACTTTAGTGGTCAACTTTACTGGATTTAGAACCAACCAAAAGGCAAGCTGCTTAGGCACTCCTGTGGGGAATTTTCTTACTCTGATTATTTGACTCATCAGACCTACCCTAAATGTGGATGGTGCCTCCCGTTCAGCAGCACAGATAAAAGAATTTGGAAGGGAGCTTTGCTTTTGCTTACTCTTGGTCACTCATACTGGGACATTCATCTACCATGTTGTTGCTCTGACATATCAGAACTTCTATGTTCTTCACTTCTGCCCATATTTGAGTAGTGTCAATATTAATGACATAAATGTGTGGCTGTCCAAAATGATAATACTTAAAGGATACCCAACATCTTATAACCCGGGTTGTTGGTAATATTTCAGTAGATTGGTTTCCTTGTGACTTCCCAGAGCAAATACCTCACAGGATCTAATATAGATTTTATGGCTTGGTAGCTAGACATGCCCCTGAAAATTCTCTCTTGCTCTGAGCAAGTTCCAAGGGATCCATCATCTTCTTCTAGCCTCTGAGAGTGCTGTACCCAGTACAATGGCAACAGGATGTGGATTCTGTGGGATATTGAGAGGAAGGTGCCCTCATTGACTGGCGTTAGTACTTGTATGAAATAGGCCTCCAAAGATCTCGCTTACCCTCCACCATGTGCCAGTACAATTGACCTGGAATTAAGATCGTCATTTGAACTCAGTTACAATATTATAAAATTTACACACACTTCAAAATATTTCTAGTAGAACAAGGGTCTCAAAGAGACAGAGGTCAAGAGCCACCATGTTTCTTTCCTTTGGGGGATTTGCACATAGTCATAGTAGATCTAGAGCCGGCAGGATCCTTTCCTTTGGGGACTTTGCACACAGTAGTATTGTCGACTTCACAGAGAATTGCTTTTCCATTTTTTCACCTTTCTATCTTCTCTTTTAAAGGTCAAATGTTACCTTCTCATAACTAGCTTCTTTAGCCATATTCTTTTTAATCATCGTCTCTGTGATTTATCTGCTTTATTTTCTAACAGCTATTAATTAAAAGGAAAAAAAATCCAGTGAAACCCACAAGAAGGGCTATGGAAGAAGTTGGGTAGATTAGCGTATCTTTTCCTAGAAGAAGATCTTCAGTCGTTTGAACTATCTAATGCATACGTATTCTACTAACGTTTTAATGTTACATTTTAAGATGTCCTATGCTTAATGACTAGTGACCACTTGATAAAGTATTCATTTTCTGAATGATGAATAAAAATTAGAAGATCTGTATTGTCAGTTATAAGATACATGGCTGAAGATTGCTTCATGGTCTCCTAGTGCCAGATCAAACAGCAGGAAGTTGGAAGTGTTTGTCAAACCCTGAGGGAGTTTTATAGTTTACCCTGGCTTTGAGGACAAGGCTCTTAAGGTGCTTCCAAATCCTTATTAAACAGGACTCTTAAGTGCCTTCTCATTTTTTTCTCTAACACTGTGAGAAACTTCTCTGTGCTTTAGAATACAACCTTAGCATAATGCCTTAGAAATGCGCTAGTTCAGGAAGAATAGGAGATCTTTGAATTTTTTGCACAAGTTACCAAAACTTAAAAGGGGTTGGGTATTAAATTTGAAAGAAAAGTAAATATAACATAGAGAAAATCAGAAGTGCTTAAGAGATGCAAAGCCCGAGGTTTCGGCATTGTTATGCTAATTAATAACAATGATGATGATGATGATGATGATGATGATGATGATGATAATAATAATAATAATAATAATAATAATAATAATAATAATAATATGGATAATAATAATAATAATAATAATAATATGGGAAAGTTGCCAGGGACTGCTTTATGTGTTTGCTTCCAGGCTCTGTGGTCAGAGCAACCTGCTGAGATTGGGTCTCATCTTCTAAAATAATTGTGCTATTAAGTTTAATCCCTCATTATTTTTTACCTACATTATTGAAATTACACACGATAAGTATCCTGCCTGCCCTTTCTATGTTACCACCAGACCTTTGTTCTACTAGGAATATTTTGAATAGGTATGAAGTTTTTAATAGCAAGGCTGAGTTCAGATGGAGAACCTAGTTCTAGCCTCACTATTGGGACTTATTTATTTTGGAGGAAAAAAAAAGGCAAATGAAACAGTTTGTAGCCTTTTCTTGGCATATTCATATCTTTAAATGCTGACTTTTACCAAAGAGAGAGACCATTAGAGTTTAGCAATCAAAATTTATGAAACTTCTGTTTCAGATAAAAAATAAAAAAATGAGGATTACTGTAGATCGGCCAACTATATTCTCCCTTTCCTATCCCAGTAGTTCAGCTGTGGATTCACTTGTAACTATTTCTGAGTTGTAATTTGCCCTTTAACTCGTGTGTGAAAATCTTGTCGCATGATTAGCACATCTATTCTTAGCTCAGGTATTTGTGGCGTCTTTATTTATAGAATGTACATTTTAACATCTTGTAATCTTTCTTCCAAACTTTTGTAGAAACTCAGAACAGAAAATAAAAACCAGTAGTACAGCTGGGCGTGCTGCCATACTCTTCAGTCGGGAGGCAGAGGCAGATGGATCTCTGTGAATTTGCGGCGAGCCTGGTCTGCATAGGATATTCCAGGCTAACCAGAACTACAAGATGAGACTTTGTTTGAAAAGAAAAGGGGATGGGTGGGGGGAGTACAATATTAGGCTTTAAGTGGTTTATATGTACTAGGTCAACATTTTCATCAATATTGTGATTTTGTTTACACTTTAATTGGGTTCATTAAGGAAATTTGGGATGAAGGGGTAGTTTTTTGAACAAAGCATGGTTAAGGTTGATGTCCCTTGAAAACTACATCATTAGAATATTATTGGATTGGTTATTTGATTTGTTGATTTACAATTCTGATTCAGTTGCCCACTGGAGACATTCTATTACATTTTCTTGATGGACTACTGTGCTACTAGAAAAAAATTAATTTCAAGAATTTTTAAATAATTGTTTTTTTGTTTTGTTTTAAATCTTGGTATAGTCAACTGTATAACCCATTCTTCTGCTACAAACAAGAGCCAGTGGTCAAAGACTGTATTGTGGTCAGCGACCATGTTTACCTGGTATATTCAAGGCCCTGGTTTTAGTCCAGTATGGAGTTAGGGCATAAGGCGTAAATGTGGTAAGAAACAGAGAAACGAAGTTTGAAGAAAGAGAAATCTTGCTACTATGTATAAATATGAGGCTCCAATCTAAACAAATAAAATTTAAATAATTGATCTGAGAGGACGGGGACCCTGAGAAGGAACAGAGAGTGCTTAAGTTGAACTGACCCAGAAATGTGTGATGAGACTTAGGACCAAATACATAGTACCTAAGAGCGATTCCTGCAGTACTGGTCCTTAGAAAGCTCTTTTCTGGCTTTCAGGGGTAATGGGTAGAATGGTTCTTCTTCTTTGTTATGTTGACCTTCATGCCCTTAGTCTGGATTTACATTAATATAATAGTTGATAAAAATTCATACTTATAAAATTTAAATTTTGTGTGTAAAGATAAAACTACTCCCAGCTGAGTAGTCTAAAAACATAAATATATAGCCAGTGTACATTCATATGAATGGGATTCCTGTGCAGGAAACAACGCTTGCTCAAGATGAGTTAGGATAATAGTGAGCTGCCATGCAGAGGAAGCAGGTACAGCCAATGATGGTCGCATTCCAGGAGTCTGCACAAGAAACTGAAAAGAAAAGGCCACGCTAGAATTTAGGACAGTGATAATGTAAAATAACAAGATTTTAAAACTAAGCCATAAAAAGTACCGATTGCCTTTGTATTCTGCTGACGGTACACACTGGCATAACACATTTAAAAAAAAAAAAACAAAAAAACAAATAAAAACTGTATCATTTTGGTGCTTAGATTCTATGATGGTCCTAGATAGAGAAAATTCTTTAATGCTTAGCAAGGGGATGAGCACAGTTGGAAAAAAAAAAAGAATTGATTCGCTGAAAATAAAGTGTAATTCTGTCAGAATTCTTCACATAGGGAAAATGAAACAGAAAAATCTGGATACACACTTAAAAGTTATAGAGAAGTGAATGGAAAGGCCTGTGTGTGTCAATAGGGCCTGCAGAGGTATGACGAGTCAAAGAAAAAGTGGCAATCTTTGAATGTTAAGGGCTGAGAAAATGGAAGTGCTCAGATGAAAGAAGAGAAATCATAAAGAGAGAAGATGCAATTCAAGTTGTATCTTAGTAAGTTGTGAAACCGCAGAGCACTAAAGTCCAAGCTAAAACCCAGGAGGAAAATACTGCTTACCTCTCTGCCCTGCAGTGTAGCTTCAGCAATTGTAAAGGTCTGAGCATCACAGAATGTCGCAGGATTGCCTAAGGCCAACTTGGCATTCTGCACTTGCCACATTATACCTTCCAAGTGAGAGTGATTCCAATTTCAAGTAAATAATTCTAATTCCCAATAGAGTCATAGACGCCCTCCCATCCATGCTCACTGAAAGAAATAGGAGTGACCATATGGAAAAAGAAGAATGAATCTAGGAGCAAAGACACATGAGCAGAGTGTGCAGGGAGGGAGGATGGGAATGTGGCTTTCCATACACCCAAGAATCAGCAAACAGCACAAGTCAAAAGATGTCTCCCCCCATTGCAGGAAGAGACATGCACAATTTGTTAAATACAAACTTTAAGTCAATCATTTGTGTTCTTTTTTTTTTTTTTAAGTAGAAATAGAATATATTATTTCCAGAATAGTGGGACCATAGGTAAAATATGAAAACTCAACTCAGAGTCTTTAAAGTCATGGTTTTGCAGTTTTATGTTGTTACATTCAAAACACTATTTGGTTCATTAGAAAAAATGAAGAAGGGAAAAAAATTAAAGAAAGAAAAATCTAAATCATTGAAAACCACAGTAAGGCAGGCAGATGCCCTGACGGACTTACTTCTGTAGCTGAGAACAACCTTGAGGTCCTCATCCTCCTGCCTCCACCTCCTGAGTGCTAGGATTGTGGGTATGGACCACCAAGCGTGGGTCAAAGGAGTGTTTTCTTAATGTATGGAAGTTGGGAAACTTTTGCAACTCAGAGTGGCACCAGTTTGTTGGGTTTTGTGGCTGGGAGGAGTAAGGGAGGAATGAGCTACAGTTGAGTATCCAACAGCAGGTCTAAGACCGTTGCAGCCACCCCTGCTAGCATCTTGAGCACTTCCTGTCAGGCTTTACCTAAAGAATTCTGTAAAATTGATGTCATTATCTTTATGTTTTGGAGATGGGAACCAAAGCACAGAGAACGCCACACTGAGGCAGCATCCTGCAGTCTTCTCATGCACTTCTTAAAATGGCACACTTAATAACACATATATCCAGCAAATGTTTGCCGTGGTTTTCCAGTTTTCCGTTGCTGCATATTCACAGCTATGTGTTATTTGGTTCATTAGTGACAAAATGGCTGATGTAACCTAAAATCAAATCTGGCTGCTACTTACAAATCATGCTGTGCTTGCCCCTTTTAATATAAAAACGCACAATTTCTTACATTTAAAAAGCACCATCTTCTAAAATGAGTTATCTCTAGTCCCCATAAAAGGAGAGTCACCAGTCAACAGATCCTCGGCCTTTGCTTCTTTAGGCTGCTGCTGTGCTCTGAGCATGTGAATGAATAATACAGTTTCAGGCTTGTTTGGGGTTTGCTTTGTTTGTCAATTTGTTTGTTTGTTTGTTGTTGTTGTTGTTCGGCAGACTCAAGATTAATTAATGACTGTGCTTTGCTTAAAATTACACAGCAGGTCTTTCTAATTGGAGCTCAAACGTTGAGGCTGCTGTGCGAGCTCAGTTTGATGGTGATGTTTCTTCTAGTAAGGGGAACATTCCGCCCAGAGCCAGCTCTCTTTGAACACTTAGTTTTGGGGTACTGTTCCTGAGGCTACTACAAAATGCCCGACAGAATCAACTAAAAAGAAGGGTTCACCTTGGCTTGTAATCTCAGAGAGGACGTGATCCAAAGTAGCATGATACCAGGAACAAGAAGCAGCTGAGTACATTTGGTCCTCAATCAGGGAAGAGAGATGAATGCAGATGCTAAGCATGATGTCTCACTTTGTTCTTTTTATTCAGTCCAAGTCATGAGCCACTGGTGTGTAGGGAATACAATCCGCATTCAGGATGGATCTTCCCTTCTTTATTTAGGTAAACTTCTCTGGAACCACCCTCAAAGTAAATGTGTGTCTCCCGAGTGATTCTGAATCTAGTCAGGTTGACAGTGAAGAGTAACTTAACATCAAGAAAGAAAATAAAAAGAGACTGTAAAACATTACATATTTTCAAAGATTAAAATAGTTATCTAGTTCTTTGGCTAATTTTATAGGTTATCATAAAGCTCTAAATTTTATAAGTTATTATAAAACTCTGTAAAATTTTTCTCTCAACATGAAAATCCTCTCAGCAATAATTTGCTGTGTTATTAAACTACACTCATGTAGCTTGCCCCAACTAACTTATCGTCTACTCACTTATCTGTATCTTGACTTAGCAATTCCCTAGAACGAAGAATTCTGTGGTTTATATCCTTGTATTCTGTCTTCTTTCTTCTCACCCCATAAGCTACTGATCCCCATACTGAGTATATCAAATAATGGTAGGAATCCAGAAAAGTAGGCAGACGAAACTTTAAAAGTGCTCACCTCTGAGAAGCAGTAGGATGCCACAATGGTAACGTAGGGGAGCAAGGATGGAACTAGAGAGACAATTCCTCTTCCATGAGCCTGCCCACTGGCATGGATGAGTAGTCCTGAGAGGATAAACTTAGCTCCGAATAACTAGAGTGCTTAAGTAATTCTCCTTTCCCCCCGCTCTTGGGTTCATTAAATATAATTGACAAATAAAACATTTATGGGATCACATTGTACAATGTGATCCTGTGATTTATGTGTACATTATGAAATGAATAAATGAAGGTACTTAATATGTCCTCTCACATGCTTGTATGTGTGTGTGTGTGTGTGTGTGTGTGTGTGTGTGTGTGTGTGTGTGTG
>JANHMN010000010.1:25682975-25702533 GCA_030674055.1 Rhabdomys pumilio | reverse complement strand
TGTGTGTGTGTGTGTGTGTGTGTGTGTGTGTGTGTGTGTGTGTGTGTTTTTAAAGGAATGTTTGAAGGAGGAAGTAAGTATGAAAGGGAAGAGAGTAACGGCTAAATAAATGCAGCACCTATTGTCAATTAGGAATCCTACTCAGTTCTGAGCATTCCCCCTCCTATCCTGAAAAATACCGTCTACATTTTTTCATTCTTGTTGAGATTTTCTCCTTCTTTCTTTGTAAATTACCACATGGTGCTGCAAGTGTCCCAGACAGGTTCTTCCACAGACGTCCTGGTAAAATTATTGTCATTTGAAAAATATAACAGAATCTCAAGAACTGGGCCAAATCCATCTTACTCTCTCAGAATTCTGGGTCTTTTGAACAGTGCCCACCCCAACAGGAAGAATTGGTTTATGAAATTGTGTGGCATACGTGGGTCTTCGCTAAACCCTGGTTCCTGGTGATGCTGATGCTGATGGTGTGGGAATTGAAGGCTAACGGATGATAGTGGGAAACAAATGGGTTGTGATGATGCGATGGGGCAGTGGGAGCCCAGAGTCAGGAAGAAGAGCTGCTAGGTCAGACCGATTAGAACCTGTGCCACTTGGTCTTTGATCCCCAGCCACAGGGTTTTGAAAGGAACCAGATTGTCCCATGAGAGTTGCCTTCCATCCACTAGTCCAAACAGCTGGTCCCTTCGCAACTTCAGTCCTCATGACTATGGACAGGCTGATCTTCCTCCTCTTCTGCTCCAAGTGAGCTGGGTTTGGTAGAGTACAGCAGGGAGAGTTCCGGAGAAATGGAGAATAGGTACAAAGTTGTGAAACCTGCTAGACTTCAGTCTTACAGCCCTTCTCTGAGGCACACATTCTATTAGACCCCCGCCTGTGGGGCGGGGCTTCCTTTCAAGTTCTCTTCTTCATTACTGCCCCTGTTTTAAAACAAACAAGTCAACAAGACACTATTCTGTGTTTTCTCATACTATTTAGGGAGAATAAAGGAAAACCCTCATGTGCCTGTGTTGTACATAAGGTTTGCAAGGTTTTTTTCCAGTGTTATTGAAGTCATTTGTATATCATTTTTTTAGAGAGCATTATAGTACTGTAGATTAGTGACTGAGTGATTCAGGAAATGGTAGTGACAATACATTATAATGTAATGTTGTACATTAAAGGTCATTCATGGATGGCTTTATTATCTTCCTCACCCCACTATCCTAACTCTCGGGATTTTTTAAAAAATAATATTAATTGAGTCACTTTTTTAAAAGAAAAAAAAACCTAAATCACTCTGAGAGGTTTCATTTTCTCCTGCTGATATAGGGGAGGAGGCTTTTTGTCTTTCTTGTTTTAAAATGTTGAGAGGAGGAGGGAATTGAAGGAGAAGCTGTGTCTTTGAACTGATAGACTAGCATTTTCCCATTAGTTTTCTTTTTGTAGCTCCTGCCTTAGAATTGAGAAAATTACATATGAAATAAACGTTGTCTTCTGCCTGTCCTGCTGTGATAATGCTGCTGTCATTGGGATAAAGAAGAAAAACAGATGATTTTAAACCGGCTAGATTCCTTTTTGTTTGTCAAAGTGTTCTGTGTCTTCATAAATTCTCAGAAAATCATGCCACTTTGAGTCTCTGTATTTTATCACATTAAGAATGTAACCTTGATTTTATCACAATCACTTTTGTTGCTTTAATTTCAAGAAAAATCATTATTTTTAAAAACTCTTGAATGCCTATGTCTTAAGGTTTGTTTGCAGGCTTGTACTATTTGATAGATCCTATCTAAGCCTTGTAGGGTTGAGAAAAGGTACGGCTTTGATTTGACTTCTTTGCCCATTGTCTCTCTGGAAAGGAAGTGGTGCTGAAGAGACATGTTATGATGCCCTCGTGTGCCTGTGTTGTACATAAGGTGGACAGGACGCCATGGCTAGAAGCCTGCCTCCTGCTCTTAACTTCCTGCCAATGATTCTCCAGTTCCTAGAAATTGGAAAACTCCAGTATTAATGTTGGAAGAGTCTTACTCACAAATCCTTTCTCATCCCTGTCAATTCTGTGTGGCCCGACATCGCAGGAGCGCGTTTGCTTCTAATGTAACTCGAATCACTTATGGTAACTTGCGTGTCTCTCTTCTGTTTTAGGATTGGCAGTTTCCCTCCAGCTGTTACACGGAGACATTGAACAGATCAGAAGAGAATACTCCTCGGTGTTCTCTCATGGAGTATCCATAACTCGGAAGCTGGGTTTTTCTGACATTATCATGCCTGGTAGGTGACTTGTGTGCCCGACAATGGTGAAGGATGCATATATTCTCTGCTTTTGACATTTGCGGAAATTGTCAGATTGTCAGTTTTGAATTGTTCCCTGGGGGCCTATGGGAAAACTGAGTGAGGTAAGTGGTGAGGAGCAAATGAAAAAACTGTTATCTGAAGTGAAGTGGCTCTGGCGGCCATGGCGGCATTTCTCTTATGACTATAATACCAGCCAAAGCTGAGATCCCATCCAAAACTACATGCTCTCTTTGTGGAGAAGTGTAGGTCATGTTAGGTGATAAGTCCCCTTAGGTCTATCTGGTGTTCATTTGTTTTTTGTTTCTAAACAAGAAGAATAATATAAGCAGAAAACAAAATGAGTTATATAGAGAGGATCAAAATATGATAAAAATTTATGTTTAAAAAAAAATCATGCTCAATGAAGACCAACTTGCTTCCAAGTCTTAAAAGATATTGAAAAGGATACACACATCTGAATAGTAAAGAAGGTGATGATGAGGATGTAAGAGATGAGGAGATGAACAGAAGATGTATCAATAAAGCCGTGATATTTGATTTCTTCAAACAGACATTTTCAAGTACCTCTTTAAAGATAAAATCTTTTCTTTTAATGTGGGTTAAGAATGAGCGAGGTTTTTTTACTTTATATATATATTTTCTTTTTTTATTATTCATACAGTAGTGTCTTCAGAGCTGATGATTTTAGCCCTTCCCCAAGTTATCGCTCTCCTTAATACTCTCATAAGTACCTGCTGCAACTCCAAGGGACAACGCCAAGGCCAGTTCTGAGACCTAACAGTAGAACTCCTTAGAAAAGACCCCAAACATTCTGTCTCGCCCACTGTCCCATTAACTGATCTCTTGATTGAAATTCATTCCTGCAGGGAAGGCTGGGAGAACAGCTTGGCAGGTTTTGTGGAATGACCTGGCCCAGTCATCTTTAGCGTCTTGCAGGACTGTTGTGGAAAATGACTGTTTATAGATCTGTTTACATGGTGACATGCTATGCAGTGGCTCCTGCAACCATTCATTATTTCCCCTAGTTGCTATAAATAACTGGTATTTCCTCCTTAACAAAAAAAGAAAAGCATTCATCCCACTGGGAAGCAAACTGATGGGCAAATCTAATATAAAAAACATATTTAGAGCAGAACGTGGCCAGCTGCTGGGAGAAGTCCTCATCTTGGTCCTTGGGCTCTATCACTGAGGAATGGAAAAATAGGAAACGGGACTTCTCTGGCTGAAGAACTGTCTGGGTGGTTCTGTGCTCATGTAGCTTTTGTCTGGCTTTAATGATAGGAGGAGCTGGGAAATGAGGCTTGCTTCTATCTCTTCTGGCAGAACTCTATAACGTATGGTTCATACTCTCCAAGAAAACAGTCCTTCCAGACAAACACGTATCTGCTTGCCATGAGACTGAAAGGAAACTTTTTAAAACCCATTTCATTATTTCCTCTTTTTTTTTTTTTATCATGCCTTCCTTGACTTCTTTCTATTCCACCAAGATGGAGATGAGAGCAATGCATGTAGGTACCCAGCCCTCAGAGAACAGCCGTCAGACTCACTGGAAGTTTTACAGTGACAGTCATTGTTGTACTGTCCTCTGTTGCTTTCAAACTAACCAGTGGCTTAGTGAAACACTTGGGTTGAATGCTCCAGTGAGGAGATATTTATAAATAACATTTCTGGTCACAGAATGTCGACAGTCTGCAGGCACGACCCCTCCTACCTCATCTTCCAGACTATCCTTCAACATTTATTTGCATCAGGTATTCGGATGGGCTCAGAACAGGTGAGGCACACCTCACATCAAGAGAATCAGGTTCATTAACACAAAGTCTGTCTTCAAAATGAGACAGATATGGACACAGAACCCTTTTTAGGTCCATAGGATATTATCAGTGCCTCTTTTTGAAACTGGAAGACCTAGAAGCCGAAGTCCTTCCCTAGTCATTGCTGGTGTACAGGGGATCACTTATCACCTGGTATTAAGATGGAAGAGGGGCAGCCTGCCTTTGTGTTTTCAAGCCTGTGGATCAGACATTCAGTGCCTATTGTTTTAACTATTCATTTATTGTTGTTGTTGTTAATTATTTAATATACTGATTTCCAGCTACAAAAAGTCTTTTTCTAAGATACCTTATCATTCTGATATATAAACCAAATACTATCTCTAAGGGGAATTTCATGCTACAGTCTCTGATGGAGGATAGCTAAGGTTTTTTTTTCTTTTATTTTTTTATTCACTTTACATCCTCTCACTGCCCCCCTTCCTGGTCACACTGCCCCCCTCCCTGATCACCCACTCTCTCCTCCCCTTCTCCTCTGAGGGAGAGGGAACTCCCCTGGTATCCTCCCACTCTGGAACTTCAAATCTCTTCGAGGCTAGGCAGATCCTCTCCTACTGAGGCCAGACAAGGCAGCCCAGCTAGAACAACATATCCCAAATACAGACGACAGCTTTTGAGATAACCCTTGCTCCAGTTGTTCAGGACCCACATGAAGACCAAGCTGACATCTGCTATATATGTGCAGGGAGGCCTAAGGCCACCAATCCAACACCCTTTTATATTAAAAGTATTAGAGAAATCAGGGCTATAGGACATGTACCTAGATATAATCAAAGCAGTATACAGCAAGCCAATAGCCAACATCAAACTAAATGGAGCAGTCCCACTCAAATCAGGGACAATACAAGGCTGTCCACTCTTTCCCTATCTATTCAATACAGTACTTGAAGTTCTAGCCAGGACAGTTAGACAACTAAAGGAGATCAAGGGGATACGAGTTGGAAAGGAGGAAGTCAAAGTATTGCTCTTTGCAGATATGATCATACACATAAGCAACCCCAAAATTTTACCAGAGAACTCCTACAGCTGATAAATGCCTTTAGCAAAGTGGCTGGATACAAAATTAAGCCAAGGAAATTAGTAGCCCTCCTTTATACAAATGATAAATGGACTGAGAAAGAAATTAGGGAAACTACACCCTTTACAACAACCACAAAGAATCTTGGCATAACTCTAACCAACCAAGTGAAAGATCTCTGTGACAGCAAAATATTTAAATCACCGCTCTCCAGAAAAATGTAGGGTGAGCCCAAATGTAATTTCAAATAATGAGTAAAAATTAGAAAGAAATAAGAAGTGGTAGAATTATTTTTAACAGCATGTGTTATTAGCTCAGCACATCCCAAAATATTACCTTGGTAAGTATCCCATGCGAAAACGCTCTAATGAGTTATTCACAGTTTTCCAGTCTCAGTCTTTGAAAGCTACTGAGGATTGGACATTCACACATGGCTCTCTATAGCCAAGTCACAGTTCGGTTGCTCGGTTGCCACATGGAAGCAGTTCTATTTTGGACAGCCTGGCCCTAAACATCTTAACAGACCCCATGCAAGCCAGTCCCAGGCCATCTGGAGTTATGAGGAAAGTCTGAGTTCCAACAGACTTCTTGGAACAGCTCTCCAATGTGTCTGGTAGATCATAAGAGGCTGCCTGTCCCCTCTGCACACCCCTTAAGCACTCCTTCTTATTCTAGGTTTATATTCTAGGTGAATCTGTCATTGTCTTCATCATGTCCCCTCGACTTCATCATCCTGGCTTATGCCCTGTTTCCTGGAGACGAGCTCCCACAGAGTGATTGGTTAAACTGTCACGTTTTGTTAGAGAATCCATCATTAATATTTTCTGAGGCTTTCTGTAAATCTTTCAGGCTTCTAACCCTAAAGAGAATTAAGTGTAACTGCCAGGGTGTTAGGAGGACACAGGCACTGAGATCTAGAGACTAATTTTGATATTGAACTCAAGATTTAATTACATTTATTTAGCAAATAACTTGGTGACTTTTAGGTCTGGAATAATAATATAATAAATATGTTTCTATAGTGTTTTTTTTTAAAGGAATTTCATTCTTTTATATATAGGTATTATGCTTTGCTGCTTACTGGTAAAGAAGCACATGCCACAGATAGAATTAATCCTGCAGTAATTCTCATTTTGGAGAAAATGGATTAGATGAATAGAAATTAGTATGATATGATTTAATCTTTCTTAAAAATATATCATACTTGGTCAAGATCCCTCATGCCTCTAATTCTACCTACTTGAGGCCTGAGGAAGGAAGATCGCAAACTCAGGGCCTAGCCAAGCTTGTAAAAATATTTTATAAATTTAACTAAAGTTTACTATGCTTTGGTTGGAATCGCAAAAATTCTGGGTCACATTAGAGCCATCACTTATGTTGAATATGAATCCCTAGTCACGTGGAGAGATGGTATACTTTCAGTCAGAAGATGTCTGTGACTAGAGAGAGAGAGATGGAAGATTTCCTTCCAGCTACAGGTCAGACCAGACCCAGGAATGGCTCCCATAATTGACAGTAATATTTCAAGACTGGTCTGACCAATTCCTTGCTCAAGTCTCCTGTGATGACAGCAGCTGAATTCTTTATTGAGAGAGTTACCTATGATGCCTTACTCACACATCTTAATTGCTACACTTCAGTTTCATCTATCAAATAGAATGGATAGTGCCTTCCCATAAATGCAAGACAAGATCTAGCTAGACATTCAACTGCTTCGTGAAGAACCCAACTCAGCAGGCACTCAGTAAAATGACCTGCTGTTGTTCATGTTGCTGGAACTCCTACTGTAGTGGAATAGCCCTGTCTAAAACTGTTACGAACAGAGGTGTTTGAAACTCTAGAGGTGTGTTAGAATTCTGAAATTTTTCCATAGGGCCAGGAGTAGTGGCACACACCTTTAGTACCAGCCCTTGCGGGGAGACAGAGGCAGGTAGATCTCTGTGAGTCCGAGGTCAGCGTAGTTGACATAGTTACAGGCCAGCCTAGGCTGTATAGTGAGACCCTGTCTAAAAAAAGAAAAAAGAAAAGAAAAAAAAGGAAAATGAAAAAAGAAAAGAAAAAAGAAATTTATAGGCTGAACATCTCTACAATAAAGCTCTGGAATGCTGATATCTTTGACTCTGAATGTCAGGTTGCTGCTCGGAAGGGCTTGGGCTTTCCAATGGTGTTCAATGTGCTGACCTGTTACTACCACCAGTTATCTAAGCATGTGTAGAAAATCATAGGTCATTTGCATGTTTCTTCTTAACAAGGACAGTTTTTCTCTAATTCCATAAACTTTACACGTTCAGATAAAGAGCTGGGCTGTCCCTGCCAAGGCTTTGCACAGTGGTAACATGATAACGCTCACGTGCATTTTATGCCTGTGTCCAGAGCATTCCCAGTAGAGCGTCGAGGACCCAGGGGTGAATCCAAAGACAGAGACCTTGCTCATTTTCTTCAGATGGTCAGTCATCCTATTAACTTCATCCACTGAAGTGCTTTGTTCCCACTAATGTATCCCACCTTTTTCTTGCCTGCCATAATTTGAGAAATCTTTAGGTGTGCGTAGGCTTCCTAGCCAGTGGGCCTGCTAAAGGGAAGAGAGAGCAATGAGTCTGAGAGTTGTGAGGTCTTAATAAACATTGTCACAAAAATAGCTGCTCACACTGGCACTGTGACTCCGTTTCATACTTTACAGTTTGTCTCTTAATTACCCAAGATGCTTTTCTAACACCAGTTGGGCTCGTTAGTTTTCTCCGGAGTCTTCAAGTACATTGATTTTAATTAGCACTTGTTTCAACTTTCTCCTTCTGCATATTTTGGCAAAATGTGGCACCTTGTGGCATTGGAACATAGCAAGCTGCAAAATTCCTGGAGAGAGGCATATGTAGAATGCCACCAGAAGAAACTGTCTTCTCATCATGTGTTAACTTTACGGAGGAATCTTATTTAATCTAAAGGATTTGCAAAAGATTGGAGGAGGGTGTTGCAGGAATGGTACTAATTTAAGAACAGAATATTAAAGCATGTGTAAAAGGTTTTGCCTTTTTCAAAATAGTGATATATACATTTATACAATGTATATTGATCACATCTATCCAGTACTACTTTCCTCTTACACCCTACCCTCTTCCCCTTCCAACTTCATGTTTTGTTTTTATTTTTAGTTTTTGATTAATAAACCCCTGAATCCAGTTCTTGCTGCCCGTATGCACATGGGAGTGAGGTTATCCACTCGGGCATGAGCAGCCTATCAGGAGCTGCAGCCCCAAAGGAAAACGACCTTTCCTCTCAGGAGCCATTAACTGCTGACAGTTCCTTCAGTACAGCACTGAAGTCCCCATCCGTGCACTTTTGACCGGCTTGGTCTGCTGAAGTGTGAATGTACTTATTCCATGTATTCTTTTATAAGCCATAGGAACACAGTTATAACAAAGGCATCATAGGGAGGGGCCAAGAAGGTGGCTCAGAAGGCAGAAGTGCTTACATAAAGACTATCAATCTGAATTTCACCCTTAGAATTCATGTAAAAGTAGAAAGACAGAAAGATTGTCCTCTGAACTCCACATGTGCAGCGTGACACGGTCCCTCCCTGATGATGATGGTGATGGTGATGGTGATGGTGATGGTGATGGTGATGGTGATGATGATGGGAAATTGAAGTTTTAAAGTACGTTATCTAATTCCTTCACCTTACCTCTGCCTTTACTTCCCTACTATTTTTATAACACAGAAACTAGAGTCCCAGGGGTTTGCACTGCCTTCTCTAGACTTAGTTCACAGAGTGATGGAGGCAGAGGGGAGACTAGAGCCTTGAACTCCTTATTCTGATTATCTGACCCTAAAAGCCTTAGGTTGTATTTGAATTCAAGCCTTTATTTTATAGTAAAGGAGTAGAAGAATCCAGATATCATGAATTCAGTTGTCTTTGAGAATTGACTTGAGGATCTAATATCTTTTATTACCTTAGTCCTTTGTTGAAATGCATGACTCTGTTCTTCTCACCAGGGCCTCTTTTACTGCTAGGGCAGTGGTAGCTCATGCCTTTAATCCCAGCCCTTAGGAGGCAGAAGCAAGTGGATTTCTGAGTTCAAGGCCAACAGAGTGAGTTCCAGGAGAGCCAGGGCTACCCAGAGAAACCCTGTTTAAAAAAAAAAAAAATTATCACTCTTCCTCTGTTCCCAGTGAGTACTGTCTGTCTCTCTTTTTCATCTCTCTGGTATTGGTAAATATGCTTTCCATTTTACTGTTATTAAAGATCTGATTCATGAGAACTAGGGAGATGACTCTGTGGGTCCAATGCTTGCTTCCGTCAGAAGCATAAGAATCTAATTCAGATCCCTCGCACACACGTGAAAGCCAGGCTTGGTAGCATGCATCTGTAACTCTAGCCTGGGAATCTTGATACAGCAGGGCTTGCTGTGTGGTCATGCTAGCTAAAATGCAAGCTCTGGATTCAGTGGGACACCCAATCACAAAATGAGATGGAGTCATATCTATGACTGGATACCATGCATGTGCACACAGATGCACACATGAATTCACCACATACAATATGTACACAAAGACCTAACTCACTCAACATGGAGCATCTGCTCTGTTTGCTGTGGCAAGTACTGAGTCTAGGACAGTGTATCTATGCATAGGAAGTGACTAGTGGAAAGAGAATTGTACATTGCTGGCAGTGTATCCCCTGACCTTCCATCATTTGAGCCTACCCTACAGACATGGAACAAACTTTCAAATCTCCTTCATTGCTCTTGCCTTGCTGAAGATGGAGCGTCTGGATTTCTACTAAAGGAGACAAAACACACTGAGTCTGGATATTTTTCAAGATAGTGAATCCTTTTGTATATTGGAAAGATTGATCACTGCCTATGAGAAATTCTCAAGGTTAAAACCCCTGTAGCTAGATCTCCTGCCAATCAGCATGTAGTTTATAGTCTCTGAGGTATGTTCATGAAGCAAGAAAATTGTTAGCTAAAATCTTTAAAGTATCTTACTTTAGATATTGTTATCTTATTCACCAGATCTGTTAGTGGGAAAATTGTTGTCAAAAATAGCCTTTTACACAGC
The DNA here is from genome assembly GCA_030674055.1 of Rhabdomys pumilio. Classification (NCBI taxonomy): domain Eukaryota; kingdom Metazoa; phylum Chordata; class Mammalia; order Rodentia; family Muridae; genus Rhabdomys; species Rhabdomys pumilio. The sequence continues at coordinate 25,692,351 of JANHMN010000010.1, read as the reverse complement.
TCACTGAGCGAATATGTGCAGTTCACACTAGACTTTGTGTCAAGTTTTTTTATTCAGACCAAAAAAATTCTCTCATGTATTGCTGACTTTGTGATGGAATTTCTAAACTAAATATCATTAAAAGAGTAATTGTGTATAAAGAATATATATATATATATATATATATATATATATATATATATATATATTATATGACCCTTTGTATCCACAATTAACAATTAGTCAGATTCAGTGATCTTAGAATTGAAAATATTTAATATAGACTAACTTTTTTTTCTTTCTATTTATTGTCCTCTAAACAATGCAGCACTGTAACTACTAACATGGCATTGGAGAGAAATGACATGATTTCAAACGTGCTGTCAGTTCTACACAAATAATTCTACTAGTTTGTGTAGGGAAGTTGCACACTTGTAGCCTTTGGTGTCTGTGAGGGTCCCTGGAAGCACCTTCATGGTAATGAGATCAGTTAGGAAAGAACTAACAAACTTGTGACATTTTTGATCCCTGTCTAGAAATTGAAAAGTGTGGAAGCAGTTAAAACCAAAAACTCTGAAAGAAATATAATTGTGTGGGTAGGGGTAAGATCATAATCCTACTCGACTGGCCTAGTACTTGCTATGTAGAACCAGGCTGGTCTTAAACTCACAGAGATCCACCTGCTTCTGTATCCCACGTGCTCTGATTAAGGATCCGTGCCACCACACTTGGCTGTATAATCTTAAATGTGTGGAAATGCGGTGCTTCTCTGCAGTATTTGTAAGCTCATTGTTCTCTGAAGTTGGCTTTTATGAGCTGTGTGAGAATTCTAAAATTCATGAGAATTTCAACTGTTCCACTAATGTATCTTTTATATACACTTTGAAAGGGAAAGTAAGATTTAACGCGTCTTAGACCTTACATAGTTCATCTGTTTTATGCCTGTCTATGTTCTCGTCAGCAAAGGGGCCACCATAAGCAATTGTCTTTGTGGAAGAAGGTGACTGGACATACTGCCTACCCCCCTGGTACTGGACAACTGGGCAGCTTCTTGTAACAGCTTTAACCAGGAAATTTTACAAAACTCCCAGCCGTGTGTGTGTGTGTGTGTGTGTGTGTGTGTGTGTGTGTGTGTGTGATATTATTTTCCTTCTGGTGATTTGCTTCCTTGTAGGAAATTTATTTGTTTGTTTTAATTAAAAATAATATTACTTTGATTCATCAAATGTTTGAAAGTTCTGTTAATTAAGCTGACATGCTGGCCTTGCCCATCACTCTCCAGTACTGGTGATTCGCCTGCAACTTACTCCCAGTTCTTTTCTCCTAAGTTTTCTATCTCGTTTCAGTTTTTGTCTCCTGGAATAATAAGAAACGGGGGTAATATTAACATACCGGAGTTGTATAAATCACTATGGTAAAAATACAGTTGGTTTTTGTATATCTTGAGAAAGTTTGAATCTAGGCTCTTTCTCGTTTGTCTTACAGTATGGTATAATATGCATGATATAAAATAATACATGAAGTTTATTTGTGTGGCTGAGTTATCCCACGTCTGTTCACAAGGCAATAATCTGGATTCTTCCAGCAGTGAGGTCATTTTGCCCATGAGTCTTGGAAAAGATTTCTGTTGTAATTGTTCTCTCTGCCTGCCATTGCATTCCACTTAGGTCGTTCTCTCTCTCAGGAGCCGCATGACTATAAAATAATAATACAGGCTTCTGAAAGCTATCACCGCTAGGCTGTCACTTTTAGTCACACCTCATAAATGAAATGAAGGAAATATTGGGGAGAGGTGAGACAGCTCCCTTTTCCTCAGTCACCTCATCTGTCTCCTGAATGCCCATTTGCTCCACAGCAGCACCAGAGTCCCAGAGCCCAGCTTGTATCCTCCTCCAGTGTTTACGGGCAGCGAGGGCAGAGACCATTTTGTAAAAGTGTGAATGCCTTGAGACTTTTATATGTAATATAACAATAACCATATGTTTTTATAAACTAAAGTTTCTCTCAGTAGAGTATTACATGTCCTAATATATGTAACATGTTCTTGCTTTTTTTCAACAGGTGAAATGAGGAATGATTTATATATCACCGTAGAAAGAGGAGAGTTTGAGAAAGGAGGCAAGAGTGTGGCCAGAAATGTGGAAGTTACAATGTTCATTGTAGACAGTAATGGCCAGCCCTTAAAGGTATGTTCATTCTGGATGGCCACTGGTCTGACAACCCTTGCCTTGGCTTCATCTCTACCTGTGATCATTTAATTTCTCAGTTGCAGTGTTTTTTTTTCTAACTCTATATAGGCTATTTGAAAGTTTATTAAGGTGCTGGAGAGATGGCTCAGTGGTGCAAAGCACTCAGAAGTCCTTTCCTTGGCTTCATCTGTACCTGTGATCATTTAATTTCTCAGTTGCAGTGGTTTTTTTTTTTTCCTAACTATATAGGCTATTTAAAACTTTATTAAAGGGCCGGAGAGATGGCTCAGTGGTGCAAAGCACTCAGAAGTCCTGAGTTCAATTCCCAACACTCACATGATGGCTCACAACCATCTGATGCACTTCAGTCATACAGACTTACATGGAAACAAAGCACTCATGTACATTATAAAAAAAAATTTAAAGTTCATTAAAGTTCTTCACAGAAAAGAAATTAGAAAACCAAATGTGTTTTACATTTCGCTGACTGTGTATACCAATAATTTTATTATAGTAGTCATTCCTTAAAAACAGTATTTTGATATCATTTAATTTTTTTCTTACTTTTTTTTTTGTTCTAGCAATTGGGGAAAAGCAAAACAACAATAAAAACAAAGCAAAGAAATATAAAATAAAACAAACAAAAACTATTGGGCTAGCTGGCTCAGGCCTTTAATTTCAGCACTTAGGAGGCAGAGACGGACAGATCTCTGAGTACTAGGCCAGCCTGGTCTACAGAGTGAATTCCAAGACAGTCAAGACTACACATAGAAACACTGTCTCAAAAAACAAACAAACAATCAACAACAGCAAAAGCCTACCATGTTTCGCTTTATAATTAATTTCTTTTAGCCAAAGTAGAGTTTGGTACTACTTGTCACTTGGAGAGGCAATAACAGACCCTCTCCTGGAAGAAGTGCTTTCTCTGAACACAGCTTGTTTCACAGTATGTTTGTCTGTTCTTCTAAAGCAGTGATTCTCAACGTTCCTAATGCTGTGATTCTTTAATACAATTCCTCATATTGTGGTGACTCCCAATTATTTTCATTGCTATATCATAATGTTAATATCTGTGTTTTCTGATGGTCTTAAGCGACCCCTGTGAAGGAGTCCTGGGACCCACAAGTTCAGAACCACAATTCTAAAGGTTGCACTAGGTCTTCACACTCACTCCTGGATCAATAAAGAGCTGGCTGTGTGGGCTGGGAATGTGGTTTCCAGGAGCTGAATTCTTACAGCACATCCCACACTCGGCATAGAAGGCCATGGAGAACCAGGTTCAGCATCGAACTGGTCTCCTCACTAGGAAAAGCAAATACAGAAAGGACACAGAAAAGATACCTTTTGGAATGATGTTTGTGAGCAGGCAATCAGCAGCGAATGCTCTGCCTGCTGTGGAAGAGTCTAAATGAAGCTGACTTTAACTTACATGTTTCTTCATTAGGACTTTATTTCTTTTGGCTCTGGAGAGCCACCGGCTAGTGAGTACCACTCCTTTGTGCTTTATCATAACAACAGTCCCAGGTGGTCGGAGCTGCTGAAACTTCCAATTCCTGTGGATAAATTCAGGGGCTCTCACATCCGCTTTGAGTTCCGGCATTGTTCCAGTAAGTGTGGAGGTGGACCCAGCAGCTTTGTGGGCTTGGGGTGGGTCCTGTACTTACTGTGGGCAGATCTATAGAAAAGGTGACAAAGGAGGAAAGAAAGCAAGCAGTGGGAGCCCTGAAGTGAGGGGACTGACTTCTAGAAAAGCTATGAAAGCAAAGAGAAGAAAGAAAACACCGGAAGCCCAGGGATTCTCTGTAATTTGGTGGCTCATCACTTACCACCTAGAATATTTGAACAGAAGGGGGAGATGCAGCTTTAGAAAAACAAGATTTGTCTGGTGGGCTTGACCTTCTGATTTACCAGGAAGCTGACTCAGCTCTGGGAAGCCCCCTTGGAATTTTCTGGGCACATGAAGCTACTAGGAGAGCATCGGTAAAGCTCATGTTTGTGCTGATTTGTGTACATCTCAATCACTGTGTGGTTCTAGATGACGCTGAAAGGAGATAAAATAACTATCTCATTTTGCAGATTTAAGCCGCTCAACAGAAATAAGCTTCTCCTTGTGCACATTGTATCTCCAGTTTTATTTCAGTTAGTTTGCTCAGGTTACTACCTTTTCAAGCTATGTACCCTACTTGCCTGTTAGTCACTAAGCTGTCTTAGTTATCCTGGCAGCTACTGAGATATAACAGTGCTTGTGTTCAGTTGACCTTTATTGTACTTAACAATGGTCCCCAAATGTAAGAATCTCGATACTAGTGTCTCATAAATGTCGAAAAGAACCAATAAGTTACTTCTTCTATGTGAAAAGAAAGGTGGAAATTATCAACTTAGGAGGGAAAAGAAAAATCACACGTGGAAATTGATAATTTGTCTCTCTTCTTAATATCTTACTGTGCTAATTTATGATTACCATGGGTCTATATATAGAGAGAAATCTGATTGATGTATAGGGTTTAATACTGTCTATCGTTCAGGCAGCCACTAGGAGTCTCAAAACATGCTCCCTACACACTAGGGTGGGCTGCTGTATACCAAACAGTGAATGGCGAGTGCAGCCAAGAAGATGGGGAGGGCTAGAAAGTGATGATACTGTGATGCTGCTTTTTACATGGAACAGTCAAGAACAAGAGCTCTGATGAGGAGATGTGACAAGAAGACACTAAAAGAGTTGAATAACACACTAAGCCATGATATATCCCAGGAAGGCATGAGGTTGAGAAATGCTTGGCATTTTCAAAGAATACTTCGAGACTGGAGCTGTAACAAGGGAACGAGGCCTTGTATTGGCTTTTGTATTCTGGTAAGGCCTATGGATTTTGTTTGAGGAGGAGAATTGATTTTGAGGGAGGCCCAGGCTGCTGTGTAGGTAACAGACCACAGATGACTCTGTTGGGAATAGGAAGACTGCTTATCCCTGGAGGAAGGGGGAAGTGTCTTTGCAGTTCTTGAAATAAATAAGAGAATAAGGTGATAGCAATTTGATTTGTTTCTATAGATCACTCGTGGATTAGATATAAAAGAGAGAGAAACATCAAGGATGACCCAATACTTGATCCTGAGAATGAAATGTTCACTTAATCAAGTGGGAAGGCAATAGGAACCATCTGTTACGGGGTGGGTGGCAGAAACCAAACTTTCCATGTTAGAGATTTGATATCCACTACACATCCTGAAGTCTGAGTTGAAAACTTGCATGTGGGTTAGAGGTCTGCTGTGAATATCTGATAAGCAGTACTAGGGGCAGGGCTAGCTCTGAACTGTAACATTTGATGATTCCTCTGCTATTATTGTTCCACCTTTTAAGCACTAACATGACTTTATGGAATATTGACCTAGGCAAAGATGCCTGTTTCGTGCTGGGGTGATCCAGCATAGTCTATCTCCAGCACAACATCCATTTCGATCATTTTAAAGTCAAGAGACTGGATTAAGTGCCTGAGTTTGATAACAGGGAAGTCCAAGAATGGAACTCTAGGGCACATTTACAACTGGGGAAATGAAGAGCTGCCCAAGGACATTAAGAAGGTTGAAGGGCAATCAAGGAATCCAAAGATTCCTTGTTTCTCTCATGTTTCCATGAGAGAATTGGTCAGATTATATGTCAGCTGCTAGTGATACATAAGATGAAGACAGACAAGTTAATATTTGATTTAAGATCCCAGAAACCACTGGACCTAACCAGCAGCATGGGTGGATTTGTGCTGATGAATGTGAGTTTAAGAGTGAGAAGGAGGAAAGGAACGGAAAACACAATGAGTAGAGACAAACCATTTAAGAACTTCTGCAATGGAATCATGTCTTTGGGTGGAACACTCAGTATTGTCAAGATGTCCTAACTGAATCTGTAGGTCCAGTGTGATTCTAGTTAAAAAAGAAAACCTCACACATTTCTTAATGAATAAAACAAAACAAAACAGATTCTGAAGGTGACATGAAAAAGCAAAAGATCCCTCATCGCCAATATAAAATGGGAGATAAAGTTGGAGGAATGACATTGCATGATTTTGAGACTTACCATAAAGTGCACTGGGGTTGAGGTGTATCTCAGTTGGTAGAGTGCTTGCCTAGCAAGCACAAAGCCCCAAGTTCAATACCTGGCATAATATATAGCAGGTGGTGGCACAAGCCTGTAATTCTAGTACTCAGCAAGTAGAGGTGCTATGATAAGGAGTTCAAGGTTCTACTAGATTATACAGCAAGTTCCAGAAAAATTGCAGTAGTCAACACAATATGCTAGTATGAAGGACTAAATAAAACATTAGTAGGACGCACTGGAGAGCCTTGATATGTATGGATTTAGATATAGATAGCAAAAGATCTTTGACAAAGAAGCCAAGTCTTGACCATAGAGGTACATGGTACTGGTACATCTGCTCAGCCTCAGGTAAAATTGAAATCTAGCTACAGACCTTATATTGTTAAAAAAAATTAACTCAAATTGAATTATAGGTGTCAATGTAAAATATCAAACTGCGAAAGTCCTGGAAGGTAACATAGAACAAAATGTAGATGACCATAGGTTTGGCAATGACTTTTTATAGACAGGAACAGATCCATGAAAGGGAAAAACTGATATTTGTTGTACATGCTATAGAATCTTGATTCTCTTTGTTTTTTCATGGTCATTTTAATTTTTTAAACTATTTTTCTGAATGCCTTAGGGACTAGGCCTCTTAGTACAGAGACAGAATCCTCTAGTTCTTCCTGGTAGCCCCTTTCACCCACTGCTTCTAACCCATCTCCAGTCCTTTGTAACTTTACCCACCTACAGAAACTTTCTACCAGTGATCCAAAGCAGCCACATGAAGCTAGTACTCAGTCAAGCATTGTCCAACATATTTCCAAAGCTTCTCTTCGCAGTGGATTGTGGTTAACAAAGAAAGCCCCAGCTGGACCGTGTGCAGAGACTGAGAGACTGTGGAGCTCTCAGTGCTTAAATGGGATGTCTTTATCACACCAATACATATATTAACATGGGAGAAGTATAACTCTCATGAGACCCCCAACCCTAGATGAAGAATTATAGACAACTAAGGAATGTTGAGAGCAGGAGAGTCTTCCCAAGGGAAGAGCCCCCCGATGGTTATCCAATGCCAAGTATGTGGGAGAGGCAGTGGGTGAGGGTGGGAAGGGAGGAAAATTACTTCAGTTTCAAAAATAAAAATAAATAGGCTATCAATCTGTGCAAGTACATGAACACCACAGTGAGCAAAGTCAATTTGAAAGGCCTCGTGCTGCGTGACTTCGGCTGGGCAGCAGTTTAGAACAGGCAAAACTCGGGAGCTAGTAAAATGTCCTGTGGTTTCCATGGGGTAAGGCTAGAAAACTGAGAAATGTGGCTAGGGGAATGGAGAAGTCCCTGGAAAATTAGGAAGAACAGTCCACAAACTTAAGGCACTGTGTTAGCAAAAGGATATCATACTAGGCAGAGATGTCTTCAACAGTCCATTCAGTCACTGATAGCCTCGGACAGTGACCATGGTCTTAAACATTAATGTCTTATTTTATGACACATGGTTAATTCAAAAGGCCTATTAGCTTTGCTTCTTGCTGTTATTAGTTGTACATGCTATAGAATCTTGATTCTCTTTGTTTTTAAGGGACTATTACAAACTACATAAAAGACAGCTGAATAAAATTCAAGAATTATTTCTGAACAAGTCTCATGGATTCTGAATTGCTCCACTGCTGTGGGGAAACCTCATTCTGGATGTTTCTACTGTAACTTTGCTAGCTTTTAGACATGTCAGTCTTTTTCCACCTTCTCTCTAGACTGGATATTAATCATTTGGAAAGGAAGTTTTTCTCCTCTGAAGCACACATTTAGTGAGTTTACACATCCCGGGATATTCTCTTGTTAGGGGCCCCACCACCCCTCCATCAAGTGGTGGGGGCAGTTGTTAGGGAAGAGTGCGCCCCTAAATCCCTCGAGTAATGGTCAAGATTCCCTGAACATCTAACTTCTCAACTCGGGTCTCCTGAAGAGAACAAAGCTGAGCTGTTCTCATCAAGGTTGATGATCCACAGCCACGCTTATGATGGAAAGAACCACACTACAGCTATCACAGGCTCCTGTCTGGAGCCTCAGTGACTACTTACATATGCACATACCAGGGAAGAATGCACTTGAACTGAAAGCCTTAACACTTGCTCTGTTTGGGGAGAAACGCAGCTAGCTAGGGAGACTGATGTGGCTTGAAAGTTCTAGAGCAAGCTGCTTAGCGTCCTTGATCTCCATTTCCTTTCCTATAAATAACAGCCAGAATTCTCTGCGCCAAGGTTGTCCTTAATTAGGTGTCTGGTATCTGAAAAGTCCCCACCTCACCTCCGACTTGCAGAGCACCACAGTCAGCCCACAGTAAATGGCAGCTTACAATTTGTGGGTTTTTTTTTTCCCCAGGACCCTTGGCTAAAGCTAGGGAAACAGCTCTACAGAGGCTTTTATCCTCACACTCGGACAAGGACAGAGCTTGAAAGTTCTCCTTTCGAGGCCCACTGACAAATCCTTGTTCCTCACATCCATTCTTCCTCCATTAACTATTATTTATGGAGATGCTACCATATCCCAGATACCTTTTGAAAAATAAATAAATAAACGGGAGAATCCTGCCCCTAGTGGAGCTAAGTGCTGAGGGGCTGGGGAAGAGATGAGGGCAAAAAGCAGTCCAGACATTGTCTAGAACATAATTTCAGGTATTGAGTCCTGTGAAAACAACTGGGAAGAGAATGTAAGCTGACGTTTTGAAAGCATGAATCCAGCGTTCAGAAAGGTGTCTAGTATAAAGCTGCTCCGCACTGTGTGGAGGGCGTGGCGTGTTCAGAGGGCGGGGCTGTAGTTGTTGATGCTCATGCTTCTTGTGTAAGATGTCAGGTGTGTAAACATGTACTTTCAATAAGCAAGTCGTCACTCTCCTTTACAGCAAAGGAGAAAGGAGAGAAGAAGTTGTTCGGTTTCTCGTTCGTACCCCTAATGCAAGAAGACGGAAGGACTCTCCCCGACGGCACGCATGAGCTCATCGTACATAAGGTACCAGTGATTCCTATTGATAACAGGCAATCAAAAGCAGGGCACAGTTCCTCACTGTGTGTCTTCCTGCTTTAGAAAAGGGAAGCATGACTAGAAATGCCACCCTTCCAAATAAGATTGGAGACCAGGC
>JANHMN010000010.1:25668116-25682875 GCA_030674055.1 Rhabdomys pumilio | reverse complement strand
CCTGGTCTACACAGTATTTTAAAAAATCTTGTAAACAAGACACTGTCTTTCTGTAAGTATTATTTCTAAGTTCTCTGTCTTAAATGTCACATTTTACATAGACACACTAATATACTTACACACACATGTATATGTGTATGTGTGTGTATCTATGTTTATATATGTATTTGCATATTTTCTGGTATTGGGGGTCAAATATATTCCTTACAAGTTAGGCACATATAATGCAAGTTCTGAACCACAGAGCTCCTCAACCCTAAAACATACTTTTTAAATGTCTTATTTTTCATCTTAATGCAAAAATAAATTTATTTGCATAAATTGGGTTGGGGTGTTAATCTCAAAGTTCTTTCTGTGGTTGTGATAGGATTAAATATACCTTAGAAATACTTTTGTAAGTACTACTGATGCATACAATTTTATAAATCTTTATGTATCTTCACAGGAAAGTTTATTAAGGTAAACATTACTTTTAAAAATTTTTATCTATGCATTTTTATTACAACTATTGCTTTTAAGTCACAACTCTCAAAAAAAAGGTGGAACAAAGTATGCATGTGTTGGCATTAACATAAAAATTCAGAAAGCAGGAACTTCACAGAAATGATCTGAGAATACTCATAGAATGAAATCAACTATTTAAGCATGTATACAGTTTTCTTAAAAACACTCCTTTTGCTAATGAAGGTTTACCATCTCCTGGCTGGATTCCTTTCTGCCTATTTGAAAAAACAGAAGCCATTAGACAGGAACTTCCAGAACTTCCTGTGCTCTTTCCCTGCCACCTGACCTGAACCCTTATCTGCACTCCTCTCTTTCTTCCTGCTTCCGGTCTCAGGGATGAGGCAAGATGCCTTTGGAAAGCCAATTCTACCTCCTGCCCCCAGGACTTCTTCCTGTGTCCTCTCTTTCTCCTGTGTTGATGACTGTTTCTTAGTCTAGTGCCATCTATTCAGAATGTAAACACACATCAGCAATTTTCTTTATTTAATAGGCACAGGTTTCCTCTTTCATTCCCATCTCATATGGAAACTGGTCGTTTCCCACTGTCTCCACTGCTCACTCAGTCCTGTCAGTGGTTCAAGATGCCACCATTCACCATTCACATGAGCTTTCATGTTGCCCCTGATTAGCCATAGTCTACAGACCCTGGGGGTGGTGGTGATGGGGCGCTATACCAGTGAGCTATACCACAGGCTTTGCCCTGTTACCTTCGGAAAGGATCTTGCTAAGTTGCCTTAGGTTGGCCCCTGAATGCCGTCTTCTTGCCTCAGCCTCTCAAGTATCAGATTATTACAGTCATGTTTGACTCTGCCTAGCTACTGAGGTCTTCTTATTTAAGGTCTCTGGGCTTTTCATGTTGAAAAATCTCATGGTCCAGGCATACTGCGATGCATACACTTGTCTTTTTTTAGTGGTCGTTTTAGATTCACAGAAGAGCTGTAATGTACACATATATTCTTCACCCAAGTCTCCTTACATTATAACCATCTGCATTAACAATGGCACATTAACTATAAACTATCTAAATGATGGAATATTATTAATGGAAAGGTTTGGTGGTGATTTTTTTTTTTTTTGAGTTTTACCATAAATTTTCCACTAATGTCATCTGGCTGTTCCTGGCTCCATTCCAGACCCCACGTGGTATTTCGTTGTCTGCCAGTGACTCACTCACATGCTTCCCATCACTGGCCTCACTCTCATCTGCATTGCTTCTTCCCCCTTTTGCCTGCTTGGTAACCCTTTTCTGGTTATGATTGAGCTTAAATATTCCCCTTTCTTTTTTTTTTTTATTGGATATTATATTTACATTTCAGATTTTATCCCCCTTACCCCATTCCCCCCACCACCCAGGAACCTCCTATCCCATCCTTCCTCCTTCTGCTTCTATGAGGATGTGCTCCCACCTACCCGCCCCCCGCCCTCCCACCTCCCCACCTCCCCACCTCCCCACCCTCAAATCCTCCCCCATTCCCTACCCACCAGAGACCTGATATACAGTTGTCTTTAAACTTTGACATCAGTCTCAAACACGTGACTGCAGTGGTCGTGTGTGTGAGGCCTTAAGAAGAGGGCCAGTACCCCTTTCCTGATTGTTATTTTTTAATGCTGAAATAAAATATGGGCAAAGATTATGAATTTAATAGGTATAGAGTAATGATATTAGCAGTGACTGTTCCTGCTGAAAACGTCCCCACAAGAAGAAACTTTGTCATTAAAAATTATTTAAATCTGGTGTTCAATAGCTGGTATTACAGAATTTCAACTTGACTTTATTTTCTGTATTTTCAGTTCAATTCTCTACAGTCCTAAACTGTAGACCTTTTATTTGATTAGCATGCTGGGAATTCGCTGGCATGATGTTCTCTTAATAAATTATACATGTGGGTCTCCCCACTCCAAATCTTATATACTTATGGATGCTACCATTCTGGAAGACTGTCAGGACTGACCACTGTGGTTCTCGGTCACATATCTCAGGCCATGGTCGGCAGTTAGCCCAGGACATAGTACCCTGTTTACAACCGCTATCCCAATTGATTTCCAATGACTATAAGCAAGAGATGTAGTCTCAAAGATAGAGGCCACCTGCACTCCTTCAAGTACTTCTGTAAACAGACAACAGAGCCCACTCTTCTTATAAGATCTGACTTCAGACCCTAATGTAGTCAAAAAGCTAATTCTTATCTCTTATATGTACTACATTAATGTATTTTAAGATGACCTCTGTTGATTGCAGACTATTAAAGCAAATGTGTGTCAGCAACATGCTTTTCTTCCCCCAATCCAGTAGCAGACTCAGGAATTTAAAGGAGCTATTAAGTGAATTCTTCCGTGAATTCTTGCATTCAGTTCCTTTGAACTCTGAACTGACCAGTGGGAGAGTGTGTAGCCTTTTGGGCTAAAAATCCTTGCTGCCATGTGCCCCTATCTTACAACCTACCTTCTAGAACAATTTTCCTATTTATGTCTACCACTGAATTTCATTTGTCTCCTAGAGTCCCCACCATCAAATGGAAATCTTTTATTCTACTACAGGCTCATGTGCCATGCTCCCTCTGCTCTTGTCTGCTCGTCCTGCCTAATGGCCTGGTTCCACAATTTCTTTTGTTTCCCCTGTTTCAAGACATAGACTAGCAATTTGACTATAAGACTCAGACAGAGTCTTACGTCTCCTGAGATCATTTTAGTTACACGCTCCTCTTGAAGCCCTGTGTCATTTTGTCTGTCATACATTAAGCTTTTGGAGAGAGTCAACTTGACCGTCTGTATTTGTCAAGAATGCAATATGAAGCTCACCTTTGTTTCCACAAAATTTAAAACTGACTTAAAAGAATAGTGGGAAAAGGCAGTGTTGCATAGCTATGAAAACAAGCCTTGTTACTATCCTGATGCTGACACTAAGTAATACTGCAACATTAGCAAATCATGTAAGTGCCTTGGCCACAATATTCTATATCATAGGATGGCTATGAAAGAAAGTGTATATATGAAGTGTGGAGAAAGTGCCCAATAAATACTCATAAATATTGCTTAAGATGCCTATATTGATTTTCAAATGTACAGTATCTCTTATGTATTAATTATGCATGTTAAAGCCTTTAACAATAAAAGGTACATGATAAGAATTTCTTTGTATTTTATTAAATTACTACCAAGAGTCACATGCTTTTATTTACTTAGATGATGGGTGAACTATCTCTCTATCATTCTTTCTGTCTCTGTTTCTCTGTCCTATTCTTAAAAGAATATCTTAAAATATCTTTTGTGCTCACAGTGTTGTTCTGCTGATGATTATGTTTTATACATGAGGATGACACAGTTTAGCTATAGGAAGCTATTCAGACACCGTGTCTCATACTTTGGATGCTAAGGTTTGGGCAGATGAAGCCAAGCAGGATTGGTGGAACTAACCTGGTCATTATGGCCCACAAGTAGACTCTTCATGTCTCACTGTAGACCCGGATCACAGCCATGTGTTCAGAATCATGTCTGTAGTCTGCACCATAACAATAGCAGGAATCCCAAAATTCTGACAGAATAATCCAAGAGCCTATTAGTTGAGGAAAGGGAGCTGTATTAAAAGATGGTTCTATACAGCGAGAATGTCCTCAGGTAAAGACCTGGGAATAACTGGAGTGAGTATCACGGATGGGTTTGGTGTTCATTACATAGAAAGCTACATAAATGTACAAAGGACATATCAGGCTGGAGATAGGAGGGCAGAGCATGTTCCTAGCTCTGTAGCCCAGGTACACTTAAAGAATGGATTGAGTTTGACTTCATGACTTGAAATGTGTTCCATGTCCTGATGAGGATCAAACGGGGAAGCAGATGTGCAAGAGTCCAGAACATTCTCTTGCCTAAACAGTTTTCTAAGGAAAATATTTGAAGTGTTTACTTCATAATTTTATTTAAACCATGCATATTTTCCAGAGTCTTTGGTCTATGTGATATATCTTGAAGAAACAAAAGAAACCATTTGGAAATGTGACAGAAGGAGAGAATGGTGAACTGTTCATTATATTGATACCAGTACTTGGGTTTCAGAGCAGTTCCTAGCAAGAACATCATGTGATATTCTGACTCTGTTTCTCAACTCACTAAAGAGGTCTTTCCTAAAGATTTATTTTAAAAATATAGGTTTTTTTGTATCTCACAAACTGGTCTCAAGTACTAGAGGGATTCTGCAGTTTAACTATTGTCTGTTACCAAGACACTGGCATTAGAAATATTTGAACAAATATAGAGTGAAGTTCATATGAGTATCAATTAAAAATATTTTAATTATTTGTGTGTGTGTGTGTGTGTGTGTGTGTGTGTGTGTGTGTGCACATGAGCATACTGGCACCTTCAGAGGCAAGAAGAGGGTACCAGATTCTCTGGAGCTGGAGCCACAAACAGTTATAAGACACCTGATATGGGTACTGGGAACACAACTTGGGTTCTCTGGAATGGCAGGACATGCTCAAAAGCACATAGCCATCTTTCCAGCACCTTTTTATTTTTAAGTGTGTGTGTGTGTGTGTGTGACATTTGCATGTAAGAATGCGCCTGTGTGTGTGACATTTGCATGTAAGAATGCGCCTGTGTCATGGTATGCATGTGGAGATCAGAAGACAGCCTTACATATCAGCACTCACCCTCTGCCTTGCTGGAGGCTGACTCTCTTGTTACTGTCACTGCATTGCGTACTCCAGGCTACCTAGTCTGTGAGCTTCTAGGAATTCTCCCATTCCACCCCTTAGCTCACTATATTAGTGATGTGATCACAAGCACATGGCACCCTTTCAACTTAAATATGGGTTTTGGGGGATCTGAGTTCACATCTTCGGACTTGTACAGCAAGTGCTTTTACATACCGAGCTTCCCAGATGAGTTTGAATTCTATACCCCAAATAAGCTAAGTTGTACCAGCTCTGTATATTTTAAAGTATTTTCACAGTATTTTAATTTAAGATCACCATTGTCTCTACAAAAATAATATGCAAATCAAAATAAAACAAAAAAAAATCATAATGTTATGTTACCATCTGCTAGCCTCTCAGCATGTATCCATTTAGATGTTTTGTTATGTGGGTTTGTTAGACAAATAATAATAGGTGATATACAGTTATTTTTAAGTCTATTTTGTGGTTAAAATTTTTTCCAGTCACTGGACTATTTTTTATTATTTATTTTTGACAATCTTATACATTTATATATAATTCATTTGGATTTCGTTCACTATGTGTTCCCTCTCTTTTTTCTTCTTCCCACATTCTTTGGAAACTTTCTTCTTTCTACATTAAAGTTTTATCTAGAAATTAAGTAGCATATCAATTCTTGCACAATATTTGGACTGGTCAGTCTGGTCCAAATTCAGGATCACGTCAGGCTTTCTAGCTCCCGAGTGTGGTGTTTAACTGGTGCAGTCCATTGTTAGACAGCACTGATGTGAAGACATGGAGCCACACATCCTTCCACAGGAAGGATCCAGAGTAGGCAGTCTCACTGCTTCCCTTCTGTGCTATTATTCAATGCATGTGTTTCTTAAAATGCAGACGTGGGATACCATTGGTAAGAGGGCATTGTTGTTATCATGTGTGTCTTCCAGTTCACTGTATTGCTGTGATGACAACTCCATCCCCATCATGTGCTTTCATGTTTGTCCCTTTGCCGCCAGAAAGTGATCTTCCTGTTTCTGCATTGTACTCTGTGAGCACCCAGTTCCTCGTCAGAAATCCTTCTGTTGAGCATTGAATGACAATCCTTCACCAGTTAGATCGTTACAGTAGAGATGTGAAATTATATTTTCTAAACCCAGAATTCCACTTACACTTGCTAATTACCGGTTTCTTTCCTAAAACCTTTCCTATTTCTTTATTTTCCTTTTTGTTAAGCACAGATCCTTTTTGCATACAATATAATCTGAAAAGAGTTTTCCCTCCCTCTATTCTTCCCAATGCCTCTCCACATCCTATGCAGATCTCTTCTCTTTCTGTTTCTCTTTAAAAAAAAAAAAGGGGGGGGGGCTTCAATGTGATAACAACAAAATAAAATATGCTAAGATAAGACAAAAACCATCATATCAAAGTTGGACAAAACAAACCAACAGAAAAATTTAAAACCCCCAAGAGAACGCCCCCAAATCAGAGGCTCATTCATTCACACACTCAGGAGTCCCATAAGAGAACTAACTGAAAGCTATAGTATTTATGCAGAGGACATGATGGAGACTCTTGGAGACCTCGTTCATGGGTTCATGGTGCTTCCTTCTCTGTTAGTTCATATGATTAGTTCAGTTGATTTAGAGGATCTTGTTCTCCTTGTCTCCCCAGCTCCTTCTGCCTTCTTTTCCATAGGGTTCCCTGAGCTCTGAAGGGAAGGATTTGATAGACACATGACATTTAAAGCTGTGTTCCAAGGTCTCTTTCTGTCTCTGCATAGTGTCTTGCTGTAGGTCTCTGTATTTTTTCCATCTGCTACAAAAGAAAGTATCTATGATGATGCCTTGAATAAGACACCAACCTATAAGTATAATAGAATATAATTAGGAGTCATTTTATTGTTACCGTATTTTTTTTTAAGACCAGAAAGGTTCTGAGCTATTTAGACTTTGGTTCTTAGTCAGTGATGCAATGTCAGGTTATGGTTTCTATGTCATGGAATGGGCCTTAAATCAAATCAGACATCAGTTGGTGACTCCTAAAAGGTTTATGCCACTGTCATGCCAGCATAATTTGCAGGCAGGACAGATTGTATATCAAAGTTTTTCTGATTGGGTTGGTGCTTTCTTTTTTTTTTTCTTTTGGTAGCCTGCAGAGTACCTTTTCATGTTATAGACAGTAGAACATGGAGGTGAACCAGTTTGATTTCTCCATGTTCAATGAGTTGTGTGGGTATTGTCTTCAGCAATGTGACCTTGGTGTCCATTTGTCGAGAACAACCTGTTGTCTTGGCAACAGTCTGGGTTGTTTGGAATTTCCATGGGACCCCTTTAGTCAACAACTCAAAAAGATGAAACGTGGTCCCAGTTCTGGAAGCTTTATTTGGTGATAAGAGATGGCCAGTAGTGATTCTGTCTCTTCCATTATTTGAAGATTTCATTTGGCTTGTGTTCGTGTGTTATACAAAATTCCCACTGCACTAGGTCTCACTACTGCCCTCAAATGTTCTTCATTTGTCTTTCTCCTCATTCTCTCCCTTAATCTTATCACCCCTCCCCTTTTGCCACCTGATTCTCCCATTCTCCTCCCCACTCCATAACTCCAGTGCACCCATAAATTCTATTCTTTTTCCCCAGGGAGATTCATTGTAGTCCCCCCGACCCTAACCCCAGTCTTGTTTTCTATGCCTATCCACTCTGGGTCTCTAGATTGTAGCTTGGTTACCATTTACTGAATGACTAATATTCAGATATGAGTGAATACACACTATATTTGTCTTTCTGGGTCTAGGTTACCTCACTCAGGATGATTTTTTTTCCTAGTTCCACCTATTTGCTTGCAAATTTCATGATATTATTTTTTTAACAGCTGAGTAATATTGCACTGTGTATATGTACCACATTTTCTTAATCTGTTCTTCTGTTGAGGGTCATCTAGCTTGTTTCTAATTTCTGGCCATTATAAATAAAGCAGCAATGAACACTGTCGAGCAAGTCTTCCTGAAGCATCATTTGGGTATATGGCCAAGAATGGTATAGCTTGATCTTGAGGTAGATAGATTTACATCTTTCTGAGGAACCATCATATTGATTTGAATAGTGGCTGTACTAGTTTTCACTCCCATCAGCAATGGAGGGGTATTCTTGTTCCAAAACCTCCCCACCATCAGCTGTCACTTGTATCATTGAACTTAGCCATTCTGGCAGGTATAAGATGGAATCTAAAAGTAGTTTTCACTTGCATTTCCCTGATAGCTAAGGATATTGAGCATTTTAAGTGTTTCTCAGCCATTTGCACTTCCTGTGTTAAGAATTCTCTGTTTGAATCTGTCCCCTATTTTTTAAATAGGGTTATTTGGTTTTATGATATCATTTCTTGAGTTGTTTTGCATTATTTTGGATATTTCCTCTATATAAGATGTGGAGTTGGTAAAGATCTTTTCCCACTCTGTAGGCTGCTGCTTTATCCAAATGATGGTGCCCTTTGCCTTACAGAAACGTTTTTAATTTTCATGAGTTCCCATTTATTTGTTGATCTCTGCACTATTTGGTGTTCTGTTCAAAAAATGCCATGCCAAAGTGTTCAAGGCTATTCCCTACTTTCTCTTCTAACAGGTTCAGTGTATCTGGTTTTATGTTTAGGTCTTTGCCCCATTTGGAATTGAATTTTTTAGAGAGTGATAGTTATGGTCTATTTGTATTCTTCTGCATATAGGCATCCAGTTTAACAGTCACTATCTATTGAAGATGTTTTTTTTTCCAGTATGTATTTCTGGCTTCTTTATTAAAAATTGGGTATCCATGTGTGCAGGTTTCTGTCTGGGTCTTCAATTCAATTCCATTGATCAACATGTCTGTTTTTATGCCAGTGCCATGCTGTTTTTATTACTATAGCTTTTCACTTGAGATAGGGAAGGATGAGACCTTCCACAGTTCTTTTATTGTTCAGGGTTGGTTTAGCTACCATGGGTATTTTATGTTTGCATGTGAAGTTGAGAATGATCCTTTCAAGGTCTGTGAAGAATTGTGTTGGAATTTTGATAGGGTTGGTTGAATCTGTAGATTGCTTATGGTATGATAGCTGTTTTTATTATGGTCATTTTACCAATCTATGAACATGGGAGATCTTTGCATCTTATATCTTCTTTAATTGCTTTCTTTAAAGACTTGAAGTTTTTATCATACAAGCCTTTCACTCTCTTGGTTACAGTTACCTCAAGATATTTTATATTGCTTAAAACTGTTTTGAAAGGTGTTGTTTCCCTGATTTCTTCCTCTGGCAATTCCTTGTTTGAATGAAGGAGGACTACTGATTTTAGTGAGTTAGTTATATATCCAGCTACTGTGCTGAAAGTGTTAATCAGCTGTGGGACTTCTCTGATCACTTTTGTATACTATCATATTATCTGTTGACTTCTTCCTTTCAAATTTTTATCCCATTAATCTCCTTCCATTCCCTTATTGTTCTAGGTAAGACTTCAAGTACTATATTGAATAGGGATGGCAAAAGTAGACAGCCTTCTCTTGTTCTGACATCAGTGTTATTGCTTTGTTTCTCTCAATTTAAGTTGATGTTGGCTGTGGGCTTGCTGTAAACTGCATTGATTGTGTTTAGGTATGTCCCTTATACCCCTGTTCTCTTCAGAACTTTTATCATGAAGGAGTATTGGATTTTGTCAAAGGCCTTTCCTGCATCTAATGAAATGACCATGTCGGATTTTCTTTCAATTTGTTTATATAGTGGATTACATTTTTTGATTTTCGTATGGTGCACAACCCCTGCATCTCTGGGATGAAGCCTACTTGACCATGATAGATGATCTTTCTGATGTGTTCTTGGATTTGGTTTGCAAGTATTTTATTGAGTACTTTCATATCTATGTTCATAATGGAAATTTTTCTGTAATTCTCTTTCTTTGTTGAATCTTTGTGTAGTTTGGATATCAAGGTGACTATGGACCTCAACATGAATTTGGCAGTGTTCTTTTTGTTTCTATTGTGGCATTATTTGAGGATAATTAGCATTAACTCTTCTTTGAATGTCTAGTAGAATTCTATGCTAAAACTGGCCCTGGCCTTTTTCTTTTTTTTTTTTTTTTTTTGGTGGGGGAGTGTTGGGAGACTTTTAATGACTACTTCTATTTCATTAGGTTTTATAGATCTATTCAAATTGTTTATCTGATCCTGATTTAACTTTGGAAAGTGATATCTATGTAGAAAATTATCTTTTTTTGAGATTTGTTTTAATCTTATGAATTACTGGGTTTTTGTTTTGTTTTGTTTTTTGTATGCCCTTGTGATTCTCTGGATTTCTTTGGTCTGTAGTTATAATTAATGACCAGTGATTGTTTGATTCCTCTTATTTTGTTGGTGGTGATGGTGATGATGGTGTGTGTATGTGTGTGTACTCTGTGCCCATCCCCCCCTTTTTTTTTATTTTACTGGTCTGGAATTATTTATTCCTTATGTTTTACGGTTATAGTTAACCTCCTTAGGTTGGAGTTTTCCCTGTAGCATCCTCTATATGGCTAGATTTGTAGATAAATATTGCTTAAATTCGGTTTTATTATGGATTATTTTATTTTCTCCATCTATATAAGTGAAAATTTAGTCTTTGCTGGTATCTGTGGTCTCTTAAAGTCTGCAGCACATCTGTCCAGGCCCTTCTGGCTCTTAAAGTTTCTATTGAGAAGTCATGTGTAATTCTAATAGTTTTTCATGTTACTTGTCTTTTTTTATTATAGCTTTAATATAGTCTTTCTTTGTTCTGTATATTTAGTGTTTTGATTATTATGTGCCTAAGAGTCTTCCTTTTCTGGTCCAATCTATTCGGTCTTCTGTGTGCTTCTTCTACCCTTATGGGTATCTTTTTCTTTTTAGGTTCAGAAAATATTCTTTGATTTTGCTGAAAATATTTTCTTGGCCTTTGAGCTGGGTTTCTTCTCCCTCCCTCTTCTATTCTTATTATTCTTAGATTTAGTCTTTTCATAGTGTCCCAGATTTCCTGAATGTTTTATGTGAGGAAATTGTTAAGAGTTGACATTTTCTTTTACCGGTGTATCTGTGTCTTCTTTTGTATCTTCAGCACCTGAAAGTCTGCCTTCTACCTGTATATTCTATGAAAGCTAGTCTCTGTGCTTCCTGTTCTAATTCCTAAAGTGTTCTTTTCCAGAATTGCCCTCTTGGTTTTCTTCATAGATTCTATCGTTAGATGTTGGACAGATTTATTCATTTCTTTGTTTCTTTGTGTTTTCTGTATTTCTTTAAGGGCTTTATTAATTTCTTCATTAAATATCTCTAACATCTTCATACAGGCTATTTTTAGGTCTTGAGCTTTGGGTATCTTGGAATAGTCATTGCTTGCTATGCTAGGGTTTCTAGGCTTCAGTGGAGACATACTGTCCTGGCTGATATTGATTGTGTTTAATGCTGACATCTAGGTATCTGAGATTGGGGTGATTATAGGTCTGGATGATGGTATCTGATTTTATCTCTATTAGGTGAGTGCTTCAATCCTTGGTTTCTGTTTCCTACCTGGACTTTAGCAGAGTGTGGTGGCTGTGTGCTGCCTGGTAGGAAATTTTCTTAGGACTCATTTTCCTGGAGGGCCCAGCTGGTGTGGTTTCAGGGTGTACCTGCTGATGCTGAAGGCTGGAATAATGGGCAAGTTAGTGGTAGGAAGGTTTGGGATGAAGATCTTTGCCATCTTTTGAGGATAGAGTCATAGAGAAAAGGGAAACCGCTGCAGGTTTTCTTTACTACAGAGCTAGGAATGTAACTTGGGAGATTGGATCTGGGGGAACAGAAGTGCAGGTATGGATCCATAGTCACCTGATTTGTTGTGACCCCTGTGTGAGCAGGGGTGCTTGCTGGGGTTGGGGGCTGGTACAAAGCAATCAGCTAGAGAAGGAGGGTTAAGAGGAGAAGATCTTGTGGGGTCCAGAAGAGGTCGGAGCAGGCATCAGGGAAGGCTGCCACAGCTGCTGCAGAGCTGTGGATGAGAGAGACTGAGGGAACAGAGGAGAAGAGAAGATCGGCAGATAGCTTATCTGGTCTTATGGAAGGCATTGCCTGTGGGTTATCAGGGGTGACTTCTAGAGTTGGGGGCTAGGACAGAGCAACAAGTGGAAAGAGGAAGGGTAAAAGTTCTGTGGGATCCACAGGAATTAGGAGCAGAGCAGCAGGGAACACAGCCACAGGGGTTCTGGGGATGACACTGGAGGATTGGATGGGGGGTGGGGGGGACAGAGCTAACATTTTCTTTGAAATGGAGTTTCGCATCACACCATGGGACAGTTAAATTTCCTAGAATACTATTTTCTTAACTGGTGGTTTTCAAAGCGATAATAGTTCAACAGCTCTCGGGTGTCATGTTTGAGAACTGTAAGCATCTCTTGAAAAACATCTTCTGATCATCCTCAAATGTGGTTTCTTTGGCATTTGCAGTGTTTCCCAGACCATAGTAAAACCTATAGTCTAAGTCTCGTAACAAGACAGTGACATCTTAAGGAAGGAAAACAGACATCCTGTGTGCTTCAGTATCGTGAGAGGATCATTCACACTGGGAGTAACAGAGCTCAACTCAACTCAGACTAAGCAGGGTCCAAATTTCATATTTAATTCTTTTATGTATTTTTCGCGGATTTTTTTAAAAGCCAATTCTGTTTATAATGCTATTCGGAATGTTTCCAGTTCATTAATGCTGTAAGAGAAAATTATGCTTAATAATTCTTCTGAGGTCTCACCTCCCATTCTTAATATTTATTCACAGTGCGAAGAAAACACAAACCTTCAGGATACTACCCGCTACCTCAAACTCCCGTTCTCCAAGGTCATCTTCCTTGGGAACAATAATCAAACCATGAAGGCCACAAAGGAGTCCTTTTGGATAACATCATTTCTCTGTTCCACAAAACTCACTCAAAATGGTAATGTAAGATAGCAGCCCTCCAACCTAAGGGCACGTGGGAACTGTATGTATTTTGGTAAGCATATTTAGCAAGGATTAAAGTATTTAAGAATCTTATACTAGAAAAAAATCTGGGTCCTTTTGTTTAGGATTTCTAATCAAAAGAGCACAGTAGTGATCCCATTCGAGTGACTTAATGACTTAAGAATTAACCCAATGTTGAAAGCCAAGTGTCAGCTGACTTCTCAAATAAACCATTAAAAACTAGCTGCACTTTACACGCAAGAAAAGATGAAAAGAGCCACCACCTGAAATCTCATATTTTATAGCACCGTAAACAGTGCTAATTGCAGGCTTTAGGATAAAGCTTGCTTTTTTTGTTTGTTTGTTTAATTAGATGGATATTGCTTTTCTGCCGTCGCATTACTTCTTATGTCACTAATTGTTTAGCGAGTTATGATTAATAAAGCAAGCGCATCTCCTTGGCAAATTGTTATGAAAACTGCATTTGTAATGAAAGAGGTAAATTAAACATTTTTGAATTTTTTATGGTTGCTATATACAGCCTCTGGCTAGCACCCTGAACACTGCCATATTAATAAATTAGATGCAATATGTCGAGAGGGACCAATTCATTACAAGGCATTGTATTTCATGCAGCTCCTATACGTAAGCTTCCCCCCTCCCTTTGGAATTATGGAACTGTTGTGTAAAGAAGTGATTGTCTCAGAATGTAGTATCAAAAAGGCAGCAAAACATAGCACTATAGTATTGACCCTCTTTTAATTCCTTCTCAGTAGCAAGTCTACTGTATTTACATAAAACACAAAGTTATATTAAGCTTTCCTAGACTTTATTAGTATCCAGTGTTTAATGGTTTAACTTAAATTTGAACTCCACTGACATAACTCAGTAACTAGAAATGAAGCATTTACCAACCCTTGGGTGTTTGCTGTGGAAGTTATGAAAATAATAAAGTCAGTTGGCTCCTTGGACAAAGTTTATATTTATTCTATGTAAGATATTTGTGTATATTTGTAGCTGTTACTGTTAATTAAATGACCTAACTGGAATGGTTCAGTATTGGATTGATTGTATATTGTTGCTATAACAATCACTGCAAGCTTTCTTACTTAAAGTGACAGAAGTGTACTACTCTGTGGCTCTGCAGTCAGAGATGTAAAGTCCATTTCATGTTAGTGATGCTGTGTCTCTGCCGGAGGTTGTAGAGGAAAGTCTTCCTTATCTTCCTAGTTTCTAGGAACCATCTGCGTTACTTGGATCATGGTCTTCTTCTCTAGAAGCTAGCAGTGCAACATCTTCAAATTTCTCTAGTTTGACCCTCTACAATTTCTTAAGGTTCCCTTCTGATTACATTTTCCTGTAAAACCCAACTTTATCCCCCTATTACCAGAAATTTAAACATATTATAAATTTTCTTTGTCAATTTAAGGTAAACATACCATTTCCAGGAATTAGGGGTTCCTGAGGGTTGTTATCCTGCCTGCCACGTAGATAATCTTAATGACAAAATTGCCTGTAGTTCTTTAGTTCTAAGGCTTATGTTGTTATAATTTAATTGTAAATACAAGATAGGAGAATCCAAGTCCTAAAGACACAAAGCTGCTTCCCTATAAAACCATTAGAAAATTTTCATGTAAATAGCAAATATTAATTGTTCATGGACTCCTTATATTA
>JANHMN010000010.1:25632538-25662943 GCA_030674055.1 Rhabdomys pumilio | reverse complement strand
CTGAATATGCTAATAACCCTACTGAATATGCTAATAACCCTACTGAAGTCATTCCTTACTCCGTACACTGTTTACTTATATATGTGTATGTGACCGTTCTAGTTTTATGCAAAGTCAGAGTTAATGTAAGATTATGAGATACTAGTTTTCTTTAATAATAATAATAATAATAATAATAATAATAATAATAATAATAGAGCATTGCATCCCAATATTTTGGTCATAAGGTTAATGACACATTTCTTCCCATTCCAGGTTCACTGATGATCCTACACTCCTCTTAAAGAAAATAGGAGGGCAAAAATTTGGTTAATGCGAGATGTTAGTTTTCTACTGATGCTAACATACCTTAGCTTGATGGCCTTAAAACAGCTTTTGAGTTGCAGTTTTATAGGGCAGGAGTCTACTCAGGCTTAGTTGAATTCCTAAGAGTTTCCCAGAGTCAAAATCAGAACTTGATTTCTTACCTGAAGCCTTTGAATAAGAACAGGACCTTTCAGGCTATTGGTAGAAACTGTGGGGTCAGGGGCCTCTCCCTGCAGGCTGCCAGTAAAGGCTGGGGGTGTGGGAGGTGTTCTGTCTTCTGGAGGCCACTCTGAATGTTTTTTACATCTGGTTACTTAAAATCCAGCAGCCATATGTTGTGCTGTGTCCATGCTCTCAATCTCTCTAGAACTCCTGCAATGAAATCAACACAACAAAAAAACCCTAAAGGTTTGTGGTTAGGTTAGGCCTACTTATGTAGTCTCCATATTTAAGAGTCAGCTAAGTAGCATCTTTCTTTCTTTTTTTTTTTTTTCTGCAAAACCCCTTTGGCAATGCAACAGAATATAATTGCAAAGCTACCCAGGACAAAAGTCATGGTCAGTCATCTTAGAATTGCATCTGTCTTATCCAGAGCCAAGGATCATACTGGCCTAAGTTTTTAAACTGTGTTAAAAGCAGAAACTTAGTTTGCTGGCTTGACATTGTGGGAGTCTTTCCCACATGAGTTACAACCCAGTACAGATGCTGATTCCTGGAGACCAAAGGATCTTCCCAGTACTCTATCAAGTAGGCTAAGGGATTGCTACTCAATGGGTCTGCTCATCAGTGGAGCAAGTAATTGCTTCTCAGTGGGTCATCTCATCTTAGGCCTGGTAGGAAGATTCATTTATTCCTCTTAGCCAAAACCCAACTTGGCAATAATTCTTTCCTGGATAGCCCTTTCATGGACATGCAGGACCCAGAACCAGCTTGGTTGTGTTGCCATTTCCCATTTCATGTACTGACTCCTGCCCCAGAATTTTCTGGAAAAGAAGACAAAGGGCAAAAAGGATAAAGGCCCCAGACCTTGCTGCAAGTTCCCTATAATTAATTTTCTCTATTTGTCTCAGGGCATAGGAAGGTCAAGACCGAATTGTACTTTTGTTTTTATTTTCAGTAACAACCCTTAGCTTGTCCCAGGGCGGCTCTGGCTTCCTGCCCTCATCTTAAAGTGTTCCTCACTTTATGCTTTTTAGTGGTCATCTTACAAAGGTACCTTACATTTCAGGGACACCAAGATACTTTTTTCAAGTAAAAAAGTATAATAAAGAATGCAGGAATGTATTAAGGAATACATGAAGAAGATAATTTGACTTTTTGTAAGCAGAGAGACCCATTTATTTATTTATTTATTTATTTTATTCCATTTATGTGACTCAGTTCTTAGCTGAGTACACCAAAGTTTACAAAAATACATCTATAACAGGAAATACCAAGTCACTCACTTTAAGAATATTCAAGAAAAAGCATAGTCTCTTGAAAAACAATCCTGAAGTTTTCACTTAGAAAGAGAAAGAAGTCACAATAAAATATATCTGAAAATATTAGGGGCTGTGGTTATAGTCCTGTAGAAAGGCTATTTGTCTAGCCTGCACAAAGGTTCCACCCTCAGGACAAATAAAAACTTGGTGACATTTTATATCTTATTTTTCACTGGATCAGTAATTCATTTGTGTCCCTTCTTTGTTTGAAGGCTGTGTTCCTGAGCTCCTTTCCAGCTGTGTACTCAGAACTGTTGAAGCTGTTTGATGTCCGGGAAGTGGCCAACTTGGTACAGGACACCCTAGGCAGCCTACCTACCATCATGCATGTGGATGATTCTCTGCAGGCAATTAAGCTTCAGTGCATTGGCAAAACTGTAGAGAGCCAGCTCTATACCAACCCAGGTACAGTGATGATGCCCTGTGGTACAATTCTGTGTCTAGAAAGTCCTTCATGTGTTGTAGCCAATGGTCAAAGAAGCAAATAAAAGTCAAACATACTTTCAAAAGTATTATAATTTCGATGGGAAATGTATTATCTGTCAGATATAAAAGTATGGCTACCAAAATATCATTTCTAGACTGAATAGGCCAACCATAGTGGCTCACACTTGTAGTTCAATCTACTTAGAAGGCAGATGCAGGTGGATCCATTAAATCCAGCCGTTTAGGACCAGCCTGAGCAAAGCGCACATATTGAAACCCAATGGCAAAGGAAGGAAGGGAACTGGGGAGGGCACTGAATAAACTATTCATTGTAATCACAACTAGTAGTGGTATGGGCATGGGTCTCCTGCCCACATTGTTGTGGATTTCTCATTATAGGATCAAGAGAAAAGCAACCTTTTCTTTCTGAGATTTATATATATACCTGATATGATCCTTGTTTGTCTGGTTTTGTCAATGGTTCCCATCAGCTTGTATCTTAGTCACTAGTCTATATCTGTAAAGAGATACCATGACAAAAACAACTTAATTTTTTAAAAGTGCATGTAATTGGGGCTTGCTTACAGTTTCAGAGTCTGTCGTCATCACACCGGGAAGGGAAGCGTGGTAGGAGGCAGGCAGGCAGGCAGGCAGGCAGGCAGGCATCACTGTGGCTGAAAGCATATATTTTAGGTTCAATGAGTGAGCGAGACTGAGCCGGGTGTGACCTTTTGAAACCTCAAAGATCACCCCCAATGACATACCACCTTCAATAAGGCCATATCTCATAATCCTTCCTAAACAGTCCACCAACCAGGAATTAAACATTCAAATATATGAGTCTGTGGTAGCTATTCTCATCCAAACCAACATAGTTCATCTTCTGAAACTGTATGTAAGTTCTCTGTAGTCATCTTTTTATGTTATCATAATACCAAGTAATCAGCTACCAAATGGATTTTGCTATACTAGCTATCATTAGATCCTGTTGTGTCTTAATTTTTTAAACTCATTTTTCTGAAGATAATAATGAAGTATCTACCTTATTTTAAAATTTACTTGAAGAAATTTCCATCTGATTCACCAACTAAAAAGTTTTTTAAGATAAATTATATCTGAAGGTATTTTTCCATTTGAATGTATATGTGAGTATATAGCACCAAACATACTGGAAAAAATATGATTTCATCATAAAACATCTCAAACATACAGGTAAAAAGAGAGCATAGAAGTCAATTATGAACAAATCTTAACATCAAAGTATTTAAGTCTCTTATTAAGGAATTCATCACTTTCTTATTTTCTTAGCTGGGCATGGTGGTGGCACAGGCCTTCAATCCTAGCACTTGAGTGGCAGAGGCAGGCAGATCTTGAGTTCAAGGTCAGCCTGGTCTACAGAGTGACTTCCAGGATAGCCAGGTCATTTTTTCCTTTTGCTGAAATCAATAATGCTTCAATTAATGTAGAAGAAAGTTCAATCAGATTTTTTCTGATTAAAAGAAAAAAATCAGATCACTCTACAGCAGTGTGTGCGTGGGGGGTCACCTCTGACTATCAGAAAACACAGATATTTGTATTATGATTCATAATCATAGCAAAATTTCAGTTAGAAAGTAGCAATGAAAATAATTGTATGGTTGGGGGTCACCACAACATGAGGAACTATCAGAAGGGGTCGTGGCATTAGGAAGGTTGAGAACCACTGACCTAAAAGAAAGATATATTTTTGCAGGTAGCTTCTAAACTGTTTGTTGGAAGCGAAGAGTTGTGTTCCAGAAATCAGGGACTTATCTAGGGTTGAGGGCAGAGGTGTACAAAGGACAACGGTGAACCAAGTTCCTAGTTTAACTCAGGCACCAACTCGGCTTTCCCCAAGTTAAGGAAGGTTAACTTCTGTCACACAGGAATTGTGATTTCTGCCATATTTTCCCACACTAAGTAGATGATTCTATATTCATTAAAGTCCTACACTAAAAGGTCAGCTAAGAACACCAAAATAAGTTTTCAATGATAATGAAATTATTTGAGAGTATTTGATTCATTCCACAGACCCTTTGGATTCCTGACCTTGAGGGAACAAAATAGGAAAAAGCAAGGTCAGAGAGCTTTTCAAGAGGTCAATACAATGAAGAAGTTAATCAGATCTCTGTGTGAGTTAGTGAGAATATCTGCAAAGCTAACTCTGGATATATTATTCTGCAGGGCCCTGGAGCCAAGGCTCAGAGTCAGGATTAGGAAGCTGATAGTTGCCATAGGGCATGGGGTAGGTGTAAGTGGTGGGAACCTTGTGTGCTCCTTCTATGAGGGCCACTCCCCTTGGAGGATGATTATGGAGAAGCAAACGCCACTCACAATCAGCAGAGTTAAAACTGCTTCTCTCACTTCAAAAGTGATGTTTAGCTTCATAGTCACTGACTCATCGCTGAAGAAAACAAAGACTGTCATATGCAAGTGATAGGGTACAGCATATTCAGAAGAAGCCTGTCTCATAGAGAAAAACAGGAAGTGTCCCTGGGAGTCTTCCAAGATAGAATAGACGTTGTTAAATCACATGGTACTCCCCAGTAGTGTTAGGAAAACCTAGAGAGGGTTGCAAGTGATCATAGCATTCAAACTCACTCACTGGGAACTCAAGGGACAAGCATATTTGGTCCACAGAATCCTCGTGAATGAAGAGAGATTAGAAGAAAAACCAAATGTGTAATGTGAGTGCCTGTGCTGACAAGTGGAGTAAAATAATTAGACTGTCATTAGAAGAGGGACAGTATAAAATTGTAACTACGGGCATGGTAGGATAAGCAAAGAACCACAACACAAATGGTCTCGGTGCCGGCCCACTCAACACATAGCAGGGGAAGGACAACCTTTGCCTTTTCAAACAAAACCAAATGTACATCTTAAACAGAGAATAGAAATTAAGTGAATTTGTTCTGACTTCTCAAAGAAAACTATATCCAAATGACAAGGGATGTGATGACATTTTAATTTTATTATAAGCACAAGCTAAGGCTAAGATAAGAAAAAAGGTGAAGTGAGGTCAGTGTTTTGAAGATGCTGGTAGTATAGTGGTTTATCATTGCTCCTGTAATGGGAACCACACCTTGGTGGCTTTAAATAAATTAGGCAAACTCCTTATCTGTAGAGCAGAACTTCATGATGATTTTACTGCATGAAATTCAGGGTGCTTCCAGATCTGTTCTCCTGTCTTGAAGGCCTAAGGAACTGGTCATCCTCTTAATATTTTTTATAGCTTTAGAGGCCATCGGCACACTTAAGCTCATGGTTCCCTCACTTCCTCTTTAAAGTTAGGATTACAAGCATCTTTAGTCTTCTCTCTCTGTCTCTCTGTCTCTCTCTGTGTCTGTCACTCTGTCTCTCTGTCTTTCTCTGACACACACACACACACACACACACACACACATATATTTATTTATATATATATTGGATCCTTCTATTTCTTTCATTCCTAAGGACCCCCTATGTTTACAATGGGGCCAGATAAACCTACCTTCTTGCATCTGCAGAGGCTCCTTTGTTATAATATAATTTCCAGGATCCAGGAAGTTGGGATCTGGGAAACAACTTAGGAAACAATCAATTTTCCTTCCCACACATAGGCAGAAGAAATAGATTCAAAATCACTTTGCTGGCTTCATTCCACATAAGAAGGTGAAAAAACAGATATCCTGGAATTCTGTTTCAAACAAATGAAGCCCAGAAGGGCTCCAGTTGTATGACTGAGTCCACATATCCCAACCAGGAAGAGGTCACAGGTGATTCTTCCTTGACAGTTATAACCCAGAGATGGCAGTATGATGAATGATAAGCATGTTCAAAGCTATAATGTCCAGCTAAAGCCACAGGACTAATTCTTGATTTTTTTTCTCAATGACAACCCCACATCTCCGAACACAGAGTAGGCAGTTGCTCTTTGTAATTTATTATGGATGCTAATTTTTATGAACAGATGCTAATTTTTATGAGCATGGTCCATGATACAGAAGTAGGAAGAAAATGACAAAGCTAAACAGTTTCCTAGGGGGCTAGTATTAGTAGACAGAAGGAGGTCCCCAATTGGCCCACATGTTAAGAAAATAAAATTCTAATTTTGGAGAATTTGACCTTAGCCGTATAAGCCCACCAGGAGACCTAGAACATTCTATAACTTAATGTTGCACTAGAATCCTATTGGATTCTCCAGTGAAACAGAGTAGAGGCAGCTTGCATTTTAGAGCAAGCAGTTATAACAATATCTAGAGAAGCCTGGGAGGAAGTGTGGAGGCTGGGAGTCAGGAGTGGTGGTTTAAAGAATGGTAAGGAGATTGTAAATCAGCTTCTGCACGGGCTGTGAGCATTGGCCATGGCTTTGTCCTTGGTGCTAAATACTTGCTAATTAGTTTAACAGGAATCTGTAACCACCACTTACCTATTTTCTTGCTGAGAACAGGTTATGTTTGTATTTGCTTGTAATTGAACCCTGTGTAAGACAAAACCTATGCAGATGAGTGAGGCTAAGTATAAAGACCTGAATGCTTGTTCTGAGATGAGACACTCCCCTATCCTAGGCCTTCTGAGTCCCGCAGTCTGGGGGTAGAAAGGGAGAAATGAGCTGCCACTGTTCAGTGTCCTTAGATATGTTTGTTTACACCCCAGAAAGATTAAACATTGAGAAACAACTGCCATGGTCTCCTATGTTAGTGATATCCTCCACTCTAAGTAAGATGCTGTCAGGTCTCAGCTCAGGGCTGACAAGATGCCTACTTTAACCTACAAACAAAGGATTAAATAGTTTATGGTGGGAATTCTGTATGAAAGTGATCAGAATGAATTTCTTTTTAGTGACTCTCCAGCCCTACCTGTAATTCTGTAGAATGATATAAAACTGTAATAGAAAGTAAGAAAGGGGCTGGGACAGTCAGCAGTTATAATGCTTAGTGCTTTTCTAGAGAAGTCCTCCTTCCTAGAGTTCAGCTCCCAGCACTGAAGTCAGGAGACTCACCAGCCAGTAACAACAGTTACAGTGGATCTGATGCCCTGTTCTGACCTCTATGGATACCAGCACAATCATGGCAGGCTCTCACACAAGCACAGAGGCATATGTAAACAAAAAGTAAATCTTTTTTTAAAAACGAGAGGAAGATAGAATATAATCCTATTTTAAAAGCATGTTCGAGAAATTAGTAGCATAAAATTAGGAAGGATATTTGATTAGATTTCTGTTACTTGGCAGTTTCAAGAATAAAACTCTTACTATACTTGATGGGTGCCCAATAACACTCGCTGGTTAGACCTGCTGTTCATATGTTGAAAATGTATACAGGGTATACCGATTGTTTTATTACCTTTTTTTTTTTTTTGAGATTTGTCATTGGTTGTCTACTATAAAAATATAATATAAAAAACAGTTACCGGGAGTGGAAGGAGTGGGTTAAAGAACAAAATAAAAGAAAAGGAGAAAGGGAGGGAGGGAAGGAGGGAGGGAGGGAGGGAGGGAGGGAGGGAGGGAGGGAGGGAGGGAGGGAAGGAAGGAAGAGAGAAACATAAAAAAAATATACTCATGACCTCAGGGCACTAGCATTCTGTCCCCTTTGCTCTGGCTACTTAATCCCTACCCCAACCCCTCCATACCTGTTCTTCAGCTTCCTTTCTCAGGCTTGTCCTGAGGGAGGACTCAGGTCAAGGGCCTTTCTACACACCCTCCACATCACAGAATCTTACTTCAACTCTTCTTCCCACAGATGTTCATACTCTCTTCTGAACTTTATCAAAGATTTACCCCCGTGACAATTTGGGGTTTGACTTAGGCATCTGTTGGCTGTAACATGTTGGGCTACTCAGGATTCAGTCTCCACTTTGCTCTCTCGCCATGATTCTGGAGTTTTTTTAATACTGACCTGTGGTAGCTAATGCGTCACTTGTCTCTGTTTTCATACAGCATAGGTGAACTATGTGTCTCCCTTGTTCTACCCCTAGCTCGTAGATATTTTTACAGTTGGCTGCAAATCAAGTGTTTAGAAGCCAAAGCCTGCTAGCTGCTGGAACCTATCAGATGAACTTTGCCTTCCCTCCACTTAAACATTACTATATAGTGCTTTCTGGTTCTTCAGTTTCTAGGTTCATTTCCCTAGTTCTTTCTGTCAAGTTATTGCTTTGTAAATAAGTAAAGTTTCTATAGTGGTGTGCTACTTACAGAAGGCCTGCAGTAAGTTAGTTTACAGGTTTGAATGTTAATATTTCTTCCTTCCTTCCCTCCCCTCTCCTCCCCTCCCCCTCTCTCTTAACACAAGGCCAGACATTCTTGTACTGGGGTTTCAGGGGCAAGCATCAAGAGAATTTTGAGTCTCTTAAGCCCAACTCCTAGGTTTCATGAGTTGATTTATTTGTTTTCTGTCTTTGATCATTGCCTTACAAAGATGAAGGGATGGTGAAAAACCACCAGCTACCAGGGAAATTTTTCAATGTGATGGGCGAAGGCCATAATGAAAACACAGAAATAAATGATTTAAAAGAAAAGAATAATGCAGAGTATCTCCCAAACCCCCAAATTAAGTGTGATGTCTCAGTGAGGTGCAAGGCCTAGAAGATGTGATACTGCAGAAATTCCAAAGCCAGTGACACTGGACTTGAGCAAAGAAACGAACTGTTAGAGAGAAGAAATAAGAAATTAAATAGGAAGTGTAAGAGATAAAGTATGGAAGTCACCAGAAAATGGGACACAAACATGGGAAAATATGTAAGGAAAGATTAAGAAAGTCATACTGTCTTAATTAAGGTTTTATTGCTGTGAAGAGACATCACAACACTTATACAGGAAAACATTTAATTGTTTCAGAGATTTAGTCCATTATCATCATGGTGGGAAGCATGGCAGCATCCAAGCAGACATGGTGCTAGAAGAGCTAAGAGTTCTATATTTTGATCTGCAGGCAGCAGAAGGGTACTGTGTGCCACACTTGGTGTAGCATGACCATATATGACCTCAAAGCTGGCCTCCACAGTGACACACTTCCTCCAACAAGGCCACCTCCTAATAGTGTCACTCCCTATGGCCAAGAATTCAAACACATGGTCTATGGAGCCCATTCCTATTCAAACCACCACACACACACACACTGTTAATATATTTGAAGTCTCAGGTCGAAGGAAATCAGGATAGTTTTCTCCAAGTAAAGGATACTTTACAGCAGTGGTTCTCAACCTTTCCTATGCTGCTACCCTCTAATACAGTTCCCCATGTTGTGGTGACCCCCAACCATAACATTATTTTTGTAACTACTTCATAACTACTGTTTTTTTGCTACTGTTATGACTCATAATTTAAATATGTGTGTTTTCCGATAGTCATAGGCAACCCCTATGAAAGGGTCATTCAACCCCCAAAGGGGTTGCAATCCACAGGTTGAGGGCCAAAGCAAGGTACTTAGTATTAAATATACAAATACCATGGATACAATAATTCCTCAATTAACTGAGAGCTAAAAGATAAAAGCAAAGCAATGCAAAAAAATACAGTCTTTTAACAGGGACTAGAAATCACATGATAGAGTGAAAGTGTGGGGCTGTGGTGTGTCGGCATGGGTGTGGGTCCTGTTAGGATGAGTTTTGGGTCCTGAACATCTGTCACCCCAGGTAGCTTGAACCACTGCTCAGGGGGACAGAATCACGAGGAATTTGACTGAGTTCGCTCCACACAGCACTGGGCAGACATAGGGCTGTGAGAAGTTGCAGAACTCCGCTCTGGGTGTGGGGAGATCTCAGTCTGAGGTCCCTTGGGGACAGAGCTGTTGGGGGTGGGTGGGGCGCGTATGGCCTGGACCGGCCCACAGCCAAGAGGGAAAAGGAAGAGAAGCTCCAGCGGCGCCCCAAGGGGTGGATGAGAATCTTAGTCGAGGCGACTCGCTTAACTGGGTCATGGCTGGCTGGGCTAGCTTGCTTGAGTTGGTGGGCTCCGTGGCTGGAACATAAAGAAGTCCTCTGGCAGAAGATTAGGCAGCAGCTCATTGGTCAAAGGCCCCCTCTATGGTTCTCCACAGTTGGCCCCAAGTATGAGAGGAAGTCCATGGTTTTAATAGGTTTATTGTCATGGTGGAAAGTGGATAAAGTTGTATCCCATGTCCTCAGGGCGGGCCTGAGGTTAAATATCTTTTGTAAGGAGGAAGGTCTGAGAAGGAAGGCTTAGTTGGCTATGCCCTCGGGCTGTTAGGTATCTCATTAATATGGAGATCTCTTGAGGCTCTGCGGCTTGTAGTCACATCCTCTACCTGTGCTATACCACACAAACCTTCGTTGGGAAGGACTGTAGAAGGCTGTCCTGAGTAAAAGGAACCAGGGCCCAGAAGCAAGGCTGAACACCTACCATCCCTTTAGGGTATCAGGGGTTCGAGGCCTGCTGTCGACCAGGTACCCAGGTGCCCAGGTGCCTCTCACAGCTCACTGCCCCAAATGAAAGCATAATTATGTTACTCAGAAACTGGGCTGTAACTCTCAAGAAACCAAAGAGCATGGCAGGAGATAAGAAAGCTACGTGCCCATCTACCATAGTAGACATCATAAATGGTCTACCTCAGAGAGAACACATGAAACAGCAAGAGAAGCATTTGATTTACAAACATGGAGGTAAAACACCCTCAGGATGGGGAGAAAGATAGGAAAGAAGCTAGCTGTTACTAAGAGAGGCCTCTTGACTATAGGACTGATGTGTTGAGGGAAACTGCGTCATCTTCAATATAAAACTCATAGAGCTAGGACCCCTGTAACACCTTGTGCTGTTAGTTTAACAATTGATATGGAATTGAAAAGTCAATGAGAACTCACTGAGGCTTGTATGGGACTCAGCAGCTGTGACACTAATGGCTGGCTGTCTCTCTCTCTCTCTCTCTCTCAGACTCGCGGTACATTCTCCTGCCCGTCGTACTGCATCACCTCCACATCCACTTGCAAGAACAGAAGGACTTGATCATGTGCGCACGTATCCTTAGCAACGTATTCTGTCTCATCAAGAAAAATAGCTCAGTAAGTACATGCAGGTCATAGTGTGTGGTTCTCATCAAATGGCTTCTGCAAATAAAATCTTAAATGTCTTCGAAGGAGTCACATGAAGGAGGAACACTCAGAGGCTCGCTTTTCATTTTCAGCCAAGGATGGACTTCTTGGGTTTCCCCAGAAGGAATTAGGAAAAAAAAAAAAAATTAAAAATAAATAAATAAATAAAAATTTAAAAGACCCATGGGATTAGTGTTACCTGGAATAACCTGACTTCCTAAAGTTGTGTTTCAAGGAAGAACTGAATACCAAGTAAGAAATATTAGAAATCTCAAAGCTTCCCACAAGTGTCTTTAATCTTGATGGGATGAAACATTCTGTGGCAAAACTGCTTGCAGGGTGTGGCGGTTTGGGCCTATTCTAGGAAAGACCACATGGTGGTGCTTAGAACTTGGTCATGGCCCTCGAGTCTAGTCTTGTGGAAATTACAGAACCAAAGGACAGCCCCCAGGAGACTAGAAGCACCTTGCACTGCACCTATTATTACGCAACCTTAACAGTAGTCTTCTCGTTATGACTTTGAGGATTCCCGTTCTGCTTGCCTCTTGACACGGTATAAATTATTGTGTGTTCAGAGTACAGCACAAAGTGAGAGAAATGGCGTGTTTCCATATCCTTGGAACAATGTCTGGGATTGATGCTCTCAGCTCAGGAGTCTTATATGAAATCTGAACAGGAAAGAAATCCTGTTCTCTTTCTGTCGATCCACAGCTGTTAATGAAACTTTGGGCTCATCCACAGCAGGCTACAGAGAAGTTTGTAAGGGGGTGCTGACCCCCTTCCCCCAGTTTTCCCCATTTCCACATTAATTTCGGTGCTGCCTTCCCCATTCTTTCTGTGTTTATGATCTGCTTCTGCAGAGCAGGGGATAGGAACAACGTCAGGGGAGGTGATGGAGAGAGTACCCTGCTGGTATGGAAGCGGGTGTGATGAGCTGAGCTGAGCTGAGCATCCATAGCAAGGCACAGCTTGCTTGCTCTTCTGCCACCCTGCAATCCGAGTCCACCAGTGACATGGAATGAGATGGAGCAATGACAAAAGGGAGAAGGCTTTTGCCTGGCTTTGAAACTCCCTCTGATTGTTTGACCACAAAGGATTAAGCCATGCCTGACTAGAAGGGATTTCCAGGTTACAGTCACTGTGAGTAAAAGCGAGCCAGGTCACTAGACAGACAAAAAGTGAATAGCTATAGTAGAGATGATTTCTTTGTTCTTCTCCTCTACTTACATTTCAAAATTGCAGTCAGGTTTTAGCTAAGCCAGGGCTTAGCTCCTAAGGAATTTAGAGCTGAAAGCAGTTCACTGGGAACCTTTGGGAGTTCCTCACAAGTGTTATGAAATTTATCATTAAATATATGTGTGTGTGTGTATAATATATATATATATATACATATACATATATATGTATATATATATTTGTATATATAACTATATAGATAATATATAAACTTCTCTGCAATATATAAAATTGCACAGAAGTTTTTCCCCATGAAATTATGTTAAGAACCCATTCTTCTATGCAGCAGGCAGTGCCGAGATAATCTCTCTGGAGTCCTGAAGTGTGGATGGCATTAAGCATTTCAGAAAAGCCAGTCCCTCTCCTGGCTACTAACCAGGCCTCTCTGTGACCAACCATACTCATCTAGACTACTCTCCAGTTTCTTATGTTTACATGTAGGCTTTTAAAAAAAAAACACACTTCTATGGGAATAGTCATTTGCATATAAACCAGTCTTGGAAAATGATCTGTGTGACTGCTGTGCCGAAAAGACTCAATGTAAGCACATTTAGGACTTAAGGAAATCATACTGTAAGAGAAGACTACAGCCTAGAGAGGCTCCCTGCTTTGCCCACGAGTTCCTTAGCAGTAGGGCTGGCCTCAGAATTGGTGATTTTTACACTGTACCTTTTTTGTTTATATCTCAACTTTAATTGCATAGCCAGATGGTGTGCTTTGGGGCAAGCCATTGACTCTCTGAAGTTATCTTTCTCTGCAAGGCCATTTTTTGTTTTCCTGTTGAGGTCTACAATTCTTATTGTCTTAAGTTCCCTGAGTCTTTGATTCTAGATTTGGGGATAGACTCCCTTTGTCCTTCAAAAGAGATTTTGTGCATGCAGAGGCAATCTCCTGACACACTGTTTTTGATTTTTCTCTCCTAAGGAAAAGTCTGTGCTGGAGGAAATAGATGTCATAGTGGCCAGCTTGCTGGATATCCTACTCAGGACCATACTGGAGATTACCAGTCGGCCTCAAGCATCGAGCTCCGCCATGAAGTTGCAGTTCCAGGATGTGACTGTAAGATCATAAGCATGTGGCATGTGGCGCATATACTGACTGGGCCTGGTTGTGTTCCTTAAAGCTCTATAGTCCCCTTGGCGATGGGTTGTAATATGACTCTGGGAAATCTGGTCCCCAGGATGAACTGTGAGCATTGCTGGAGCACAGGAGGTTGTGTTCACTGTGCAAAAAAATAAGGTAGAAAGCCTGTAGGTAAAGATGCTATCATAAGCAAGACTGAATTTCAGAAAAACAACTTTTACACTTTTACTTTTCTAAATTTAAACTAACCTATAATTTTATATCCCTAGTCAACTTGGTAGCTTTTATTCCCCAAATTCTCTATAGAAGAAAGAATAGGGTTGCAGCAGCTAGAATTAGAGACCCTATGTGATAATTCTGAATGTTTCACCTCAAATCATTAGGACCTTAACTTTTTTAGTCTTCAGTTTGGTTGTGTTAAATGAGAAGGTTTACCTTGGTAAATCTTAAGGGACTTTCAAGCTTAACTGTCTTAGGATGATAGCATAGCATGATTCAGGCAAAGTATTAAGAAGTAATGTCAGATATTTTACAAATATGCCTCTGTCAATGCTATATGTGTAAACACATGCTGTGTTTATTTATGGCATTGTGAAGGATCAAATCCAGGGCTTCATGTGTGATAGACAAGTACTTTACCATTGAGTTATCCATATACATAAGAATTTCTATTTTAAAAGAAATCACATGAGGTTTGACATTTAAAATGTTTATATATTAAGCAATGTTCCTCCAAGCAAGAGCTATCATTTGTAGCTGTAGCCGTAGATACTCTTAGTATTCACCTGGAAATTACGTACACAAGTGTGAATTAAGGACTTGCTATCAGCTTCCCTAACTGCTGTGGTGCTTGAGAATGTTCAGCCCTAGATCCAAATAACTTTCCTTTTTATTTAAAAACTAGAAAGTCTGGGATCCTTAGCGAACTTTGTGGAAGCGGAAGCAGAAAGAGTGTAAGAGCCAGAGGGGATGGAGGACACCAAGGAAGCAGGCCTTCTAGACACAACAGAGCTGACGCATATGAACTCACAGAGACTGAGGCAGCATGTGCAGGGTCTGTACCCGATGGGATCCTCAGGCTAAAAGGACAAACAGACACACACCCCAATCCCTAACACAGAAGCTATCTTCAACTGATAGACACTTGCAAATGAAAAATTTGTTTTCTTCAAGGGAGTCTCAGTGGGGAAATAGTATTCTTAAGGGTAGGGCCTATACCCGGTTGTAGGAGGCCAACACAAAACGAACTCCATGGTATCTTTGGAGGGTCTTTGTCTCATAATGTTAAATCAGGACATTCTTTTTAACATTACAGGTCCTTTATGTAAGTATTATAGCTTCTCTCTGTTTCCTGTGTGAGAGAAAAAACTAGAAGGGAGGTGAGGCTATAAACTCTAAAAGCCTACCTTCAGTGATGTACCTTCTGCACTCAGTTTCCACTTCCTAAACGTTTCATAGCTTCCCCCAAACAGTGCCAACAGCTGGGGACCAAGTAGTCAAATATGTGAGACTATGAGAGACATTTTTCATCCAAATCACCACTACAAGTAAAGTTAAACTATCTTAACAAACTAAGATTTTTTAACATGTTTTACTTAAATACATACATACACACACACAAACACACACACACACACACACACACACACCACATAAAGTGTCGTATGTATATATACATATATATAGGAAGGGAAGGGGAAAGGAGAAATCAATCAACCCCAGTACTAGTAAGATGGCTCCATGGTTAAGAGCATTGACTGTTCCTCCAGAGGACCCAACTTCTATGCACCTGCATGGCAGCTCACAGCCACCACCCATAACTCAAGTTCCAGAGGATCTAGTGTCCTCTTCCAGCCTCAGTGGATTCCAGGCACACGTGAGTGCACAGACACATATGTCGGCAAAACACTCATACACATGAAGTAAAAAAAAAAATATTTAATTATAATGTATGTAGTAGCTGAACTGTCTTATTTAAAATAAAGTTTGAATTACAGTTTCTGATGGTCTAAGGAGCCTGAAATGTGAAATGGCACCCAACCCCTCATGTTATCATGTTATCTGATGAGTGGTGGGTGCTCAAAACCACTGGAGTTTGTTACACGTTTGAAGGCTTAAGTTATTATTTGTTTTTTGTTTTGCTTTATTATTTTTTAAGTTAAATTTTAAGTTTATTTTGTATTACTATAAAACTCACATGCAGATATAAGAAGCAATGTAAAAACATTTCGTGTTTCTTTTACCAAGTTCCATAAATGTTCACCACTTGCAGAATTCCAGATGTTGATGTGATCCAGATGTGCAACGTTCCTATCACACCAGTCATTTCTCATGGAGTGCTTTAGAGATAAATCCACTTCCCTTCACCTCTGCCACCTCCTTAGCTCCAGGCAGCCACCGCTCTGCTCTCTATTTATGTAGCTCTGACATTCATGGATGCTATGTGTATAGAATCTCAGAGCATGTGACTTTTTATGATGGGCTTTTTAAAAAACATGAACAGAGTTCTGTGAAGATTCCTACAGGTTGATATATATATATATATATATCCTGTTTTCCTTTTCGTTTCTGAGTATTATTCCATGGTACAGATATACCACCATTGTTTAACAATTTACCTATGAATGTCTGTGAAGTTATTTCCAGGGTTTGTGTAGTATTAAGAAAGTCAATATAAACATCATTTATATTCAGGTTTTATGTGGACAAATTTCTCCACTTTTTTATTTTTATCAGAATTCCAGGGAGTTGGCTGCTGAATCATAAGGTAGCTACATGGCCAGTTTTCTAAGAAACTGCCAAAGTTCCTTCCCCAGTGACAGTGACATTTAACATTCCACGTGTGCACAGTCTGAGTGATCTCATTTCTCAACACCCTCATCAGCATGAGAGATTGTCACCTTTTCCTTTTGTGTCTGTGTGTGTCAGAGTTGGGAGTATTCTGAGAGCTGTAAAGCCTCCTCTCACTGAGGGTTGGCTTTCTGTTTCTCCAATGGCTGATGTTACCCTGTAAGGATTTTCACTTATATTCTTGCCATGCATATCACCTCCTAAACGGAACATCTCATCGTGGCTTGTTCCATTTTCTAGCTGAGTAATTCTCTCACTGCCACGTTGTCAGCATTGTTTTGGTATTTTCTCCCACTGTAGACTGTTCTCCATCCCCTTATTGGTGTTTGCAAAAGCAGAGATATTTTTCATCTTAATGAACTTAAGATTATTAATTTTTCCTTTGATAGATCGTGGTTTGATTTCATGTTTAAGAACCCTTTTATCCAGTCATGACAATACAGCGTATTTTTCCTCAGAGTATTACAATTGTATAATTAACATTTAGACCCATGAACCATTTTGTCTTGACTTTTATGAGCCACATTCTTTCAGTCCCTTTCTGCTCTTGATGTTGACATTTGCCACTAGTTTTGTTCATTCAACTTGAAATCTTGATTCTTGGTATAATGAGTGATTTTCATTTGAAATTCAAATGTTTCTGTATTGTATTGTATGGTCCTGGGTCATATGTAAGCCTTCTGTTTTAGCTGTCTTTATATGATATGACTCAGCTAGGGAGAATGAAGGCAGATGACAACCTGTATGAAGATAGAGTGGAAGGCCAGTTCCCCAAGCCTCCTTGGCACCAAAGCATGAAGGTCTCTGTGTTATTCTGGGTGGACCCAAAATATTCAGCCCCAAACCCGAGTTTGATCTGCAGAACCCAAATTGTGAAAGAAGAAAACCATCTCACATAAATTTTCCTCTGGTTTCAACATGCATACCATGGCATGCATGCATGATAGATATCAAATTGTCTACCAGAGTTCTCTACAATACATAAATGTTTCTTTGCACATGACTGTGTTAAGTAGCGTGTGTGGCGGGTGACTCTGTCTAAGAGTCTCTGGCATGCCTGTCTCAAGTCTTTAGGTGCTGGTTTGTGATTAGAGAAATAAAGGAGTGGATTGTTTAGGAAATACCGGAGGAAGGATGTGAGAACAGGCATATGTTTAAGAGAAGCTTTCCGAAGACTTTTGATGTAGATATAAAATATTCTTGGCAGTTTTTGATAGAAATACACAATATATTTTGTACATAAAATGGATACAAGCCACTGAAGACTATTGAATTTCAAAAGCAATTTGCCAATTAATTAAATCTTGACCATTGATTTTTTTTCATTATTCTTTTTTCACACATTAGAAGATTTCATATAAACATTATTAAAGTATCTTAAAAGTAAAGACAATCACATTTTAGTAGAAAAAGGTAAGTAAAATATTAGACATCTAATATTCTGGACAAGAACTTGACACTCAAAAATAGATTATATGAGCAAATGACAGTGGATTATTGGAGTGTTGAGACTGGCAGTATATCATAAAGGTACCAGAGATTATATGTCATAATTATAAGTTATTTGTACTCAGTCTAGCCTAGACACAATTGACATATTAATATCTTGGATTCAAGGAGTTCATCTATGTACATAGATTATAACAAGCTATTAAAGGTCTATTTGCTATTGGGTTTTTTCTTTTTACTAAAATTATGATCTGGGATATGTAATTTTTCAAGCTTAAAAGTATTTTAGTATTTATGGGATATATTGAAACAAGTATTTAAGTATATTAATAATGTGGTAAACGAGTTAGAATAGCTTACATGCGATATAAAAACCCACAATGAAAAACTGATTGGAACTCTATCAACTAATTTGCCTTTTAAGACAAGGCATGACACATTGAGCAGTGTTTGCAATAGATAGGCTCTTATGTATTTATATAAGTTTGAACCATGCCCCCTTAATTCAGGCATGTTCCCTACATGAAATCAATCTCAAAGTAGGAAAGAAAGCCACAGAGCACACTCTTCTAGAACCAAAGCCACTGACACGCACATTCAAGCTTCGCCATTTGCTAGCTGGGAAACCAGATTATTCTCTTCTGTTTGACAGTGTCCGCCTAACAAGACTCTAATAAAGAATGAACTTGACAATGCAAAGTATAGTAACTTATACATAATGTCTTTCCACAAATCATAGTATTGCCAATACCTTTTAAAAAGTTTTTTTTAATTGATATACAAAACAATGGAATAAATTTTGTATTTTTTTAAAAAATATACCTTGATACACTATATCTACTTAGGAAACATTACAATTAATATGATAATGAACACGTCCACCACTCAAAAATCAATTAGTGTTTCCTCTCCATCCCCTTTAATTACTCAGCCAGCTGAGATGGTTCTACGCTATCTAAATAAAAACCATGGCCACCTAAGAAGAAACTCTACAAATGCTGGTCCTTGGCAGCCTTTTATCCTCGGCATTTGGTGGAGAGAGGCAGCAACAGTCAGGAGCAGGAACGGGGCACCTTCAAGTGTTATGATTCTCGTGCAAGTCCCACGTAGCAGGACTCTCAGCCCTATGTATCTCTTATGCATGCATGACTAGGATGTCAGAATTCCTTGTCTGCATCCAGTGTTACAGCTTCTGGGCTTGGAGTGCCTATGACCCTCTGCTGTAAAGACTTGGCGATTCTCTGGAACTTTTTCACTAACCATAGCTTACAGGCTCTCTTCCTTGGCTCTCAG
The DNA here is from genome assembly GCA_030674055.1 of Rhabdomys pumilio. Lineage (NCBI taxonomy): Eukaryota > Metazoa > Chordata > Mammalia > Rodentia > Muridae > Rhabdomys > Rhabdomys pumilio. Next base: position 25,643,777 of record JANHMN010000010.1, on the reverse strand, counting down.
TAGTCTTCTGTTCTCCATCAGCCTCGGCTGTCCACTCTTTCTCTCCTTTTCTCTACTTCCACTACTCTTGCTTGTGCCTCCCTCGGCTGCATTTGTGACTTCTATGGCTGTCTGTTACTTACTGCTATAGCCACTGTCGCAACTTTCACTACTCAAGAGGCAGCTATGGCCAGCCCTTTGCTGGTAGATGGCTGCTGCTGCTGCTGCTGCTGCTGCTGCTGCTGCTGCTGCTGCTGCTGCTGCTGCTGCTGCTGCTGCTGCTGCTGCTCAAAAGCTTCCTGGCTTGAGGCTCTCCCTCTATTTCAGCAACCATTGTAGCAGGCCATTCTGCAGCTTTGTGTTGCCAGCTGACTCTCTACTCTGCCTCTTCTTCACCTCTCAGGGAGACAGCTGTTTGGCTGTTTCTGCAGCTCAAAGTGCTGGCCAGTGTTCCAGCTTGGCTACACTAACACTCTACTACCTGCTGTTTCCCTCCTCCTGTTAATAGTTACACATGCTCAACTAAAAGGAGGCTAGATTAAGCAAAATACGCCTTTTATTTGAAGTAATATTATAACACCAGAGGAGACAGAATAGGAAGTAGTTTTCTGGCTGGCTAGTAAGATGAACTAAACAGTCTGCTTATCTAGCCAGAGATGAGGTATTTGCGCCAATCACAGCAAACCTCTCAGACAAATGAAGGTTATGTTTGTACCTATCATGACATTGTTGTTGTAGTTTGTTTTGTTTTGTTTTGTTTTGTTTTGTTTTGTTTTGTTTTGTTTTGTTTTTTTACACAGCAGATCCCTGAGGTCATTGTGGCTAGGCTCCAAGGGACAGTGCTCTCCCCGCTGGCTTAGGTGAAAATGGCTGTAATGTCACCTAAAGTTCTCTGAGGCTTATGATATCAAAATTGCATTTGCAGTAAAACAATAACCTTTATATTTTCTACTTCATATGTGAAGTTTACAGAATTCTTTTGCTCCTTGACAGGATTCTGTGTTGAGCCTGGGAGATAATTCTACTCGTCTGCATTAGTTATTGGGTGTCACTGTTCCAGAATACCTAACAGTTTATAGGAGGAAAGATGGGTTTGAGATCAGGATTACAGAGTTACACAGGCTGTCATAATGGGGAAGGGTTGGCAAGGGGGCTCCGTCCATAGCAGCGGTGGCTGTCCACACCATGCTGAAATAGGAACCTGAGAGGAGAACTGGAACTAGAGAACAGGTCAGAGTCTACAAAGGCTTGCCTTTAGTAACCTGTTTCTACCAGCCAGACTCTGTTCCTAAACATTTCAGAGCCTCTCAAGGAAGGCCAGCCCTGGAAAAAGTACAGAAGCCTGGGGGAAGGGGAGTTCAAATCCAAACCATATCATAACCCATATGAATTACTTATATGATTATTAAATATGAACCCATATGAAATATTAATTATATGCTGATTGAATATTTATGTTAATGTACAGGGGCAACTGTTTGACATATCTTTGTGTCACAAGTGACTGCATGTGAAAAACCAACGTGAATCTCAGATTTCTCTGACATAACCATTAAGTTGTATTCTTGGGATTCTTGTAGAAACTGGCAAAAAGACATTTGACTGAGCTAACTTAACTGCCTGAGCTACAGAATCTACTTCTTGGTCATTTAGTCTCCATTTTTAATGTGATACATTAAAGTCTTTTCCACATACATTCAAACCAGTCTCCCAATTAAAGTGGGCTTCTGTATGCATTCAGTTAGCCAGCAGTTGCTTCTCCTGTTGTGTTTCCATTGCTTTATATCATTTCTCCATTTAAAAGAAGGTAAGTTCTTTGTTGAACAAATATAGTTGCATTAAAATGATAGTTTCAAGTTAAAGTGTATTAGAAAATACAAATTATAGGAATTCTATCACTCTTCAAATCTAAGGAAGATGTGTGCACTTTCCTTTTTCATTTTTAAGCATTGGACTTCATAGGAGTTAGGTACATAGTGCTCAAACACAAAGAGCACTTAACTATCAACTTAAAACCATTTTCTAAAGGGAGACTGAAGCCAACATTATACATTGTATGGCTTCTTTTACCTGCTGAGTCAAAAGACCAGTGTGCTGATGAGTCATAGGGGATCTTGTAAATTCAGAGAAGGAATGTGAAATTAGCAGAGATTAAGAAGACAGCCCAGGGTAAATCTGGACCATAGCAACTTTGTAAAGTGTTCTCTTTGGGGGCAGTTTGTATTAAGTTATTGGAGTTTTATTAAGTCTTTCCTTTAAAATATGGGCTTTTTTTTTTCCTTAGGGGGAATTTGTTGCCTGTCTGCTTTCCCTGTTACGACAAATGACAGATAGGCATTATCAGCAACTTCTGAATAGTTTCAATACTAAGGAGGAGCTAAGGGTAAGTGATGCTTACATGGTTTTTTTTCTCCTTTTACTTTCTCTTGTCCTGCATCACTGTTCTGAATGGTTCTTGGCAATTGCTTTACCTCTTCCCATTAAGTTCTCAGTTGTCTTAACCAATCTTCTTTTCTCTATTAGCTCTTGAGAGTTCTTTTACCTAAATAAAGCTATTAGCTGTTATTTTGGAGAAAAACATCAGGTTTTAATCACATCTCATCTAAGAATGTAAACTAGAAACAAAAAAGTTTCCAAGGGAGCTCTTGGCTGAGAGTAAGATGTGAAACTGCTTGTAATTAACTTGCTGCTTGGGCTGCAGATAGAACACGTGGAAGAGCTCTTGCCCAACATTCAGATGGGCCTGGGTTCACTCCTCCAGCACTGTAAAATGAATGAATGAATGAATGAATGAATGAATGAATGAATGAATGAATGTCATTTTAATGCCCTGACATAGCACATACCTCATTAGTGTCTATTTTTAACATTTATTAGAATCTGGATTTTTTTTTTTATATTTGTTTACGTGACTTTCTCAGCCTCCAGCCACTTAAGATAAAATTCCTTGATGAAAAGATGGCTCAGTGGTTAAGAGCACTGCCTGCTCTTGATATGAGGGTTTGTGCCTAATCTTAGTGTATCTTGTTATGCCGTGTTTGGCTGATATCCCTAGGAGGCTTGCCCTTTTCTGAAGGGAAACAGAAGAGGAGTGGATCTGGGGCAGAGAGGAGGTGAGGGTGAGGAATGAGAGGCAGGAGGGGAAACTACAGAAGAGGATCTATTGTATTTTTCAAAAATTCAAATACAAATGAAACGTAAGTGAACAATTCTTGGTTATGAGCCAAGTAGATTTTGTAAAGGTTACAATGTAAATAAAGCAACAATGTTGAAATACAATAAAATAGAGAAAAAAAGGGAGAGATGTGATCACATCTGTCTGTTTGCACAACTGAAAATGAATTAGCCAAGGTCCCAGTAGGAGACAGAACTATGGAAAAACTTTGATGCAGTAATCTAAGCTACTGTAATGTGAGTCAGAGTTAGTTTCAGCTGTCAACTCCATACATCCCATAGTCACCGAGGAAAAGGGAACCTCAGTTGAAGAAGTGGCTAGATCAGGTTGGCCTGTAGTCACTGTCTGACACATTTTTTAAGTTGTTAATGGTGTAGAACGGCCCAGCCCGTAGCGAGTAGTGCTATCCCTAAGCAGATTGACCTGTGCTGTATGAGAAAGACTCCTGAACTAGCCACTGGGAGGAAGCCAGGAAAAATGTTCCACTGTTGATTTCTGCTTCCATTTCCCACCTTGAGTTCTTGCCTTCATTTCCCTCAATGATAGACTATAACATGTAAACTAAGTCCCTATAGAAAGCATACTGGGATAGCCTGAAATAAAGACAATTATAGACACAGAGTCCTAATAAACTTGAGAATTTGAATTAACAGGACTTGTGGGGACTAGGGAAATAGCTGAGTTGTTAAGAACACCTACAGCTCTTCCAAAGAATGTGAGTTCAATTCCCAACAGGTACATCAGGCAGCTCACAACTGTCTGTAACTACAGCTCAAAGGAATCTGACTTTTTTTGTTGTTGTTGTTAAAGTAGGGGAGGTTACTTTTTCCAGGCTTTCTAACCACTAGGTGGTTGTTGGTACCATTTCGCTGAATGGAGATATAGAAGGAGTAAATGTGCAGGCTTGGGAGCAAAATAAATCAGATTTTTAGCCTGAGTTTAGTTATTTAAGGGATATTGAAAAGAGGATATTTAGTTGACAGTGTCTAAAGTTCAAGAAAGAGGGCGGAGCTCCAGGTGTAGACTTGGGAAAGTCTACTATAAATAATTGATAGTCCAGGAGTAACTGTGTAAGAAGAGTGTAAAGTTAGATGGGTCTGCCTAGAGTCAGAAGTATTACAGACCAAGAAATTGTGAATCATGAAAAGGCCTACTGATGCTGGGGAATCCAGTGAGCAGTTCCACCGTGGCGATGCAGTGGGAGCCAGTGTTGTGGATTGAAGAAGGAACAAAGAATGTTTGTTCTTTGAGAATGCTGGAAGAGATTTTTGCAGTGTTCAAGAATAAGGCAAGGGGTGTAGAAAGAGAGGGTGGATGTCAGAGGAATATTTATAGATGAAGTAGACAGGGAGGTGTTTAATAGTTAGAACTGGTAAAGATAGACTCTAAAGACAAAGTAGTGAGGTGCTAGCCCAACAAGATGTCCTTAGAAGTTAGCGGATGGGAAAAGAATGACAGAAACTCACCTTTCCTAGCATAAGACTAAAAAGGAGGCAACTAGAGAAAATGCAGATCAGAGGTCATCGATTTGATTTACCAAAGGCTACTTCTCTTATTTTGATCTGCACATTAAGCATCCAGATATCACTATTTAGTAGATTAGCTTACCAGGGCTCAATTTTGTGCCAAGATGAGGTAGCCTTAGTTATGTCCCTCAAAACTAGCTTGCAATATTTTCCAAAGGTTATAACATTGATCTGTGATCTCTTATTGAAAGCCCTTAGTATCAGATGTCTTTTGAAATCAGGATTTTATAACTTCAGAAAGCTGACGTGGTGTATAACACTGTTATCCTGTAGCCCTCCAGTAAGATCAAATGCAACATTTCCTCTAGAGAAATAAATAATTCAGGTGGGAGTTTTGGTGCCAAATGGCTTATGAGACTAAAGCATTTTAGAGCCCTTTTAAATTTGGGTGTCACAATAAAAACCTGAAGACCTCTAACAATAAACACTGTATGTAGACTTAAATATGAAACAAGCATGATTCATGCAAGTGATTAATATTAACTCATTTATAGAAGTCAGCTTCCTGACTTAATCCATCTTCTGTTGCTGTAACAGAATGCCCAAGACTGGATAATGGAGAAAGATGTTTCTCTTGGTTCTTAGATCTGGAAGTCTTATAGCTAAGTCTTATGATATATATAAATTTGAAATTGAGAATGACAAATTATGTGCTTAGATTTCAAATGAGTAGTTTGCTCTTCCTTATTCCTGGTGTTCCTTCTGTATCATTTCTTCTTGCCAGTTCAGAACAAGGTTTGTCTTGGTTTTTCTCAAATAGTTCTCCAAATCAAACTGAATTTCAGAAGTACGCAGTTCTCAAGTAACAACTAAGATTAATAGCATTTTAGCTCCATTTGTGCCAAAAGAAGCTGGATGCCTGTAGGGTTATTGTTGAAGTGGCTCCCAGCTTTTTGATCAGATGCCATTTCTTCCTGGTCCATAGGTACTTGCGTGTGAGTGGTATGAGTCACAGTGTCAAAGCCCAAGTGTGTGGGAGGGAGCAAAAACCTAAAGGCTGGTAGCCTATATTAATTTTTTTCTTGAGTACACTATTACATTTTTTTAAAAAAATGAACAAAAGTAGTCACTAGGTAGTGATTAAGTATTTTTTTCTTTCTGCAGTTGGTGGTGTTTTATTATACACCCACATTGTACTGGGGGATAAAGTTTTGTCGATATCCTTGGCATTTCACATGCAGCACTGAAACTCCTCTTTGTTGATTATGTCCTTTCTTATAGAGCCACAGGGATGCTGATGTAGGCATGAGATTATCCATATTCTAGAACTTTCCATTGTCTACATGGTAGCTTTCAAAATATATCAGATATAACTTCTATCACGGTCTTCTTTCCAAAGCCTCCTAAGTGTTGAGATTGTAGGTGACCCTACCACCACAACTGCCCTTAATCCAAGCTTAAACACCCAAACAATTCTAGTATTTTTATTGCAGTGTCTTCCTTTCAACCTTACCCTCTACCCATTTCAAATCACATTTCATAATTTAAATTGCTCATTCTTAGCAAACTGTGTATATCATTTGTAATTCCTGTGCACTGTTTGGAAGTTTGATGCTGTGGTTTCCTTTCTGTCTGAAATGTCTACTCTATGATGAAGTCTTCACAGGAGACAGTCTATCCTGTTGTCGTAAATATTTAATCTCATTCAGGAGTTTTTACCCCACCTTAGATCATTCAGTTCCCAGATAAAAGACACAAAATTTTTATATTTATAATAAGCCTTAATCAGCACTAGAGCTGTGGAGATATCTACCCTCTAAGCTACTGGTTTCTACTTCCCTATCAATAACCCTGAGTTATAACTTGCCATGTTCTATCTGGACAGCTTTAAACTCCAATTGGCAAGCCCTCATGGCCATGTGTTCAGGACTCAACCACCCCATGGTGTCTTCTGCTTTCTCCACCTTCTTCTTCCCCTCATGGTCCTGCCTCAGTTCCCAAACCCAGGAATCAAAACCCCACCTACTTCTGTTCTTCCCAGTTGTAGGCTGTTGACATCTTTATTTAACCAATAGCATTAAATTAAGGAGCAAGGTCACATAACATCACTTGATATACATGAGGGTTTTCTCATCCCTAAGGCAACTAGGGCCAGTATTTAGCACCACAGTATATAGCAGCAGACGTCAACACCATCCTGTCTAATGCACTGTTCACTAGATTTGATATTCTCAGTGTTTGGATTGAAACCATGTCATTGTGTCAGAAGTGCAGAGCCTGGAAAATAAATCTATGCTTTCTAAGTGGGTCTTCTTACCCAATTTCTGCCTGCATTAGGAAGCCATCTTCTGCCACACAATTATTTTGACTTCTTAATTTACATATATTGATTACAGTACAATGATTCAACCACTCTCAAAAACTGAAGAGTTTACGGCAGGTATTTTGTATGACATACTTCAGAATTCCATTATGAGAGTACAGATTTTAATGTGATGAATATTACTATTGCTTTTAATTTTTGAATTCAAACTCTGTATCAAGGCTGTTACACCTTTAAAAGTTGTAGCACATTTGTAAAGTAACATCTGACTGTAGATATTGTAAGTGGTAGAAATGTGTTCTTAGCTGCCTCTGCTCAGTCCCTTGTGCTCAGTCATCTACCTGCCCTGTGATGCTTGACAGGGTATCTCTGCGTTCATGATCTCAGGATTTCTTTTCCAGTTGGGCTTCATAAGCCAGTTTCTATTGTGTGCCATCTTAATACACTATCATCTTTAAACACAAAGCACTCTGTACATACCATAGAAAAAAATTCAACACAAATTTAATTCTCTACGTTCTGCATAGAGTCACTCAAGGTTTCCATGTTGCCCTTACAGTAAATTCCAAACTCCTTACCATGGACAAGTATCTATTAACATAACAAAACAAAACCACCCTGACTACTTAGCTTTTATTAATGTATTCTTTATCCTAATTTATGTATCCTTAATTTATTCCTGTTTCCATTTTATACACATATCTTTCCCCTACACCTTACAGTCCTGATACCTGGTGTTACCTCTGGCAGGTATGACAAACCTGACCCTCTTTGTTCTCCTAGTTTATAGAGCATGCTTGCATCCACATGGGTGTAACATCCATCTGTCTGTACCACCACCATGAGTTCCATGAACACTGAGAAAGTGTATCAGTTTGAACACAGTAATAATAAATTCAGAGTCACCAATTATGAATCAGTGTCACATTAAGACAGAAATCTGTAGGACACCTCACTTTTTGTCATTTGACCAAGATCAAGCCCAGATTTAAACTCTCTCCTTTGCTATCCATGTGTCTTCTTATAGTCCTAGTCTGTCAGTTGTATGAGTCTGAACCTGTGCCTGCCTGAAGTACATATCTTGTAAGTCTGTCCCTGTGTCTTTGTCTATGTCAGAGTATCTGTCCCTAGCAAAGGGCTTTGGTCTCTCTATTAAGAGACAATATACAATATAATGTACAGCATTACATGGGGGAAAGGAATGAGGGGCACTTTCCAGAAATTACTTTAACAGAATTTTACAAGAGATTACATCGCTATCTCCAGCTGACTCCAACTGACCATACTACAAACAAAGCGCTATCAAGAAATATTCATATGTTACATTCAACATTTGCAGTAGATATTCATTTTATAAGATCTCTTTCACCCTATTTGCTTGTCTTCATCAAGTGATCGTAACATAAACACACACATGCATTGCTCATGTGTCAAGAAGATGAGAGAGCATATAATTTGAGATTATAGCTATGTATTAGCTTAGACTGTAAAAGTAGATCACATCGTAAATCCAGGGCAAGTAAGGTTATTGTTATACCTTTCGCTTAAAGGCACGTTAAACAAACACTCTGAGTACACGATAGGATAGCAGTCTTAAGTCTTAAGAACCTCAGGGTATATTATTAATTTTGTTTGTGAGGTCCAGCAAAAGTTCTAGTTTCTTAAAATACAAGAGTTATGTTTACAAAAGCACTGCTACCGGAAAGTGTCGCACTTAAATGTCTTGTTATGGCAAGTCACAAGTACTTCTTAAATCTTTCCATTTCATTAACTAATGTGATGTGTCTTAGCTAACCTGGGATACTGGAATATAACACAGTCCTGGGCACACTGTAAAGGGCTCAATATTCATAAGTCAGCAAATGCAGAGAATTTTTCAAATCATAGCAACCTTCCCTGCCTTCCTTTCTGTTTGAACATGGGCCTTTTCTTGTTTAAAGACTTTCTTACCTGAACCTCTTATGCTACGGGGGGGGGGGGGAAAAAAATAACCCCAAACAGAACTTCCCAATTCTTTTTTTTTTTTTTTTTTTTTTTTTTTGGAACAATCTGAAGAGGGATAGTGGTCCAGTTACCATGCTGTGTGTATTACATAACCAAACAGATACACAGAAACACTCTGCCAGGATGCCAGTTTTCAAACGGTGCTATAAAACCCTTGTTCTTGATTCTATCCTTCTTTTGTTTTGGGTTTTTTTTTGTTTTGTTTTGTTTGTTTGTTTGTTTGTTTGTTTTTTCGAGACAGGGTTTCTCTGTGTAGCTCTGGCTGTCCTGGAACTTACTCTGTAGACCAGGCTGGTCTCGAACTCAGAAATCCACCTGCCTCTGCCTCCCAAGTGCTGGACTTAAAGGTGTACACCACCACTGCCTGCCTCTTGGTTCTTCCTAATAAGGATTATTAGATACAAAATGTTCCTTTCAGTAGTATAAAAAGAATAGAAAGAATCTGTAAGTTATATGTGCAAAATGCTGGTACGTACCTCTACAAAATCTTGACTGTGGGGAAAGGAATGGAGCTGAGAAGTATAGAATAGACCAGGAAGCAGCAGTGTCCTGAGGCAGGAAGGAGGAAGGTTCGGGAAAGCCAACACGTGGGCCCTGCACTCTACAGTACTAGAGCTGGTTATGAGGTGCAGTCTCTCAAAAGGCAGGAGGCAAATACATGCTGAACCACACTGTGTCTCACTACCACAGTGAGCTGTGCTCTGGTTATCACCCTGTGGTCAAAGGAAGCAGTAGACTGCAGTTTAGAAAAGAGAAAAATAGTATGTATGTTAATGTTTTTTCAAAACATCATGAGAGCTCAACTCCTCAAAGATTGAATAAGTTTCCAAGGTCATTGGGCTATTTATTTAATTGCTAAGCCAGAATTAAAATCTAGACTTTTCTGATTCTCAATTTCTTTTTTCCTTTAAATAAATGTGACTTGTCTCACAAATGTAAATGACAATCATCTGGGTACCTTACAAAGCTACTTGAAGATCTAAAAAGTTTACTCATGAGGAAAAAAGGTTTATATCAGCTGTGGGCAGTCCCTGTCATGCTATGCTGATGCTGGGGACAGCATACCATGACAGGGATTGCCCGCAGCGTATATCATAGGCTTGAGTGCAGTGTTACTTGCTGCTATTGCTTCTCATTTTGTGAGATGGTGAGGTAAATGGGAAGACACAGGGCCAGTTTATGTAACCCCAGCTCCTGCATCTGGAATAACCTTCCCTTTGACCCCAGCACTGAAAAGGGAGACTTGAGGCTGCTAGCCACTGAGATAAAAGCTTGCCTTCTTTGGCCACCTTTCTGACAAGTTTTGCAGACAACAGCCCATGCTCACTTCACCCCACTCCATACACGTACCTGATGCCACCATCTGTGTCGGCTTCAATTTTCAATGCTGACAAAAGTTGTATGGTTAGACAATAAAAGTTTAGAACTTAAGAACTTTTCCTAATTCTTAATTGTGGACTATAAAACTCAAATCTCTCTCTCTCTCTCTCTCTCTCTCTCTCTCTCTCTCTCTCTCTCTCTCCCTCCCTTCCTCCCTTCTTCCCTCCCTCCCTTTCTCTCTCTCTTTCTCCCTCCCTCCCTCCTTCTCCCTCTCTCTTTCCTCCTCTTCTTTCCCTCCTTCCCTCTTTCTCTCTCTCTGTCTCTCTCTGTCTCTCTCTGTCTCTCTCTCTCTCTCTCTCTCTCTCACACACACACACACACACACACACACAAACACACACACACATACTTACATGATTTTACTTCATAAGGTAGGAAAGCTTTGAACGATAAATGCAAACTTCTCTTTTCAAGGATAAGGTGCGTTCACATCTCAGAAACCCAAAAGAATTAACTGGAAAAACCATTAGAATAATGTTTAGAAGTGTTCTAAAAGAACACAATACCGTTTTACTATGTTAATGGCATAGTAATGCTATGTAAAACCAGGGCTAGAATGAAGTGACCAGTATTAACTCTGAGCCTCGTGTCTGTTCAGTCCTCACTCTGCCACTAAGCTACATTCCCAGCTCTCCAAATGATCTGACCTGGAGTAGAATACCTTGGGGACAATGTATGTTTCTAGTGACTCCGAAGACATGCACAGGATCTGCTTACTCAATTAAGTACAGGTGATCTAGTGGAAATGTTTCTTCATGCTACACACTATTACAAGCATATGTGCGATGATGCCAAAGAAGCTGAAATAAATTCTTGTCAAAATATTTGTGGACTTGATTGAAGTTGTTAGAATATATAAAAAGAAACACACACACACACACACACACACACACACACACACACACACACACA
>JANHMN010000010.1:25611855-25632528 GCA_030674055.1 Rhabdomys pumilio | reverse complement strand
ACACACACACACACACACACACACACACACACACACACACACACACACACACAGAGGAAAAAAGCTCCCACATGGTTCCCAGTTTTTAACAGTCTTTGTTGATAGGAGTGACAGTCAAATCTTTTATTCAGGCATTTGCATGTTTAACATGATGTGTTGTTAGATTTGTAAATATAAAATATATTTTGTGTTTTGAGTTGCTTTTATTTCTGCATACCACACTTTTGACTTCTATCGGATTGTTAGAGAAGTTTTTTTTTCTAGAATCATTTAAAGTTACATAAAATAAAGCTTTCAAGTTTGCTAGTTGAAAATTTAAGCTAGACTTGGTTGTCTAGCCTCCCCTTTTAGGAGAAAGCTCCAGTTCTTTTATGACAAGTGGTCTATTCCCTCCCTTACTTTCTTTAAGTACCATGTGCTGTATAGTATTTTGGGTCCTATCTCTTATAATGCTTAAAGAAGTGCTAATTTCATGTCTGGAAATTGGTATTTCAATGTCTGACAACAACTTCTTGTCAAAAGTGTAAGTGTTCTCACCAAGAAGGTGGTAGCTATATGAGGCAAAGCATTTGCTAATTAACTGGACTTAGCTATTCCAAATGTGTATGTACTGCAGACAGCATGTACATGGTAAAAACATGAAATTCTGTCAATTTCAAATGAAAACCTTTCAGGGTTTTTTTTTTTTAAAGATTTTATTTTTAAGTGTGTGTGTGTGTGTGTGTGTGTGTGTGTGTGTGTGTGTGTGTGTACATGCGTGCACACGCGTGCACATGAGTGCACTTACCGACAAAGGCCAGAAGAGGATATCAGATCCCTTGGAGTTGGTGTAATGGGCAATTGTGAGCCACACAATGTGAGTGCTGGGAACTGAGCTCAAGTCCACTTCAAGGGCTGTGATTAATTACCAAGCCATTTCTCCAGCCCTAAACAAATGCTTTTAAGTTAAAACAAATAAAAGAAAGCAAAAAGAAAAATGTAGGAGAAGTAGGACCTTTCTAGGCTGTCAGATACTAAATGTTGCTACCCTCTGACCTGTTGTGCTGCCAGGAGAGTCTTACTGCACTTGTAGCCAGTAAGCACTTGTGACTGGCCCATCTCAGCACACAGTATCCTTGGAATTCTGGGTGATGCTTGAAAGAAGGCTTACTTAGATTCCCTAAACCAACACCCATCCTCTTATTTCGGCACCTCAACAATACCCTCTAAAAGCACCGCTTTTTGTGTAAGATCTTTCAATAGCTGATTTGAGACAATTTATTATGCTCTTGGGTTGAGAAGTTCTAATATTTAGCACACTGTACTAGAGGAAAGAGAAACGGTTGTCTGCTTATCTTCTGGAACAAGTTTTCCATATTGTCACCAAGAACTACATCTGTGGAGCTGTGAAGATGCATGAAAAAATGATTTCTCCTGTTCTGAAGAGTGGGAAGGATGGGAGCAGTTAGGCTGGGCAGTGATGTGAGGATTGCAAGGATGCAAGCTCCCTTCGTCTGGTGGATATCTGCAGTCAGACACCCTTCTCTGCAGGTGCTTTCAGAATGGCAAAAACAGTACTCTCTGACTGTATGTTGACAATTATGATAGACCTATAAAACCATCTCTTTCTTCTTTATCCAAGGATTTCTTGCTGCAGATTTTTACTGTGTTCCGAATATTGATACGCCCAGAGATGTTTCCCAAGGACTGGACGGTCATGCGCCTGGTTGCTAACAAGTAAGACTTTTCAGTTGATAATGGTGAGGAAAAAAATGATCTAGAATGTTCTATGTAGCTTCATCACAAGATGAAACCTCTGGGTTCTTAGATTCTTAGGTTCTTTTTCTTTACCAAATTAACCATTTCAGTCTTTTTAAAAACATTACTATCTTCAATTTTTATTTAATATGACTATATCAATATCTTTTAGGAATCAAACAATATAGCTGGGCATTTCAGTGAACACCTTTAACCCCAGCACTTTGGGAAACTGAGGCATTAGGAACTCTATGAGTTCAAGGCCAGCTTGGTGTGCACAGCCAGTTCTGGGACAGCCAGACTACACAGAGAAACCCTATCTCAAACAAATAAACAAAACAAAATCAAGCGATATAACAATGTGGTCACTCACACCTGTAACCTTAAGCACTTGAGAGGGACAAGAGCCGAGACAGGAGATTTGGGCACAGTCAGAATGGCAGGTATCATTTTGTTCCTATAAAGTTCAAGGCCACCATATATTTACTTGTTCTCTCAGCTTCTTGTCTTCAAAGGCTCAGCAGAGAATGAAGGTGAACTTTAAAACCAGGTCTTGATCACCAGTTTAAAACTTGTTATTTAGCTCATTTCAGTTACATTCTTTTGCCATCTGCCACTTTTCAAATACCAACACCCACATGCTTAGGGTGAAGGTAAGATTTTCTGTACAGCCACCTTAGGCCAGGGTCACCATCTGCCGCCCCCCCGCCCCCCCCCCCGCCCCCCTCAGGCGTGCAGGTATGATGATGGTGAATGCTCCAGGAACACAGGATTCAGTTTTGATGAGATATGCTTAATGTGGCTTCTGCTGCAGGGTGCATTTTTAGACTTAGAGGTGTTAAAATGATCTGTTGAAAACTCGTGAAGTAACAAATACTGTCGTGTGGCATATTATATTTTACATAAGCACTGAGCAGTTTCTCCACTTGGAAGACTAATTGAGACCAGTGAAATCACTCTCTTTAGAGATCAGCATATGTATTTTGATATCTGTGAAGGAATCGAGTGTCTGCTTCTGTGGATGTCTGTATGCTTTAGGTTTAAGTTGGAACTGTTGCTGCTATACTTGCCCTAAATTACCAAAGATTCGAGATACCTGGAAAGGTGGACGAAGTGACCTGGGGAGCCAAACAAGAAGGAGGACAGGCCATCAGCAGCCACAGCTGCAGAATCACTTTGATCATTCTGCTTGCCTCATGTGCAGAGAAATTTGGCTTCAATTAAAAGTTTCAGTGGCAGACCATCACAGGAAAATAAATTTAACATTTTCTTTCTCAGGTACCTAGGCTCTGTGCTCGAGCTTGCTGGAAACTATGGCAACAGTATGACTTTTGATGTTAAATACTCTCTGTCCATCTCACATCAAGACCCCTACATAAGGCTTTCATGGCCACATTACTGGCTATCAGACTAAGAAGTATATAGTCTACTTTTCTGTAAACACGGTATCCAAGATTTTCATTGATAGTGTTAACCATGTAAGAATAATTTTGGTTAGAGATATGTGTAATATTTTTTAAAAATGAAGTTTTAGAATGAAGATTTCTCCCACAGTAAACCCAAGCTTCTGCTAAACACAGTAATGTCATATTGTCACCCAGACTAGTACTGGTAGCAGTGTGGACATGCTTCTTCATGGCAATGACCTGTAGCTAAATACACAACCTCAGTAATGGCCAGGACTCTAAGTTGGAACAGACTGCTTCCGTGCCCCTTTCTGTCTCATCCTCTCCTCTGTGTTCCTCTTGCTCATGATAGCCACTTCCTATCCAAATTAGAAAACCATATGTGATATGTCTTGGTTTATAAATAGAAATCAGTCTCTAAAAATATCCTAGATTATTTTTACTTAATCTTCACCTAAATCCTTTTGATAGAAAAGTATATTTCAGAGCTGGGCATGGTGGTACAAACCCACCATCCTAGCACTCAGGAAGCTAGAGGCAAAAAGATTATGAGTTTGTGGTCAACCTGGGCTACACAGCAAAACTCTGTAGGGAGGGAGGGGTGGAGAGAAGGAAGGAAGCCAGGAAAGATGGTCTTTGAAAGATGTTCAAGTTATTTAAAATATTTGAAAATGTGCACACTGAAAGTGTTGCACTTTGCTGAATTGCTGCACTGGGTTATAAGAGCGCCTGTGTCTTTAAAGCTCACCACCCGCTTTTTCTTCCGTGGTCTTACCTTTCTTAGACAGACACCTGATCAAGGCCTCTCACAGAGTCATTTTAACCTATGCTCCTGCCTTCATTAGCCCTAGCTGAGAAGTCACTATTGCCTGTCTTTTGAATACAACCAAATAGCCTATTCCTCAATACTAAGTCTTTTACATGTCTGTCCTTTATTGCTGTCTTTATCACGTGACTCAAAAACCTGTAACTCTCCCCTCCCCGAAGCTGTGTCTCATCCCTCTTCTGCTCTACAAGACATTCTCCAAAAGCTGGGTCTGGATGCCAAATGCCTTGTATGGGTTTTCAGTTTTGTTTTGTTTTGCTTTACTTTATCTGCACCTATATGTACAGTTTGAAATACAGCAGATATTCCAGGCCTCAGTTCTGTTAAGACAGAAAATTTCCCCTCCATTTTGCACAGCTACCCTGTGCTCATTGTAGGTCCCTGATAGATGTTTCTGGAGAGGATAACCAAGAAAGAAGGAACAGAAGGATGACAAAAACTAAGTACCAAAAATACAGGACACATTGAGAGAAGTTTTCTCTCCACCTCCTTCCCATACACATTGTGAAATAAAGTATAAAAATAAAGTCAGAGCTTTATGCATTGTTTCTGGGAGATAAATCTTACATCACACATATCTGTTGAGGAAAGCTAGGATCTTCACTTGAAATCTTAGGTCCTTGTTTTGTTTGCCTTGTGTGTATTTTGGCTTCACACACAACATAATAACCAACTTAAATTTTGGATGAAAGATACAGATATTCTCTCTGTCTCTGTCTCTCTCTATCTCTCTCAGTCTCTCTCTGTCTCTCTCTCTCTCTGTCTCTCTCTCTGTCTCTCCCCCCCAACCATCACCCCCGTGTGTGTGTGTGTGTGTGTGTGTGTGTGTGTGTGTGTGTGTGTGTGTGTGTGTGTGTGGCTTGCTAGGCCACTCTGTAAGGGAGCACAAATAAATAAGTTATTTAAACCAACGTCCTTAGAACACTCTATTCACTAACCTATTTATATTGTAGTGTTTTGTTCCAGTGATAAAAATATAAAGAACTCAGGTATGTAGGAATAATTTTGAAGGGACTTACTTTTGTTGCAGACTGAGCTAAAAAGGGACTTTCATGAAGTGTGAAACTTGAGCTAAAGCTAATATAGATGATAATGGGCCAACAACAAAGCGTTGTTGATGCTGATACTGTTCCTATCAGTAGAGATAATGTACACAGAAGTCCCTGTGACCAGAGGGAATGTGGCCCTGTCAAGGAGAAGCAAGGAACTTGTTAGTTAGAGGGGGAACATAGGGCCCAACTATTGGTGAACAGAGAGCCAAAAGAGAAATTGGGACGAGTCAGTCAGAAGTTTGCTGCAGCCATCCAGATGAGAGGTGGTAGCTTGGACAGGTGGGTAGCAATGAAGGTAATCTGAAGATTGATTTTAAAGATGATGATGAGTCCTGTGGATGACTGGATATGAGAGGAAGGGAGGAGAGATGAGTAGTAATGGTCCTTAGGGTTGGGGCCTGAGCAAAAGGACCAGTTGTGGTACCAGTTAGTTAAGTGGAGAATACAGAGAGAGGAGGTACTCATGGATTGAGAGGAGAGAGGAAGTCTGTGACAAAGGTAAGTTTAAGGTGATGTTAGTGTCCAGGTATGATGCTTGTTGCTCCAGTACTCAGGATGCTGAAATAGGAAAATAGCCTCAAGTGCAAGATGAGGCTGAACTACATAGTGAATTCCAGGGCAGCCTGGGGGACAGAGTGAAACTCTGTTGGAAACAAACAAGCAAGGTGCTATTAGGTATCCCAGTGAAGATGGAAGAGGAAGTAGGTGAACCAAATGGTGGGGAAGCCATGGCAGGTATCTGAGGCTGGGGAATGGAATAAGAGCTCTTTGGAAGAAAATATATGCCTGACACCCTGGGAAGAAAATACTTCAAGGAGTAGAATCTAGAACTATGGACCAGCAATTAACTGTGGGAGCTCACACTGCTGTCAGTACCAGTGACCTTGACAAATGCTGTTTCCCTGCAGTAGAGGAGATAAAAGCCCAAGCCTGATGAGGGTGAATTCAGGAGCAGATCCTGGTGAAGGAATGAAAACAGCAATTACAGACACATCTTTGGAAGGGTTTTGCTATAAACAGGAACCAAAAAATATTGCTATCTCTGGAAGGAGTTAGGAGGATAAGGACTTGTTTTAAGATGCTGAGTAGTCTAGTGGGTATGTGGACTTAATAGGACTGTCCTCGGTACATGCGTAAGTGTTGATGTATTATGGAAAATGGTTAATTAAAGGTACAGTGTACAGTTAGAAAGTGGAAGAGGATCCATTATTGCTGAGTGTAACAGTCCCAACCCCTCAATATCTACAACAACCTTACACCCAAAAATCAGTCCGCCATGAAAGTGTGCCATTCAATTCAATGCACACTGTTTTGTATGAAGACTTCCCTAAGATGAAGGAAGCTGTCCACATTTAGAATAGTGCCACTGAATCAAAGTAGAGCACTGGCAGCTTGTCCACAGTCA
The DNA here is from genome assembly GCA_030674055.1 of Rhabdomys pumilio. NCBI lineage: Eukaryota > Metazoa > Chordata > Mammalia > Rodentia > Muridae > Rhabdomys > Rhabdomys pumilio. Next base: position 25,626,102 of record JANHMN010000010.1, on the reverse strand, counting down.
TAGGAGGGATGGCAGAGCAAAGTAAGCAATGTCTTGGAAAGTTTAGGGTCTACAGAACATATGTTTGTGTTTAATGTGGTTATCTTTAAAGTATAGTAGGTGAGAGAGAAGACTAAGATACCGATTTTTCACGAAAACTATATATGTTAGTAGGTGTGCCAGACTTAAATGGTCACTGCAAATATTTGTTCAGATCTGCTTGCACACTGCATATCTTGGTGAGTTGAGCTGTTAAGAAGGTTTAAGCCAAGAAGGTTAAAATAGGGACATAACCTCAAGACTGGTGCTGTAGCTCCTTGAGGGGAGAGATCAAGAGAGCTTCTTGCTTCTTTTGCCTCTTCCACTCTGCTGCATTGGTGAAGGCAAGGTCTCTTCTTTTTCTGGTTTCCTGATATGTTGTGACTCCTCCACTTGTGTCACCTCTGCTGGAGTAATTTCAGTCTGATCTACAATTATTACACAGCCTGAGTTCAATCACAATGACAAGGAGGGTCCAGTGCAAAAAGGACCAAATTTCCTACACATCACAGAACTAATTCTCATCCTCTCTGTCTTCTGTGTGTAACACCAATCCTTGAGGCAAGAGAGGACAGTTATATGAAACAAAATCTCCTAGATCAGCCACAGTACATACCCACCAGGTCATAGGTGGTGATATGGGCTGGTGTCTTCCTGTCCTTTAGATGATTCTCAGCCACTCTAGAGTTTCAGAACTCCCAGATTAGATGTATTCATTTAATTCCCAATCATCATTTATGATTTTCATCTGCCCTAAGCATCTTACTGTTTATTTATGCTGTCCCCAAGTAACACTCCAGGTTAGAGGGAAGTTATGTTCCAGTTTTGTTTTGTTAGTTTTTAATATATAAGCATCAATATTAGCTGGGCATGGTAGTGTATACCTTTGAATCCAGCACTTGGGAGGGAGAGGTATTCAGATCTCTATGACAAGGCTAGTCTACATAGTGAGTGCCAGGCCAGCCGGGACTACATAGTAGTACCCTGCCTTTAAGAAAAAAAGAAAAAAGAAAGGAAGAAAAGAAATCATCATTGCTGATAGCTAAGTTTCTCTACACCATTGTGTCTACACGATTTCTCATAATCTGCACGTGGTTGGTGGACACAGGCTTATGCTTGAGCAGATCCCAGTCGCAGGCACTTTTGAAAGAACATATTCCAGGAGATACATTTCCTGTGGAGTGAGGAAGCAAGAAACTGGGGAATATTATTGATTGAAGATAATTCTTGATCGCAGAATGAAGGGACAGCTGGAACACCTAAAGCAGTATATTTTATTCCCTGTGCCCAGTTCTCTTCCTCCATCTGTGCCCATGGAGATCGTCTTTGTCAAGGCAGTCCTTGGGCCCACATTGTCTGAGTCAATAATCTGGCCATTTTGGTAGCAACTTGCAAACTTTTCTCAGCTATTGAAGTCAGAGCATTTGAGATCAGAAATATTTCCATGTTCAGAACTAAAGAAAAGAATGAAGCCAGAGTGTGGCTTTAAAGAATGTGGCGTTAAATAATAGTGAACAAGTGAACACATTTCTTCAGCTTCACAGTATTCTGCACAATGGAACAATGAAATCTGAATTCCTTTGGCTGCCTTGGGGACCTTTGTGCTGGGGAGCTGTGGCTGAGTTCAAGCCCCTGTGACAAGCTGGGAAGCATAACTGGAAAACATGTGAAGTAGATTCCTTCTAACAGCTTTCTAGCCTTGAGAAGTCCTGCTTTAGAGTCCTCTCTCTGTCATACTAAACACACTAAACAAACCCATATGCCATATTAGATACCTTCACTGAGTACAAAAAAAGAATGTATGTGTCAGCATTTGAACTTATTTTGGAATTCTTAGAAAGGTATAAGAGGTAGCTTATCATTTTTAATTCAGTTAAAATTATATAAATATTAAATTGGGCAACTAATGAAGTTGCATCCTGTGAAAGTATAGTTGATTATGTCTTGGTTTGTATTTCATAGTTTCAATTTGGTAGCAAGGCATTCCCTTGGCATTTTGTGTTTTCCTCAGCGAGAAGCCTGAACCCTATGCTTATGTACCAGAATAGACAGCACTGATAAGTGTCTTACCAATAGGACTGTATGCCGCACTGCACCCTGAGACTATGGAAACCCCACAGACAGGAGCATGCAGAAGCAGAATTTGTTGAGATGTTTTTCTTAACCTGAGGATCATGGGGGGAGGGGTCGCATATCAGATATTTACATTACGATTCATAACAGTAGCAAAAGTACAGTTATAAAGTACTAACAAAATGACTTTCATGGTTGTGGGTCACTGCAACATGAGGAACTAAAGGTTTGTAACATCAGAAAGGTTGAGAAACACTGAATCTTCAAAGGATGCTTTATGGACAAGAGCACTGCCATCACTTGGAGCTTATTAGAGATATAGACTTCCAAGAACTACTCCAGACTGCCTGACTCATTGTCTGAATGTTAAGTAGGTTACCAGGTACCCACTGAAGTATGAGAAGCATTGGTCTAGAATGGTGGTTCTCTATTCCAGGTGCACCAGAAATACCCTGGGAGCTCCGCAAAGCCAGACGTCCTGTGCATGTTATAATCTTCAGAGGGAAGGCCCAGCTGTCTATGATTTTAAAATGCCAGTGGTTCTAGCACCAAGAGGTTCCATGTTTGTCAGTACATGTATCTCAAGCCACCACGAGTATTATCTGTGCTTAGGACCTAGCATGTAAACAATTGTATGATTCGTCTAGGGAATTGCTTTTCTCAACTGGAAATTTGAATTAGTCATTCTCTTTCCAGGGCCTAGCTCTCCAGGTTCAGTGAGAGACAAGGGAATACGTTTGGAGTAATAGATAAAAATAGTTGACATGCTACTCTGACTCCTGCATATGTGCACATGCCTGTGTGCAAACACAGAGTAAACGTTTTACTTATTTTGGCTGGTTGAATTTTTGGAGTTCATTTATTTGCCTGACTATTTATTTGATTGAACGTCAGTCAGCCCTTGTGATGGCTAAGCACACACACTGCTATCAAGCTGCACCTCTGGCCTCCAAACCTTCCCTCATTAAACCTAGAATCCCAGTGATCTAAGTGATGGGGGAAGAGCCTCTTCTTACCTGACAGCATTTTCATCTTCTGATGATAAAGCTTGACATTCACATGGTAAAATCTTTTGGGGAACCTCAATGATTTCTTTATTTATTGTCATTGTTTTGGGGAAGATCTATGCAAACAACCACCTTTATACCATCATCTGAGGCAATTCCTCTCTCTAATGTGAAACTGGCTTGTGATCTCTACCATGGGGAGGTAAGGAGATCACAATTCTCAATCTTACTGGGTTTTCTTACACTTAACTTTGGTAACAAGACTCTTTTAAAAGTGTGATCATTTGTTTAAAAATGTATATGTATGTGTGTAAACAGGGCCCCATTTGGGTGCTTGTAAAATAGTGGTTCTGTTTTCCTTTTTTCTCCTTCAACCACTCAGCCCTTGGCCTTGTTAATGTTTCCCTGTATGGTGAGAATGCTCCATTACATAATGAGCCGTTGTATCCTTCAGAGACTGTCAGTAGTGCTCTAATTAATAATAATAAGTATTCTTCTACTCTGTATTTTTCCAGTAGCATAACCAAGGAGTAAAGTTGGTAGGGTATTTTATTTTACTCTTCCCTTTATCTCTTCAATTCTGACTTTCATGATGAGAGGTGAGGCTTCATCAAATCTAATACAGCATATTCACCTAAGAAAAGACCAAAACAATTATTGAATTCAACCATTTGTACACTGATGCTTACTTTATAATAAAGTGCTGCCTTGTCTCACCATTAAGTTAACCAATTACAGACACCTTCAAATTTGAATATATACTCTGCTGGCTACCAATATGAATAGATTCTTGAACAAATTACAGAACTCTGTTCAAACCTCTGTTCAAATCCTTCTTTTCTTAAATTCCCAAGATAGATAGATAGATAGATAGATAGATAGATAGATAGATAGATAGATAGCTGTATTTAGGAGTTCCATGCTTAGCTAAGAACATAGGGCTATCTCTGTGTTGTTCTCCCCGAGGGAGATGCCTCTTTCTTGGAGTGGCTGTGACCTTCTGTTTTATGGAGTTATAGACACTTAAGAAATTGTCTCTTTAGGGACCTCCTGTATGGAGGAATTTTAATCCAGCAACATGGCTGTTCTGGCAGGGGAATCACACACAAAGACCTTTTAGGTTTATGTTATCTTACTAGAAAGCAGACATGTTACATACCTTTAATCCCTCTAGCTGGAATACAGACATGCCCTTAGTACACACCTTTAATCCCTAATATTGAAGGTAAAGTTAGTTTTTGGAAGGAAGCAGCCATGTTTGAAAATGATGTCTGATTGAGTGGCAGCAAAGTGACAAATCAGAGAAATATTGGCTAAGTTTTAGAAGCTGTGCTTTGTGTTTCCCATAATTTTAGTTAACTCAGTCATTCTGGATTTCTGACAGGATTGAAAACTTACAGTCTCATAGCCAATCCTGGCTATTTACTTTGAGAGAAAAGATCTGAGTGGATGGTTCTCAGCTGACATTCATTCTAAAGCCAAGAAAAAAGCCAGGTTCAAAACTAAGTGTTTTAGTCAAGAGAGACACAGAGGTTCTGGTTAATCAACAAAATGATCTTGTACCTCACTGGTACAAATAGGAATAATTATGCTCTAATTGTACTTTGAGAGAAAAGTTTTACCAGGAAGGGTGATATGTAGGAGGAGCTAAGGGGGAAGGAGCACTGAGAGGAAGAGATGGAGTAAGGAGAGGAGAAGATGAAGGAGAGAGAGAGAGAGAGAGAGAGAGAGAGAGAGAGAGAGAGAGAGAGAGCGCATGGAGGCAGAAGTTCACGTGTCTCCACCAGTCAAAGATAGTTGATATATCTAGGTTAGGTACTGGGTTACACTTCTGACTGAGCATTACCATACTTATAAAGCCATTGATTAACATTTTAAAAAAATTGTATAAAAGCAAAAAGGAAAAGGGGGCACGGGATAGTGGTTTTCTAGGGAAGGGAAATGGGGAAAGGGGATGGCATCTGAAATGTAAATAAAATATCCAAAAAAAAAAAAAAGAGTTACTTTTACATTGCTATGACTCTGCCTTCCATGGTCCTTCTGTGCCATGTAACACCTTACATGGAGAAGAGAGATGGTGGCTAATAAAGGCGTACTACTATCTAACATCTGTCATCTATACTGTTAATCCACTGCATCTTTAGGCTGTCTGTCATTCATGATAATCAAGTACAGTTATGTTTACATTAAGTAATTTTTTCTTGTTTGGAAACTAATTTTAAATGGTCATAAAACATTAAAATATGAGTATATATGTGTATGAAATATTTGAATTTATAAATCTTCTTATGCATCATTTTATGAAGAAACTGGTTCTCTAATAGATTTTTTTTTCTCTGTTTTAGGTTTTTTTTTTTTAATCCACATGCTTCCTGGAGGAGATTTTCTTTAATCTTAAATGTGTTTTATCTACTAACTGATTTTCATTCATGTGCAATTTCAGTTCTAATTGTGTTTTTTTTTTTTAATCACTAGCGTTATTATCACAACAGTTCTGTACCTCTCTGATGCACTTCGTAAGAACTTCTTAAATGAAAACTTTGATTATAAGGTCAGTATCTGATCCATGACTGTCTGGCTTGGACTGAAAGATCTGTGCTGTATTTTAGAGAGGCACCTCACTTGTGTTCCTGAGAGTGTTAGTTTCAACTGCACATGATGTTGGCATCGTTTTTAATAAATTTGCAAACAAATTTGAGTTGCTGTAACGCACATCAGCCTGAAGGAAGTCATTGTGCTTAAAAGATTGACCGTACCTGTTACCACAAATTTTAATTATTGTACTTTTTTGGTACCATTCCAGTGTATAACAACAACAACAAATCTCATACATGTTTTTAAGTTATTTTAAAGTCTTATTTTAGAGTTTTAGAGTTTTGCTTTTTAAAGTTTATACAGGAAGAAATGAACGTTTCCCTAGCTTTGAATTTTTGGAGTGAAATGGTGAAAACTATTAGTGCAATTCTTTCAATCAGAATTCTCAGTCCATCAGTAATGTGACTGGTGGTCTTCCTGCATGTCCGCCTATTTTAGATGACTTTATTTTTTTTAAAAATCAAATAGCAAGTGTATATATAGACAAAGTGCCTGCTGTGCCTTTCTTTCGCAGTAATGGTTCTAATTTGGTATCTTTGTTTCCTGGCTTTTTTTTTTTTTTTTTTTTGTTAAAATATGTTTAACATTAAACATTTTAGTAAGATTTGACAACTAGAAAATACAGAAAACATAAATGCAATAGAAATTGTAAGTACTCTTGCCTGCCATGCATGAACTAACCCTGGGTTCAGTTAAACAAACAAAAATCCCAAACATCTCAAGAACAATAGAAACTTGACTGAAATTTCACTATATTATATCCGTGACACAGGGTAACACGTCATTGTAGCTTAACAAGCATCTTCATCTACCTGCTACGTCCCCAGCCCTCTGCTTTTTTATTTTCTTGTACTTGTAAATTGTCCTTTAAATGTACATCCTTGCAAAATTAAAATTGCCCTGTGCCTAGATTTCCTTGCATAAATATTATTAGTAGAGTGGCTGGAGAGATTACAACAGTTAAGGGTGCTTGCAGCTCTTAACCATGTTCGATTCCCAGCACCCATGTTGGGTGGGCTTTAACTCCAGCCGGGGAATCCAACACCCCTTTAATACATATTTTTAGTAGAATTGGTTTAGTTTGGGGTTTCTATCACATTCCCATTTTATTTGTGAGACCTCTATACACATGGCCGATAGCTCTTGTTCTGTTTCTTGTAGTTATTTAGCTATCCTTTGATGTGATATCACTGGAGACATAGTTTTAGTCCATATGTCCTACATGGTTTCTGCTGTTTATTTCTGGAAATTTTATTCTGATGTCTTTCTTTTTTTCTCTCTTTTTCTCTTTGGCATAAGAAAATTTATGACTCAAAAAATTGTCTGGATAGGGAATTTTAAGATACAATGTGAATTTAAAGCAATTAGCACTTCCAGAGATACAGATGCATTTTTTAAGTTGTTCATCAAAAGAAGCTCCAAAAATTAATCTACACAGGCGTGAGATACCTAAGGCTGCCTGGAGATGCTCAGAGTAAGATCATCCAAAGAAAGCATTTGTCCTTTAGCTATGCCGGAGAGCTCATGCCTCTGGGCTTCAGATGTTAAGCAATAGCAGGAGAGGATTTCTTTAATTTTATTGCAGAAAGTTCAAGTGTGTGTCACCCATGCATTTATAGCTAGCTGTGGCTGCTACCTAGTCCACTCTCATCCCTTGACTGCTTCTGAAACCAAGATCAGCCATTTCATCGACTCGTGTGATGTTTCTCTAGCCCAATAGTATTTAAAATATCTTGTTCTTGTTTTAGATCTGGGATTCATACTTTTTCCTCGCTGTCATTTTTATAAACCAGTTGTGTCTGCAGCTGGAGATGTTCACACCTTCCAAAAAGAAAAAGGTGCTGGAAAAGTAAGTACAGAGGATGAAAGTGTGCGCTTTTAAGGATGCTTACTTCCAGTCATTCACAAATCAGAACGCTCGCAGCTGGAAATGACAAGTAGTGAAGCAATTGTTAGAACCGGGTTTTCAGGGAAATTTCAATATTTTTGAATTAATTAATACCTTTTCTTGCGGTGTTTTCAGGATTCAATATTATTATAGAAACCAAAAGTTACGAGTTAATTGGGATATTTTATTTAAGGTCACCAAGACATGTTGACTAGCTATCTGTACTTCACATCTCTTGCCTTTGATTCAGAATGATGTGCTATATCCTACAGAACACAAGTACTTTGTTCTGGAAATTACATCAGTTTTGATTTTTTTTTTCTATTTCAGGTATGGTGATATGCGCGTCACCATGGGTTGTGAAATTTTTAGCATGTGGCAAAACCTAGGTAAGTGGTGAGAAGTGAAGCCCCTTCCATGGTCCAGCTCATCTCCTGACCTTTCCGTACACAGAAGAACTGGTCATCAGTGGCAGCATTTGTCTCTGTCACACACAAAAGCTATCTCCAGAGACTGACATCACTGTGGCACTGAATGAGGCTAATTCTTCACACTGGTATCTGTTTGAAAACCATCATAATACATTTACTTGTTCCCTTATTAATGATAAGTTTTGAGATCTAGTATCCCTTGAACATTGTCTAGCAGTGTTCAATCCCTTGAACATTCTCTAGCAGTGAACTAACCTTCCAGAATTTGAAACTATGACACCACAAAACTTTTACAACTCTGAAAGGAAGCTATGAATCATGGTGAATTTGGATTAAACTTTGCGAGAGATTGCCTTAACCATCGTCATTCTAAAATACCTTTCAAGCCATTGATCTGCATCATAAAGGATATCACCAGAAGCCTTTAAAAGCATCCACAGTTGCTAAGAGACTGTTAGATCCAATTGTGTTAATCTGCCACAATGTAGAAAGCAAATTACCCCAGCAAATTGATGGCACAGGTCTGCCTGCACAGAAGGAATAATATTTGGCAAATAAACTCTTCAAAATTTCATTGGCATAAAATTTCCTTTTAGAGATTCATAACATTTAATTTGGCATATTAATTTTATACTTTTTTTATATCATTAACTGTTACTACATTTAAATCCCATGCAACTTATTTAAGGGATTGACATTTGACTATGTAATGATCTAAGAGTTCCTTATTTGGGGAGTGGGGGGTGCTCATTGAAGTACAGCTTAGAAATAGGAGGATACAGAATGATTTTCATCCAAAATTTGTATGTCCTCAAATATGCACAGCAATTTGGGGAGCTTTGTTATTCATAAATACTTGCTGGTGATCCCAGAAAAATGAGTTAGCATCTAAAAAATAAGATCCTGTGACCGTCTCTAGGTTTTGCTAAAACACAGAATGAAATGTCTATGCTGGAGTCTCATAAATTTTTCAGTCTTAACTATTTCTCACTGTTTGAATAATTCTATGTTCATATCGCCAGTCAGCCCAACCAGGATCATCTCCAGAACTCCTGTCCTGGGAAACAGTTACTGTAGGAAAGGAGGCCCTGTAGGTGGGGAGTGGGGGGCACAAGGGAAGGAAGAGTGGTGAAGGAAGTCAGGGTGGGGCAACAAGAACATGTTTTGTTTGAAAAATCCAATAAGCAAACCTCTTTCTAGGCTACTATAAAACATAACCACTAAATGAAAACTTCCATCACCCCTCCACCTCAACTTTCTATCTGAGTTTTCTGTATTTGCTACTTCGTGCATGTGAGATAGTCCAGCCTTTGTCTTCCTGTCACTGTCTTGCTTCTTTGAGGAGCAGGACCTTGAGTTTCATGCTTGGTACATGGAGTGGGTCAGAGCTTCCCTCCCTCTCGAGGGTCTGTGATATCCCACTGTTGTGACTGTGCTTCTCCCTGCCTCTGCCCATGGATATATGGATTGCTCCCACCTTGGGTGTTACAAGTGACACTGCTATGAATGTGGCATCCAGGGGACTCTCGAGGTCCGGCTTTCTTTCTCGTCGGCAAAAGCTCAGAAGCAAAACTGTTGGATCTTGTCTCGAGTGTATTTTAATTTTTTGGAGGAGCTGGCACACTTGTTGCATAGCTTTTGTCCTGTTGCATATCCGCATTGCCGAGCACTGGGGTTCCAATTTCCACGAAACTAGTGGGTGCACAGTGAGATCACATTGTGGTTTTGGTAACTTATTTTGAATAAGGACCAACTGGTAATAAGTAAACACCTTTTCTTAAATGTGTTATTCCTCAATATTTTTTATTTTCTAAATGAAAGGAATAAAAATTATTCTGTCAAGAGAAGGAGAAAGTTATATATTACTCCTCAAATTTTGTCCACTTACGTGTCCTCTTAGAAGAATAGGGTGGTCTGAGGAGGTTACCCTTGGCAGCTTGCTGCACGTGTGACCCTCATTTTGCTGCCAAGTTTTCACTTTCTGTCTTTAGATGAATTCACATACTTCTTAAACATAAAGTGTGCTCTATGATCTATGTTTGTAAATACAGTATCTTGTACCCACTGTATAAAAATCAATACTTCCCCATCAGGCTGCTAACTGTACATAAGCATAAAACTCTGGCAGTCGGAGTAGCAGGTATCCTAAGTACTTCCAAATAAGACCACGTGGCTGAGGCCAGATGCGGGCTGTATGCAAACCCTGTGGTTTATGGGAGTCGTGTAAGTGAGGCGCAGTTGCTGCTGGTACAACCATTGCTGGCTCGGTGGGGATTGGATGGTCAATGTTTGGGGGCCCATCTGGATTCGCATATGTTCTGAACTCCTAAAAGTGTATTTTCAGCAGTAAGGCTACTCTGAAGCCTTCCTGCATAATAAAGACCCAAGTGTGGTTGCTCTCTGACTTCTCTACTGTCTGAAGAAAGGTACAGTTATAGGGTGTAGTCTGTGGGCCTTGTTTGAATTGTAGCCGAAACGGAAACTATACATTGCATGCTTCGGGACCATCGGGAAGTTTGGATATTGGTTGTGTTTTTAATAAATTAAAAAAACTAATGTGTGAATGTGCTACCATGATAGAGGCACTGTTACTGTGTACCTATCATAGATGTGTTTTGATTGGTAATATTAGTACAATATGTCTCGGGCTTGCTTTAGAATTCTTTAGAGAAAAAAGTTAGGCAGCATGTTAGTAAAACAAATTAGTGAAAATTCTAGCTGCGAGAGCAGCCGGACAGTGTTCATGGGAGATTTGTTCTACTTTTCTCTGGATTGTGAGTACACTGGAATTTTTTAAAAGGACAAAAGTAGGTTATAAAATATCCATAAATGGTAAAGATATCTCTGTAAGAGACTAAAAATGCTCAAGCAAATAGTGATCAATAAATAAGTAGGAGTGATCTCCACTCTAGCGGTCAAGGAGTGCCAGGCTCAGGAAGATTGAAAGCAAAGTTGGAAGAATGTACCAGGCAACAATAAGTCAATACCTATTTATTAACTGAATAAATGAGAGACATAAAATCAAGAAAACTATACAAGTAGGCATGTCTTTGAAGACATTATTTTAGGACAAGGCTCGAAGCTCAGTTGACACAATGTTTTTTAGCATTGGATTTATTTCTGAGCAATACAGTAAAATAAGTTAACAAATAAATACGTTGGTTTTAAAACAGGAAAGAAAAAAAGCAACAACAACCAAAAACCCCAAAGTTGACATATAGTGTCTCAGCCTTTTTCTACTACCTCACCATGAGAAGGCCATAAAGGCAGACTGATTTGAGTTTATGTTGTATTTCCTCTGTGGGCTTCTCCCCTCCTCTGCCTATGTACTCAGAAGCTGTGCGGAGATGTGGTGTCTATACAGTGTGGAGTTAGCCCAGGGCTTATCAGAATTACTCATACTTAAAGGTGGATTTTGTGTGGTGGCTTTGAGTAGCTGGCCCTGTAGCCAGGTCCTGGGGCAAGCTCTTGGTTGAGCATCACACCTGAAACCTCAGGGCTCCTCATCCTCCCCAGCCATGCACATATTGGAAACACCTTCATTTATTTCTTCCATTTTCTCCCTTGCCAGGACAGCTCAAATAAACAGTGAATGTAGACTTTTACAGATGACAGGGAGAGTGCTCGCATCCGGGTTCTGTTTTCTGCCTTGACAAAAATAACTGAGAAAAGGAATAGCAAACTAGCTGCCAGCTACCTGCCTGAAATGTGGGTGTCAGAAGAAGAAAGGAAGAAAAGGGATAACAGTGCTTGCATTTCCATCACAGAGGATTCATTTTTGGAGGAAAATATACAAATTTACATGAGGAAGTTTCTCCTGAGATACTCTTGCTGTGTTAAGGAAAACAAAGCAGTCTTGGGAAAGACAAAAAATAATCTGGGTCAGAAATCCAGGTAGGAATACATGACAAGAAGTTACAGGTTCCTTCCATATGCATTATGAGGATGGATAAGATACCTAGGGAGATGACTCAGTGGGTAGAGGCACCTGCCACCAAGCCTGAGAACCTGAGTACAATGACCAGGAATGAAAAGGTGAAAGGTGAGAACAGACACTTGCAAGTTGATCATTAGCATCCACATGTTGCATGTGAACATACATGCCAATTAATTGATTTAATAATAATAAAGTAAAGTTGGTAAAAAAAAAAAAAAAGTTACCATTGATGAAATCTCAGTGACACGTGATGGACTTCACTAATATAAAAAGGGACTTTCTATATGGACAGAGCCTAAGGATTGTATCCAGGACTGAGTCTCTATTCTCAAAGCCCCTTTTAAAGCATTTATATATATATATATATATTTTTTTTTTGCTTTATATTTATTTGTTTCATTTTGTGTGTGAATATTTTTGCCTGCACTTATGTATGGGTACCGTGTGTGTGTGCCTGGTGCCTGGTGCCTGAGTTCAGAAGACAGCATAGAACTAGAGTTATGGATGTGTGTGAGCCACCATGTATGCTGGGAACTGAGCATACACCTTCTCTAAGATCTAGTCTCTTAACTACTGCACCATCTTCTCCAGCCCCTGGTTAAGCACTTTAATTCACACTGAAACTAGGCAAGGCAAAGTCAATACAACTTTCAGTTATGATGAACTGGTCCTGACCGTGTGAGCTCCATGTGGGACTCCTGTTCCCAAAGAAAGGACCTGATAAATGCCCCAGGATTCTGTTAATAAGAGAGATCATGAGGATCTCTGACCTATGGGACATTCCAGACACACGAGAGGTTAAGGACATCTAGCCGTAGTTGAGACTATTGGAGAAGTTTCAAACACATTATTACTGTGGTTAGAAAAGTTCTTGATATGAAGACCTCTAGGTATCTCCAAGATAGGAAGTAATTTAAACTAGTGGACTTTATCTAGAGACCCATTCAGGTATGTGAAAATCCTGATAGAATTCAAGATGCTACTACCTTTTTGTCTCACCCTGCTGTGATTCTGATCTCTAGTGGGAAGGCAGGATACTGTGCATAAGGTCTTTGAGGGAACAGACATCTACACTCTAGCTGACGCATCAGATATATACAGGTTATATTTGACAAAGTAAAGCTGAGAACTCCCAAATTAATCCTGTATTAAAAAATACATGGTCAGCTGGATGGTCAAGCCTTTTAATCCCAGAACTTGGGAGGCAAAGGCAGGCAGATCTCTGCAAATTTGAGGCTAGACTGGTCTACAGAACAAGTTCCAGAACAGCTAGTGCTACATAGCCAAACCCTGTCTTGGAGATCGAAGGGGTGGGGGGAGAGAGAAATGCATGCTATCTTGTATAGCTGGGATCCTCCTGGCTTCAGGCATGAGTTTTTAGAGAATATCCAGACTTGCTATTTCTTAGCTGTATTTTGCTCTGAGTGCTAACCTTAGTCTCAGAGGGACTGTCTCTATTCAATAGAAAAATAGTTTCTGAAGACTTAAAACATTTGTTCCTTAAAGACCCTTCTAGAAAAGTCCTTTCTGGCTTATGTTGGTCCCAGAGATGAAGCTGGCATTTGGACAAGAGTAAGACTATTCTTGCTTGTTCCTGAGGCCAGAGTAGGAGGTTGTGAGATGGCAGACAAAGAGCTTATTCCAAAAGTTAGGATGCTTTAAAGTGGTCAGTGAGTCTTGCATCTGCTTTTGCCTCACCCTCTGCAACTTTGACTTCAAGAGGATACATTGGCAATACTTAGTTCCTCAGCTTTCTCTTTCTACTTTTTGATTCATGACTGGGCTTACCTTCTTATTACTCTTCTGCCAAACCCAAAGGCCCATGTTGGTGCCATTCTTAGGACTGCTATTTCAAACTAGAGCCAGGCTGCTTGATGGGTCCAGATGCTAGCCACCCTAAAAACTGGCTACATGATTACTTACTAATTAAGTTAACTGGTTAGTTAAGCAAGTTGTTTAAGGCCCCACAACTTTTCTTTCCTCTGCATATGGAGGTGGCAATTCCCACTGCCTAGAGTTATCATGGCAAATCAATAGAATTATGCATAGAAAGCAGTCAGAGCCCACGTGCCATAGAGCAAGTGCTTGCACGTGATGACTGACAGTACTAGTGAGTCACCAAGTTGGCTATGCTTGTACCTTCCTAATTGCAAAAGCCTTCTCTTCTCTATTAGTCCACATATCCACCATGTCTTTAGCTGGTGCTTTCTCTTGTCTTTTTTCTTTTGTACTTTTATATTCAAGATCTGGGGTGTGTGTGTGTGTGTGTGTGTGTGTGTGTGTGTGTGTGTGTGTGTG
>JANHMN010000010.1:25597141-25611845 GCA_030674055.1 Rhabdomys pumilio | reverse complement strand
TGTGTGTGTGTGTGTGTGTGTGTGTGTGTGTGTGTGTGTGTGTGTGTCTTTGTTTTTTCCCAAAGCTATTTCATTCACTTGATAATGCAGAACCCTATTTATCATCGACAGTTCTACAAGGTTCCTGAGCCCTAATCTGACTTTGGGGAGTAGGTAGGGTGTTATGCACATGAGAATGTCTCAAAAGAGCTTCAAGCAGAAGTCATTATCCTCCTCCATCTAAACTAGTCCCTGTTCCTCCTTCAATTTCATGTCATTTAGTAGCAGAACTTACTCTCACTAATGCTTTACATCTAGAATGTTCCTCAAATCTGGCCTCCTGTGCCTATTCCCATGGCTGATGTTTTGGGGCCAGAGTTTATTATAAAGTATCATCAGTTTTCCCAATATAGCACATCTTTCCCTTGTCCCCCAAAGTTATGTTTCTGTGAAACAAATTGGTAATAAGGACTCCCACACCCAGCTGAAGAGTCCCACTGCCTATATATCCAACATGGTACATAGCTCAGGCCACCACTGCTAATTTCCTCCTGGCCTCTACAACATTTTCAGACGTGACATCCTGCCCATGCTGTTTCCAGGGGTAACAGCATCTATTCATCTGTTCATCTATTGGGGCAGCTTCTGCTTATGCCCCAATCAAGTGAAATAATCTCTTCAAACTGCTTCCCTCAATTTCCCTGGCAAACGAACTAGAGCATCCTCAATGGTTCTTGGTTCTTGATGCGCATCTTTGCAGTAGCCTCAGTGTTGGCTGTGTTGTATGTTTACAAGTTATAAGTTGTTCACATCATACAAGGCATGCCTATGGATTGAGCCCTGAATAAAATAGAGTAATGACTGATTTAGTGAAACAAATATAAAATCTCTGCTAAATGACTACCCAAATTTCCAGGCTCTGAACAAAATTCATAATTTGTCACCTGACAAAACATATTCTAGAACGAGGTACTCATTTCAACTCTCTCTCCATTTTTTTTTTATAATCATGTAAAGAGTTGAAAACTCACAGCTCTTGTTTCTACTGGGATAATGTCTTACCCAGGAAAGGAGAGACCTAAAGGGTGTCGTGGACTCTGTGGATCACAGGGTACAAGGGAGATATTGAACACTGCTGTTCTCTCATGGGAGTAGCGTGGGAAACAGTAAAGCTTGCATTAACATAGACTAAAATGTTCAGCTACAAGAAGTAGTATTCCTTCCATGCTACTGGGACAGGGAGAGACTTTCATCATGTTGGAAGTGCTCATGGTCTGAGCATATGGAAGAGTAAGAACCCTACAATAGAACAAACAGAAAACATTTACATGATTGTACCTAAAGAGGAAATTGCTGTCTTCCATGAAGTCAGCTACCCTCAGCCCAGCCTCCAAGCTTGTCCTAGGGCTTCCAGATGTTTATATTGAGAAAGAATGTATCATTCAGAGCGTGTAGTTTTCTTTTTTTCTTTTCTTTCTTTCTTTTTTTTTTCTTTTTTTTTTTTTTTTGGTACTTTTTCCATTTATTAATTTCTTTTTTAAATGGATATTTTATTTATTTACATTTCAAATGTTATCCCCTTTCCCCATACCCGCCCCAGAAACCCCCTATCCCATCTCTTCTCCTCCTGGTCCCATGAGGGTGTGCCCCAACTACCCACCCACTCCCACCTCCCAGCCCCTCAAATTCCCCCACATTGGGGCATCCAGCCTTCACAGGACCAAGGACTTCCTCTCCCACCTATGCCTGATGAGGCCTTCCTCCCCTACATATACAGCTAGAGCCATGGGTCCCTCCCTATGTGCTCCCAGGCTGGTGGTTTAGACCCTGGAAGCTCTGGTTGGTTGGTGGTATTACTTCCCCCATGGGGCCACAAACTCCAGCTCCTTCAGTCTTCTCTCTCACTCCTCCATTGGGAACCCCATGATGAGTTCAGTGGTTAGCTGTGAGCATCCACCTCTGTATATGTCAGGCTCTGGCAGACCTCTAAAGAGACAGCTATATCAGGATTCTGTCAGCATGCACTTCCTGGCATCCACAGTGTCTGCCTTTGATGACTGCACTTGGGATGGATACCCAGATAGAGCAGTATCCAAGATGTCCTCTCCTTCCGTTTCTGTCCCATGCTTTGCCTCCATATTTGTTCCCATGAGTATTTTGTTACTCTTTCTAAGAAGGACTGAAGCACCCACACTTAGGTCTTCCTTCTTCATGAGCTTCATGTGGTCTGATAATTGTATCTTGGGTATTGCATGCTTTTGGGCTAATATCTACTCATCAGTGAGTGTATACACTGTGTGTTCTTTTGTGATTGGGTTATGTCACTCAGGATGATATTTTCTAGTTCCATCCATTTGCCTAAGAATTTCATAAACTCATTGTTTTTAATAGCTGAGTAATACTCCATTGTGTAAATGTACCACATTTTCTGTAGCCATTCCTCTGTTGAAGAACATCTGGCTTCTTTTTAGCTTTTTCTTACTATGAACATAGAAACTTCCCTGTGAGATTTGGCATAGATTAATAGACTCCAGGGCTCCATATTTAAAGTCACCTGTGTCCCTGCTGCTGCTTGCCCTCCTTTGTTCCGAATCCTGGCTACCATACCTTCTTAGCATTTGCTTACAGACTAGTTGGAGTTCAATACTGGCATGTTTTAATCCTTTCAGAAAACAGTTGAAGGCTTTGAGGGGGGGTTGCATTTAGACTTTTGTTGAGGCTGTGTGTTATATATTTTTTTCTTTAAACAGAATACAAACAGAAGCTAGTTTTTCTTACATAAAAATAATTTGTAGTTTACTACCCAGAGATAACAGCTGTGACTACCTTAGGAATATCTTCTAGGTTAGTATTTTTTTCCATATATTTTGTGAGTGGGGGTGTTGCATACTTGTATTTCTGTGTACCTTGTATGCACCTGATACTCACAAAGGCCAGAAGAAGGCATTATTAGATCCTTTGGGACTGCTGGCACAGGAGGTTATGAGCCACCATCTGGCTTCTGGGTAATATGCACTACCAAACTGTCTCTCCAGCCTCTTTGATATTAACTGCATCCAATTTTTTACAAGAATGGACAATAATATAATATTTCTGTTTCTGTCATTTTAATTGTATGCTATGGGTTCTTTTCTTATCTGGGGAGATGACTGTAGTTGAATATTTTTATGATACTAGTTTTAACTAAATTGTATAATAGTAATCTTTTTGAAATCTTATTAAGATTTAATATGCTGAAACTCGAATATTTTGCTTAATTTAGGAGAACACAAACTTCATTTCATCCCTTCCATGATTGGGCCCTTTCTGGAAGTAACCTTGATACCCCAGCCAGATCTCCGGAATGTCATGATTCCTATTTTTCATGACATGATGGACTGGGAGCAGAGGAGGAGTGGCAACTTTAAACAGGTAGGCAGTATTGCTCATCAGGACTGACAGCCAGTGTCACTTCTCCATCTGGTGTCTCCACCATTTCCCCATTCATCTCTAGGCGGAGAAATGAACATTGGTTCAATGGACCCAGATCAGGTGAACCTGGTCTCCCTGTACCACATAGCCTTGGATACATCAGTCTGGCTTCTTGTTGCCTTGAGCCTCTGGGAAAACCCTGGATGCCCATTTTATTCCTTTCACAAAAAAAAAAAAAAAAAAAATTGTTTGACATTTCAGATCTGTATTTAAGAATTTACAGAGGGTTGTTTGCTCCCAGCTGGACGCAGCTCAGAGGAATTGGAAGGTTAATGACTCTTTAAGCCATTGAGTTCTCAGTGGTCTGCACATTGTATTTGGTGAATGACTTAGCTCTGAGCATTTGATTCACAGTATGTTTTATTGCTCTTCGCTTGGAGCAATGAAAATTAATTTGAAGGAGAAAGCAGTGGAAAATCTCACAAAGGAAATTCCAAGGGGATGAATCTATCGGGTTTTTTTTTTTTTTTTTTTTTTTTTGATGACTTAGGTTCAAATAGTGGTGCTCCAGTTTGAGGAATCAGACATCCTTATTGCAAAATCAGCCACTTTTGCTGGTCCAAGTCTGTTGGGGGAAGTAGGAAAACCATGTGCTCACTTAGTGACTTCCCAAGCCTGCTTACCCACAGGATGTGGGCCTCCTTCACACTTCTCCACATGAGGTCTTCTTCAAACCTCAGAAAAGTACTTGTCATCTGTATAAGCAATTTGATTGCGTGCATAGACCTTTCCTATTGCCAAAAGTGTGGGCATTTCACTTGTATCCGTATGTACGTTAATTTTTATGAAAGCTAATGGCTGAGCGAAAAGCCATGAGCAAACTGTGCTTGGTAGGGGAGCCCACTTTCCTTCCCTCCTATCCTTATCTCTTGATTGACATTTGCTTTAAAGGAATAACTGGGCTCAGTCCTTTGACAAAGTTGAATATTTATCTCAAGCCCAAATTGCTTTAACACTGGATAAGGTTGTCATTTTCTCTTGCCTCATTTAGATAAAGGGAATTTTTTTTCCCTTCCTGATATTTCAGTTATAAAGAATTTACATCCTTGAAAATATAAATGTTTTGACTACAGTTTCCAGGAAATATGTCCTTTCACTCTCCTGCTGCTTACTGCTGACTTAGAATATTTCTGTGGGTCTACCATCTGTACATGGCTAGGATGGATTCTCAACTTCAGCAAAGATTTAGTGCAACCTCGAACTGTTTTAGGAAAGAAAACAGATATAATGCACATTTAAGATTTAAATTAATGTATTTGGGCATGCTAGTTTGCTGATGTTCTCAGTTATAGTGATGTAAAGGAAAAAGAAATGGGACTTGCCAGTTTTTATAGTCCCTAAAAAAAGAACCGAAATATTTAAATTGGGCTGCTAGCATTTGTGTTGGGATCCCAGATAGATAGATGCTGTCCTTGGCAGCAGAAAAAGCTAGCCAGCCAGGAGTATGAAGTCATGTTGACTGCATCTAAATTAGTCCCCTAGAATTCCAAAGGGAGGCTTGCTATTAACCATGGCTGACAATGTCACTTTGACAAAGTGTACCACAGCTTTCCCCCTGGCATAAAAAAATACATAGCAATTTGCCTAAAAACCTTGCCTGTGAAGTGGGAGGAAGGAGTGTAACATTTGGGTGTGTTTCAGGTGGAGGCCAAGCTAATTGACAAACTGGATAGCCTGATGTCAGAGGGCAAAGGTGACGAGACGTACCGTGAGCTCTTCAACAGTATGTGAGTAATGTTTCTCTCCAGTTGATTCTATTCAGGACATCTGGTGTCAGTCCTGAGCTGTTTTGCACCATGGTAGACGAGAGCTGCAGAGACAGCTTGGGTCTCACAGGAGAGCTTTGTCTTTGTGGAGTGTGAAATAAAGGATAATTGCGTAACTCTAGCAAGTGGATCTTATTATGTTGATGATTAGATATGTCTGCTTATTTTAATCTCCCGATTAGGACAGGTTGCCTATGTTACATAACAAAGCTCACTCTTTTCACGCTTGGTAATTTCAAGGGGGAAAATAAGGCCATTGTTATAAGATAATGATTTTAAAGAGAGTTATGAGTGGGAGAGGAAGAGAGGTGTGTGATTAGAACATTTGTATACAGAGTTTTCCAAAGTATGACTCTGGCTGATTTGCTGTTAGAAAATTAACTTAGTTTGTGCCTGATGCCCCGCACCTGCTTTAACACTGTCCATTGGGGGGGGGGGAGTGCTCGGGACTGTTAAATGCTCCCCAGATGCTTCTCATGAAAATTACATCAAAGCAAGTCATTGCTAGTGAGTTTGCTGTTTGGGATTTGCAAGGAGAATAGAGGAAAAAGAATGGAATTCTGAAGAGACTTTTAGATTGTCCCGATTGGTCCAGTACCATCACAGTCGCAGGATGGATTGCTTGTATCAAGTGTCAGCCAACTGTCAGAACAGCCAGAGTTGAGGCATGATAATGTCTCAGCACTTTGGGACTTCCCACCTAGCATGCATTTTCTTTATGATCTTACAGATCTTAGTCATTTTAGAACCTAGTATTTTTATGACATATTTTTCTTTTAACCAAGAAAATTAGCACACTGTGCTTGGGAAAATGTTCTAGTTTCTTTCAAGAGTGCAAAACTAATACATTTCTCTCTTAGAAAATATACCTGTGTTTGTATTCATGCACAACCATCACCTAAGTGGTACTGATAACCAAGTGCAAGATTCAAGGTCATTTTAGGTACATTAATTAGCAACTGTGGAAATATGGATTCGTAAGTTTTAAGAATGCTGTCTTAAAACTGAAAGGTTTGACTGGTAGGTTGGGTAGTCTTCGGCTTGCCTGATTCAAAATCATTCTTGAAGCCTTCAAGAAAACTATATAAAAAGGAAAAAGAAAGGCTACAGAGATTTCATGTGGTAGTGGTGAGTGATAAATTACATTGTGAACCCTGAGTTCCATTTTCTTTTGATACTGTAATTTAGCCAAAACTTTTGCTAATTATTCACAAGCCCTTGTTCATTCTTGTGTACAAAGTGTCTGTCTTTCATGACAGCTGGAGTTTATCGAGAATTCAGATTAAAACCTTATTCAACATAATAAATTGCCTTGAAAACTGCTTTCATTTCTGTTCCTAGTCCTTGGCTAGAACAAAGAGCCAAAATACCAAAGCATTCAGTGGAATGAACCCCTTGAGATTTGTGATTAATTATTTATAATGATTCATAAGATTAATAAATGCATGCTCTGTTTCTTTAATGCCTCTTATCTACTTTAGTAAGGGGCCAATAATTTGCAATTTGGATCGCTTTTATATAAATATGACTGTGAAATATAAGATGTACTTTGACATCATTAGAATCAAAGTAATAATTAAGATATTAAGCCTCTATAATTATTTTATATTTTAAGGGACCTGTTTCATTCAATGGAAATTTTTATTCTTTTTTGATTTTTAACATATTACTAGAATATAATTAAATCATAATAATAAAATTTTTTAAAGGATATAAATATTTTCCTTTAATACTTTTATAGTCAGCATATTGAGAATAAAGCAAATTTAAAGTGATGATCAAGTGGCATTACTACCTGGTCTCAGAAAAGAAAGTGAAAATATAAGTGGATTTCAAGGAAACAATAGAGTCCTTTTATTTGGGGGGGGGCTAGCAATCACAGTGAATTAGTGTGGTGATGGTGAGTTGCTGCACGCATCATGAATTAGGGAGGCATGCTGTAGTGCTGTAGATTCTCGTTTACTCTGAAATTCATACCAAAAACTTCATAAATTAGTTGAGAAGATGGAAGCCTGGAAGACACTCACTGCTTCTGAGTGTTGTGCTTGACAAATCAGCCCTTAGACCGAGACTTTTAGTTTCTGTGTAGCATGCTTGCCAAGAATCCCTCTCACTTTCACTAACTCCCAGCAGCGTCTTCATTTGTGCACATTATCTCTGCTTTTTAAATCAGTGGTATTCTCTATTTTTGAAAACACTGAAACTATAGCTGATAGACCACACTGTGAGATACCAAGAATGGGGCATCGGAGCTTTCCACTGCATTACTGGCTCCTCCTAACTTATGATCTGGCTTTTGTGCCCACTTTCCAGGCAGGCTTGGGCTGAGTCAGGATGCCACAGAGGTTCTAACGCTGGGGAGAGGCAGCAGAACTGCCCACTGCCCTGAGGTACCCAAATAGCTTTGCAAGGAAGTGACATCCATCTCAGTTCTCCCTCCACTGTGTCAAATTCTCCACAACTCCAAATTATTCCAAAGCCCTTAACCAAAGGTTGCATGTTTTATCCCTGCTTGGATTTGGGAGACGAGTTCTATAACACCATGCCTCAAGTATCCAAATCTGCTGTTTGGGTTCTTCAAGGAGAATATATATGTCAGAACAGTGTTCTCAGCATTAGCCTGGTATGATACAGAAAGACAGACTGAAAATTAAACCACCACTGTCCAGCCCCATTTCCTTCATGGTAAGCAGTCCTGTAGTCTGTCGTGCTGTCCATTTGATAGAATACCATTGGAAAATCCAAAAAAAAAAAGCTTGTGAGAAACTGTCTCTTACTTTATGAAATGAGGTCTCCGTATACTCCACAACAGCACTAGAGTGTGGGTACAGACAAGGAGAAAACATCCAGTCTCACCCAAGATATCTAGAAAGGCTGTTTCCTTGTGCTGATAGTCTCCTCAGGTTGTATCAGGTGAATTGTAAAGTGGGAGGATCCCCAAATGAAGGAATAAACCTATCCAAGGATGCAGATGCAGATGCAGATGCAGATGCAAATGGTTCCAGACTTGGTCCTAACATTTGGTCTTGAGTCACTGAAGAGAACAGGTGTGCACAGCTGTCCCTCTTCTGAGAGGATAATATAGCTCTGATTTTCGACTGCATCGGAAAGCTGCAAATTAATGAAAGTCATGAAGGAAGCCTCTGTCTATTTTTAGAATTATTACTTAACTTGAGTTAGTTGGTTTCAAGCTGTGGGCTGTGGGCTGTCACTTGGAGAAATCTCTGTAGCATCCTGCATGATTTAGCAGGATTCGTGAACTTGGTTCAGTACCAGTTTGCCACTTACACTCTAAACAGGTGCTGTAAAGGTTTTTTGTTTTTGTTTTTGTTTTTGTTTTTAAAGTGAAAACACATTTGAACAAACTAAGAGGCTGTCCCTAGAGGATCCGTCAGGGCAATCCCCACACCTCCCATAAGTCATCTCTCTCTGACCAATCCACGGTCAATCTAGATAAGCGCTTAAACTCAGTCAGGAAAGCATATGATGTGACAGACAACAGACCTGGAGAACAAACAGAACACTGGGGACTGGTATGGCAAGAGCAAGAAAAAGAGGTGGAAATGGAAAGAAAATTGGAGAAAAAAATATAGCCACAGACAAAATAAACCGTTACCAAGGAAGTTTTCCTTCTACTGTTTCTTTTTCAGCTAAGTTCAGATTTGACATGTTTACATTGTGTTTATAAGATACTAAGATACATACACGCTGTTTCCTCCTCCCCCTGCCTTGTTAATCAAGATGTAAAAGAAAAGATTTTGAACAGAAATGATAACCACTGAAATAAGAGGGTTAAGGAAGTAAGCCACCACACTTATGTTCCTGTCTTTGGGGGAAGTTCAGCTGGGAAGCCTTTCCCAAACACAGTGTTAATTTGCTAGGGAATGAAAACCGATCGATCGATCGGGTTCTCACCGTGATGACTGTTAATGTTTTCTGTTGACATAGTGCCTCTGCTCCAGGGTGTTTAGGATTAGGGAAAATGTAGGAGGAGAGATGTGGCCCGGGCGTCATCAATCTGCTGTAACAACCGCTTAGAAAACCGTCTGTGATTAATGACAGAGTGAATGAAAGCGTTGAGTGAGCGCACAGATAGTATAATATGTATTGAGTGGGCAAATGTTAAGTGAAGGGGGAGAGCGAGCGCCAACGTCATCCCGTCTGTACAAGGATTTTCCTGTAAGCAGTGGCATTGCAGCAAAATTGCTTGGGTGAAGATGCATTCCACCGAGAGGTAGGAAAACCTGTTTGTGGGACTAAAGCAAGCTCTTTACTTGGAAGTAAACTTGGAGGGACTCCTGTGTTTCGCTTCCACGCTGTTATTTAATGTGGCAAGGCACCAGTCTCCCAGTCTCCGGCAGCCTAACAGGAGAGCTAGGGGGAAAATGTCTTTGAGCTGCAAGGTGCTTGTGTTATGTTTGTAAAGCATGATTATGTGCATGAGTTCGTATTTTATGACTTGGATAATCTGAAAATCGATTTGCTTTGTCAATGCTTCCTGGATTAGAATTCCACTATTTGGTCCCTACCCTAGGTAAGAGACATTGTTTGCAAATTGTCCTACTTGTGCGATGTTGCAGTGGTTGCTAAGGCATTTAAGGTACTGATGAAAGTAAAATGGTTGTCATGGTGACTGATAAAAATAAATGTTGAAAATGCCCTGGGTTCTTTTTTTTTTTCCAGTCTACTAAAGAAAATTGAGCGGGAAACATGGAGGGAAAGTGGCGTTTCTTTAATTGCCACTGTCACTCGGCTGATGGAGAGGTTGTTAGACTACAGGTAAGCTGCGTCCCAAGATTCCAGACAGGCTTCATTCTAGTTAAAAGCCCAAATAACTGAACTGTAGTTAGCATTGCACTTGAGTCAATCGTTCAAAGAATTGGTAATCAGCACCTGCACTTCAAACCAGCTTGTTCAGTTTTGCATCTGGCTTTGGGGTTTGTTTCCTTGTCTGTTTAGCTCCGTTTTTGATAATTCTTTCAAAGTCTTGAGTTGAAAGAGTTCTCAGAGTCCTTGATGGTCCTTAAAACAGAAAGGAGGGAAAGAAAAGAAAAATCTTTGGGTGTTTAGACTCAGCCACTCAAAAATTGCCAGTGGAACTAACACTTTAGAATGAAGATTTAGGGGGTTGTACCAGTGTGCTGCACCTTTAAAGGAATACAATTTATTTTTATTTTCATTTACTTTGCCTTTAGAGCAGGCTGTCCCAATTCTATGCATAGTGGTTCTCTTTTATTTTAAGAACAAGACTCTTCTTGGTTCATTGTCCCTGGCAATTTTACATCTCTGATGAAGGAGAGCTAGGTACCCCCTCTTCCCTGCCCCCTGATTCCCTCTCCACTGCAAGCTCCTACTGCAGCTGGAAGTCAGTCTCTGCTTCCAGTCCCGTCAGAGATCTTCGGTCCAGACCCTTTCCTGGAACCCACACTATCATCTCTGATCTCTGTGGATACCTCACCCATCCCCACACCAGACACCAAAGAACAACCATGTTTTCCCCACGAGAGGAAGTTCCCGGTGTGACTCTTGCTTTCTGTTTATAGGGACTGCATGAAGATAGGAGAAGTGGATGGCAAGAAGATTGGGTGCACAGTTAGCCTTCTGGTTAGTACCTGCCTCCGCCTCCCCTTTCCTCTCACCTCTGCTGCTCTCCCCTGAAGTACTAACTTTCGTTTGTTTTTAGTCTCCCATGTGCCCTTTTCCAGGATGTTTCTTACAAAAATGTAAAAATGTTTTTAAAAGAAAAATCATGAGCCTCAGGTTGAATGAAGCCCAGAAAATCTTCAGCTCAGAACATTGCAGAATGCTCCTGCCTCAGTGAGCGGACGTCACAGAGGGACTGAGGGCTGCTGTCTTCCCCTGTTGAATTTCTTACTCAACTCAATCTAGATGCTGGTTTAGGAAAAGTATAGTATCCGAATTGAGTTCCCTTTATCTTCTGTCTGCCTATCTTCTGTCTCTACCTCACAATTATTGTATATTTTAATAACAATTACCAAACTCTTTGTTTCTAACTTATGAAAGTGTTCTGCTTACTATGCTTGAGTATCACTCACTATCCTCTGCAGATGAATTCATAATAGCACTATTGCAATGTAGAGATAGAGACAGAGGACAGCAGTCTAAAGCACAATTACTCTGGGCCAATCAAAATTTATGAAAGTATCACCCCCTTTTTGTTAAATAGAGGGGAATTTCATCACGAAAGAATAATCCCACACTGAACATTAATTTTCATATTTTGCTATCTGGTGAATTAATGCTTTTGCTAACTTTCCTTCATCTCATTTGGAATTGAAGAATGACCTCTTCCTATGAATTCCAGTTTTGAACCTGTGAATGTCCCAGTTTCTTTTTCTTGTATTTCTGAGAACTCATGAAACTTCCTTGTCTGTCGTAAACACTTGTACTGTCACTGGCATTCGTGCCCTAGTCCCTGAAACCTTTGCAGCTGTACTTGGCCTGTATTCAGCCCATTGGGTTTACTGTTGTTGTTTTTCTTTTGCTCACTCCCCTCTGTCCCTTTTCAAATCTCTGAACTTTCACTAAACTATTTTCCTGTTGCCCTGATTTCTTACTGTACTGCTTCTCACTTCTGAGCTCATGACCCTACCCTTCCTCACCACACCCACTTCTTCCTTCTCGTTTTTTAATGAGTTGTTACATCTCTACCTCGATTACCAGCCCCTAAAAATAGCAAGACCCAAGCTTACTCTGTGAGGGTTCATCTTCTGCACATAAATGTACTTACATAATTTTCTTCCTTAGAACCTACAGTGCACTGGCTATCAGCCTACCCGCTGCACTATCCCTGACCTCTCCTCGCACAGTCCTTTCTCAGCCAGACACAGTCCTTCCCTCTGTCCAGCCTTCCATCTTCTCAATGTTTTTCGTCTGTCTTCTATCACAGTCAGTAACCTCAGGCCTCCCCACATCCTTGCTTGTATGCCGTGTACTCTGTGAACTTCAGTTTGCATCGTCAGCCCAGGCTCAAAGGCTCATGAATAACCTCAAAGCAAAAGGTTTACCTGTTTCCTAAGGAACCCTGTCATCCTCACCTTCTTTCCCAAGTACCTTCTCTTTGGAGATGAGCACATTAATGCAGCCCCTTGGCTCATCTCCTCAACTGGTCCAACAGAAGAGGCCATTTCCTTTGGTAAAAGAATGACTGCTTTGCCCTGTGTTCCTTCTTGTCTTCTACGAGGAATAAGAAAGAATCCTCATAAATCAGTGGCCTTCTTGTAATTACTTGAGCCTGACACCAATAGCTTTGGAGTGTGACAAAGAGCAGAGATAGGTGAGCATTTTGAAAGCTGTTTCAATTGCAAACCTGCACAAGGATCCTTATTAAAAACCCAACTATATAACTTGAAAGCTAATCTCTTTAGCTCCGACTCCAAATAGAAAGTTTTGGATGTTTGCTAGTGGCAATATGGTTCCTGTCACTACCTTCCTGTGAGGTCAGCAGCAAATGCTGTTCAGGGGGCCTCTGACTGCTGGTGTGCAGTCTGAGCTTAACTCGCAGTTGGTGACAGTGCACTTTATTTGACATGACTAACAGGAGGAATTATAATTATTATTTTGTTCTCTGTGTTACAGTTTTCAGCAGACATATGTGAGAGATTGTCATATGCCAGCTGGGGAGATGTTGGGTTTTGGTTTTTTTTCTTAAGGAGGAATATTCATTTACAGAGGGATCACTTATTTTTGTTCTGAAAGAACACAGCTTTCTTAACAGAAAGCTATTAGAACAAATCATCCCTTAATAATGTAAAACCTGCTGTGGGGCTGTTAGATTGTGTTTATGGTACAATTCTTGCTAATTAAAATGATTTTGATGATAATGAGGGAGGTTTGAGTAGCATTGTTGACTTGGCTTTTTAAAGACTGCCAGGATCTACAGGAAATGAAAGGCAAGGAAAGAGCCAGTGTTAGAAAGTGGAAATAATAATGCATTCAAGTCAATGTCAGTGCCCACACAGTATAAAGACTCCTTGGGTTCAAGAATCCATGCCAGTCAGATAATGGGCAGACAGTGCCTTTGAGAGTTTATCATTAGGTTCCTGACTGGCATCAACTATAGAAACCTATAGGATTCCTGGCTTTTTTTGTTTGTTTGTTTGAGAAAACTGTCACTTTTTTCAAGTAAATAGCTTCCCCCACCCCCCAACACTAGCCAGTGTCCTTTATACCCTAAGTAGCATCAGACCCAACAACCATAGGTCAGCGGCCCATGTGTCTGACGCAGGGATTTCATAATGTACCTACAGCTTATATATCCAGGTAGAAACATCGGATTTTTGTAAAACTTGGTAAAATGTTTTAGAGAATTTTAGTAAAAATAAAATTTTTTAAAAAAAAAAAAAAAAAAAAAAAGAAAAAGAAAGGTTATTTAATATTTTCAGTAAGCACATTCCATAATAATAAGCAGACATAAAATTCTCTGGTTTGTTTTAAACATAAACAAGAAACATTCCAACTGAACACAACTGCCAGACATGCTTTACTCCCAGCATGGAGAGACAGAAGCAGGGGCATCTCTGGAAGATTGAGGCCAGTCTGGTCGCTATAGTGAATTCCAGGCCAGCCAGGACTACATACTAAGACCATGTCTCAAAAAACAAAAACAACAAAACAAAACCCACAGGAGAGAAAAATGCTTTTGGGTGGGTGGGTAAGTGGGTTGGTTGGGTGGGTGGGTGGGTGAGTGCATTGGTTGGTTGGTTGGTTGGTTGGTTGGTTGGTTGGTTGGTTGGTTGGCTTTAAAACAGAGTCTCTTTATATAGCCCTGGCTGACCAGAAGCTCATTTTACAGACCAGGCTGGCTTCAAACTCAGAGATTTGCCTGCCCCTGCCTTCTGCTGAGACTAAAAGCATGTGCGACCACGCCTAGCAAGAAAAACTCCATAATCCTTCCTTCCTGTCCTAGAGAGTTCTTTAGAAAAAAAGGTATAAGTAAAATCGAAGAAAATGTTCTTCTGCCAGTGAGCATACTAAATATACAGGGGATTTGTTCCATATCTCTAATACGTTACTTAAGTGGGCTGATTGCCCAGTTGATAGCTAAGCTAAGAACAAATAATGAAAACTAACAGGAGAACAACTGGGCACAGGGGTCATTCCAGCTCGTGAAATCTGAAGCAGAAGGATCAGACTGTGAGTTCAAGGCCAGTATGGACTACATACAAAACCCTATCTTAGAAGAAGAAAAAATAAAATAAAATAAAAAAAAAAGAGAATGAAAGAAGAAATTTGTATCGTTGATTGTAACCCAAGAATTTCCAGCTCTTCCACTAGTTGCCAGATGTTTAACATAGTGTCAGGTTGAAAATCTGTCTCTGTCGTTTAGTCTTCTTATTTTATTATTAAAACGATACTCAGGAGGAAAAATGCATCTGTTTTCTTGATTTGGGGTCATGGAACCTTCATAAAGTAAAAGAATGTGTGTGTGTGTGTGTGTGTGTGTGTGTGTGTGTGTGTGTGTGTGT
>JANHMN010000010.1:25572003-25597131 GCA_030674055.1 Rhabdomys pumilio | reverse complement strand
GTGTGTGTGTGTGTGTGTGTGTGTGTGTGTGTGTGTGTGTGTGTGTGCCTGGATGCTGAGGAAACACCCAGGTCTGTGTTCTTTTCCACAGAACTTCTATAAGACTGAGCTGAACAAGGAGGAGATGTACATCCGCTACATCCACAAACTCTACGATCTGCATCTCAAGGCGCAGAACTTCACAGGTACTCACGCTTGGAACTCAGATGGGGAAAGTGAGCTAGCTACTGATGCATTTGCTATGGTAATTCCTCTTCCTTTCACAGTTAGGGATGAAGACTCGGGCACTTCATCTAAAATTGAAATGCATTTTAATTATGTGTATGCTTCTTAGTGCTGTATTTTCTTCTTCTTTTTTTTTTTTTTTGGTTTTCCGAGACAGGGTTTCTCTGACTGTCCTAGAACTTACTCTATAGACCAAGCTAGCCTCAAACTCAGAAATCTGCCTGCCTCTGCCTCCCAAGTGCTGGGATTAAAGGCGTGCGCCACCACTGCAGGCAGTGCTGTGTTTTCTACTGTCTGCATGAATTTTCTGAGATTGCCCTTGGCATTATAAAGTACATGCCTAACTCATTACAGTACACTTGCACTTATGGTTTGCTGTCTTAATTTAAACATGGGATCTTTCTAGCCACCCTACTCTGTGCTGTACTTCTGGTATATGTGTTGAATCTGTCCTCAGTGGAAATTCTTTCATGTAATATCAGTCAGCTTTGCTTTTTCATGATCATGCCAATTTTAAGGAATTTGTAAACAAAGTACTATGTTTACTAAGATACTGGCCACTTTGATGACTCTCCATTTGTGAAGTTCTCGGTTTCCCTACATTTTTATTTGTCCTGAGGAATTTTACTGCTTAAGAGATTGGATAGTGAGGTTCTCTTATATTTTTCCCCAGGTAAGGATATATTTATTGCCCTTTTTACCAGTCAGCTTTCTGTTATTGAAACATAGTATCTATGATAATCAACTTATGAAGACAAGAGGTTTGTTTTGGTTCAGTGATTTGAAGGCTTTGGTCTATTGTTAGTTGGCTCTGCTGCTTCTGGACTTGTAGCAAAGTAGCTTATACTGGGCAGGAAAGTCCATGGCAAAGCATAGCTGCTTGTGGCATGGCTATGACTTGAGAGGAAGAAGAAAGGAGCCTCACAGTCACTTCATGCATGACACTGATAACCTAAACCTTCCCACCAAGCCCCACTTAGAGTTTCCAGCCATCTCTCCATAATACTGATGTAAGGACCAAGCTAATTCTTCCAAGGTTTTTTTTTTCATGTGTATGTATACATGTGAGTGAATGCCATGCATGTGCCGGAACTCTCCAAAGAAAGAAGAGGATGTTAGGTCCCTTGAAGCTTGAATTACAAGTGGTTATGATCCTTCTGACTTGAGTGCTGAGAATGGGAGTCAGGTCTACTGGAAGGACAAGTACTCTTAACTGCTGAGCTGTCTCTCGAACTCAGGACCAAGCTTTAACACACAGGGCTTTTATGGACTTTCCTGAACCCAACCTACCATACTCTCATCCCTGAAGGACATGTTTGCTGCAATTGGAATTTTAAGGGGATGGTTCTTTCATTTTTATACTTCAAAAGTGTTGTCATTATCTCCTGGACTCCCTGTTTGTGGTGAGAACTATATAATCTTTTAATGACTGGTTGTATGGTGTTTTCTGGTTGCTTTTGAGAATTTGTATTTGGTCTTCAGTGGTTTGATGATGACATGCATAGACGTAGCTTTCTTAAAGCTTAATGTGTTTGGTTTTGCCAAGCTTTTTGAATCTAGGAATCTATTCCCTTCATCAAATCTGAAAAGGTTTTAGGCATTGTCTTCTCAAAATATATTTTACATACCAATCCTTTCTTTAAGGACTACCATGGAATGAGTATTTGCCCTCTGGTCATTCATTGTCCCCTGAGTCCTGGGACTCTGTCATTTCCTCCCAACTTCACTTCTGTTCATGATTTAGGACAATTAACTTTGCTTCATGTCAAGCCCACTGATACTTTCTGTCATCTTCTCTCAACTGAATCGAATTGTGTCTTTCCAATGAAATCTTTATTTTGTTACTATTCCATTCTAAAAATGTCATGTTGTTGTTTTCTTCTAATAGCTTCGGTTTCTATACAAAGAATTCATCTTTTCAGTTGTTCAAGGGTGTTCACATTCATTACATGGAGCATGGTTTCAATAGCTGCTTCATAGTCTTAAGATTCCAAAATGTGAGTCATCTTGGGGTTGGCATCTGTTAATTGCTTTTTCCCTTGGATAGTTATTTAGTTCTGTGGTTTCTTGAATGCCAAGTAATTTTAGATTACATCCTGGACCTTTTGAACATTATGTTATGAGATTCAGCATTCTGTCAATTGTTATTTTTAATTTTGGCAATCAGTCCAGTTATGTTTAAACCTCAGGTCCTGCGCTACCATCTAGAAGTTGTGATTCTAGTGTCTGATTTTTTTTTTAAGGCCTCTACAATACATTCCAGTTCTCTGCATGTGTACCACCCAATATGGGTCTCCAGTCTTTGGTTATGGTCTGTAATATGGTGTGTTACTTATGTCAGTGACAGTCTGCTCTCCACACACGCACCTCAGAGATCAGCCCAAACCTCACGTACAAAGAGCTCTTTCTTGAGCTCCTTTTTCTCTTTGATTCTCTTCCTGTGGCCCAGGCACTCCCTGTTCTTAGTATTCTGGTTGTGAAGCTGAGGTTGGAAAATGAAGAGAAAGCCAGAGAGTGTAAGAGCTCTGTGTCACTGGAAGCCCTTCCCAGCTCTGTAAGAGAAAAAGTCTTCTGGGAGCTGTGATTGTCTGATCCCATTTGCGGAAATTCTATGACAGAAGACATAAAAAGAATAAAAATTAGACAACAGAACACACTGTGATCATCTTTAGCGATGGCTTGTCCTAGTTGCTCTTTTTGTTCCTAATTGCTTTTCGAGATCTCTAAGCACCTCACATATTCTGTTGAAGTGGTTTCTGACTGACGACTGACTGACTGACTGACTGACTGACTGACTGACTGACTGACTGACTTGAGAAAGTAGAGTGAAAGGTGCTTGCCCCATCTTAACCAGAATCCTTTCCGTAAGTTTGAGAATGACAGATTGAGGGCTTTGCCCCACTGTTCTTTCAGGGAACTCTTTAACTGTGGCCTCCACACACAGTGTGAGTAAAGAAATCCTTTCAATAACATTTCTAGAATTCTAACATGCCTTTAAGGCCTCTAGCTGGCCCCACTATCTCTGTAGCATTTGTTATAGTCTGGAGACCTGCATGCTATGTGGGACTCGTTAACCTCCCTCAGCTTGAATCCTGAGGTCTGTGGATTCTTTCTCCTTGAGGTAGTTCCTGTCCTGGAATTGTTTTTGTTTTTTCAAGCTCCCTTACCAACTCCACACCTACTATCCCTTATCCATGGCTGGATATCCATGGCATGATCTTTCTCTCTCTTTTCCCAATTCTCTTTCTTTAAAAAAAAAAAAAGTGTGTGTGTGTGTGTGTGTGTGTGTGTGTGTGTGTGTGTGTGTGTGTAAGAGAGAGAGAGAGAGAGGAATGTTTGAGAATGTCAGAAGAGGGTATTGGATTCTCTGAAGCTGGAGTCAGAGGCAATTGTAAACTGCCTTATGTTTGTGCTGGAACCTAGGGTAGGGTACTTTGGAAGAGCAGCAAGCAGTCTTAACCACCAAGTCAGCCATCTTTCCAACCCCATATTCTCTATTTTAAAGCACTTATCATGTTGTTTTTTATTAGTTATATTTTATATCATATGCATTATTATGTAACATACATATACACACATACATACACATATACTCATACATTCACATATAGTTGTATGCATGTGTGTAGAGAAATAGTTAATTCCCAGTTAAGGATGAGTTCTTTTTTCTCATTCTTAGTCTTCTCAGCTCCTAGAAGAAAGCCTAGAAATATGAGACGTAAATAAATACATCCCTAATGAATGTACTCATCAATTAAATTTTAACACCTGGTATGAAGATTTTCCTTAGTGCTGATAATGCCTGAATCATGAGGGAACAATGCAGTAGCGTAGACTGTTTTACTTTAAAAATTGATAAAAATAATAATTGAGAAAATAAGCTGACATGTTATCTGCACAGATGTATTTTGGTTTTTCAAGAAAGTCCAGATTTGTCTGAGATATCAGAGATGGCTGCTTTTTCTTTATTTGCTCAAAGTTCCATGTTCCTCAGATCATAATTAACATGTGCTTCCCCCATCTCACGTCTTACTTAATGTGTTTGTTTATTGCGCCTGCATGCCACGTGGGCGTGGAGGTCACAGGGAAATTCTAGAAGTCAGTTCTCTCTCCCACCTTTCTGTGCGTGCAGGAATCAAACCCAGGTCACCAGGTCTGCACATTAAACATCTTTACCTCTGAGTCATTTCACTAACCCTCACAATTTTTTTCTCTCTCCTGTCCTCATTTTTGGTATATGTCCTTGAAGACAGTGAGATTGCTCAGAGAACCTTCCTTTCTGTTGAAATGATTTAACTTCCCTGCAGCCTTCTGTGCGGTTGCCTTGCGTTCCCAATTCATCTCCATTCTTCTGTTCTGTTTCTCTTTGTATATTGCTTTCCTCTCTGTATGCTTGTTGAACTAATAGAGTGGCTTGTAGTCAGCCGTGCAGTGGCACTTTGTTTAGAATTTTAAACTCTTTGTCCCTTAGAATCTATCCCTCTTCTGTCCATATCAGCTCCCAAAGAACGGAAAGGTTAGCATGGAACAGCAGGTTGAAGCAATTGTAACTTTGGAGTTATTGAAAACCAGCTGCATAGGGTATCGTGTGAGTGTAACTCCTCAAGGTGTACATGCTTTTCCTTCATCAGCACAGTCCACAGCACCCTCACTCGGCATGTACACATCCCTCAGCTGGGTATCGTCACCTTCCCAGTCAGATGCTACAGCAACTAACTGTGATTTGTCCTGCCACCTCTCTCTGACACAGCAGTCATTTTTCAGCTTCCTCTGGCCACTTGTCAGCATCTCTCCTTTATCAGACTTTCCCAGGTACCACTCACCTATACCTGCCCTTGAAAGGACGAGCATGTTTGTGAGGTAGCAGAGAGGCTGGAAACCTTACATATATATATGGAATATATGTCACATGCCCTTTTCAACCATAACCATTGTTAAGTGTGAGGTTTATGCCATCACCATTGACCCTAGAATGTTTCTCAGCTTCCCCAACTGAAATGCTTTCCTATTAAACACCAAGTCGCCTTTCCTCCTCCTCTCTTTCTATGAATCTGACTGTCAGGGCCTTTTGTGTCCTTCCATGTGCGTCTGTGAGCACAGAGCAGGACACTGTACTCTTAATTCTGAGAGACTAGCTTAGTCATTTTCCAAGGGACTTTCAAGCACTGCAGTGCGAGGAGGGGAACAAGGGATAGGAGAAACAAGGGAAGTGACCCCGGAAGTAGGAAGTAAAACATAGGAGTTATTCAGGCTTGAAGGAACAAACCCTAGGAGCAGGTGGTATAGATCCTCATAGTCTAAGATGGGAACACAGTTGGCTGGACACTTCTTCCAAGTACAGCACAGTCCCTAAAATGTGCTCACTGTGATTCTTGCACATTCACCGCAGTCTCCCATGGCAGCCTCTATGATTTCAACTGTTTCCATTTCCACTCATTTTCACCCTTTTGAAAACTCTCTGTCCATCTTACATTTAATCCCCACAAGAAGTCGGTCAGCAGGTACCCAGGCAAGTACACTGAGAATGCTTCCATGCCTGGCTCCCTCTGGACCACAGTACATCTCACTCTGTTCCTCAGAAGCTAAGGTTGGAGCTCAAGGGCTTCAACTCTGAGGGCTGGAAGCTGTGCAGCTACCAATGCTTCTTAAAAGCACCAGTGCTGGGTCCCTTTCTAAATCTTGGCTACATTTTGAATTACCCTCCTGTGCTCCAGATTCAAATTCACAGCCCTTTATCATTCAAAGGAAAAAAGAAAAACCTATGTTCCTTACTTAAGAAATTCATTAGCTGCTAAGGGTTTCTCTTGCTGTAATAATGACCAAAAGGAAGTTGATGAGGAAAAAATTTATCTCTAATAATTATCTCTAATAATAAATTAATCCATCATCCACGAAGCTGAGGCAGAAACTGAAGTAGGGTAAAACTGAAGCAGAAGCGATGGGAGGGGTGTGGCTTACTGGCTCGTTCCTGTGGCTTGCTCAGTCTTCTTATACCATCCTGACCACCACCCAGGGGTAGTACTGCCCATAGTGAATTGGACCCTCTGGTATTAAATTGTTAATCAAGAAAATGACCACAAAGACTTGCCCACAGACCAGTCTGGTGGGAGTGTTTTCAAAGTTGGGGTTTCCTCTTCCAAAATAAGTGTAGCTAGAGTCAAGTAGACATAAAACTGGCCAGCACATTTAGTTAGCTAGTTAGTTAGTTAGTTAGTTACTTAGTTAGTTAGTTCACTCGCTTGCTTGCTTTTGAAAGTCTCCTAATATCCAAGAGACATATACTTACAGAATATCCCTATAAACAATGACATGTCTGCCCTACAATTTTGAACTGGCTATAGCATGACTTTTTTGAACAGATTAATTATGCCGCAAGCATGTAAATGTTGACACAAGGGAAACTAAAAACAAGAGAGATACAGAAAATAATAGAAGCACAAAGATTTAATCCAGATCTCTAATGATTCCATCACTGAGAAGTCACCATGTCACCATTAATTATCTTGTTACTTGTATTCCTGATATATATATACATATATATATATTATATATTATATATAACAATAATATATAATATAATATATAACATATAATATTATATATAATATACAATAATATATATAATATAATATAACATATATAATATGTAATAATATAATATATAATATATATTATAGATAATAATATAAGATGTATATATATCTTTATTAAGTTCAGAAATAAATATTGAGTTTGGGGAGCTAATCTTTTTTTATTTTTTTAATTGGATATTTTATGTATTTACATTTCAAATGTCGTCTCCTTTCCTGGTTTCCTCTCTGGAACCCCCCCCTCCCGTTTTTCCTCCCCCTGCTCCTATGAGGATGCTCCCCTTCCCATTGACTCCCACCTCACTGCTCTGAAGAAACCTAAGGGGATTGCAACCCCATGGGAAGAACAATATCAACCAACCAGACCCCCCCACCACCACCCCCAAGCTCCCAGGGACTGAACCACCAACCAAAGAGTACACATGGAGGGACCCATGGCTCTAGCCACATATGTAGCAGAGAATGGCATTGTCTGGCATTAATATGGGAAACTAATCTTAATTACAAGGAAATGGTTTGAGGTCCTGACCAACTTCCTGTCCCTTTCCTTGCCGTGCAGAGGCTGCCTACACCCTCCTGTTGTATGACGAACTGCTAGAGTGGTCGGATCGGCCCCTCAGGGAGTTCCTGACCTACCCCATGCAGACCGAGTGGCAGCGCAAGGAGCACCTGCACCTCACCATCATCCAGAACTTTGACAGAGGCAAAGTAAGTTTCATCAGCAACCCCTGCGCTTCACTTTTCTTTCTTCTCCAGCAGGGTCTCCACACTATACAGTGTATTAGAAGCGCCCAGTGCTTGTTCAGCTATCTAAATGTGGCCCCTAGATACTTTGATTAAGTAGTTCTGTCATGGGTCTGGGGAATCTGTTGTTTTACGAGGCCCAAGTTCTTATCACCTTTAACTGATCTTGGGGTACAGTCTGGCGGTTCCTCAGAAAATTGGACATAGTATTACCTGAGGACCCAGCTATACCACTCCTGGGCATATACCCAGAAGATCCAACATATAACAAGGACATATGCTCCACTATGTTCACAGTAGCCTTATTTATAATAGCCAGAAGCTGAAAAGAACCCAGGTGTCTTTCAACAGAGGAACAGACATTGTCTTAGTCCATGCTAACTATTCTACCACATTATATAAACTGGGAGCTCGGTTGGAAAGGCTCCTGCTGATAAACCTGATGACCTGAGGCTAATGCCTGTGACTCTCATGGTAGAAAACAGACTCCTGTAAGCTGTCCTCCAACTCCCACTCATGTTGTGATACATATGTGCATGCTTGTGCATATATATACACACACACTGGATGGATTATAAACAACTGAAATATATTTACTTACTTGTCACTGTTTTGGAGGCTGAGAAGGCAAAGTCAAGACCTCAAAGGATTCAGTGTGGTAGAGGTCTACTTTCTCATAAATGGTGTCTTCTTTCTGTATTGCTCTGCTGGAAGAGTAGTTGACTCTGGGAAACCTATTTTTAAAGGACACTCAATCTTTTATGACCTAACCATCTGCCAGGGGCCCTGTGTCTGAACACCTGAGGAGTTAGGATGTGGACATACAAATTTTGGAGAAATACAACATTCAGACCATATAGCACTCTGCCATTGGTCTCTGAAAAACCACTATCTGCCTTCACCTGCTCACCAAATAGGAATGCATTCTTTCTCATTCTGCCTTTGTTCTTAAGGTAAAATGAAAGAAACTGGACGTGTTAAAGAAGTCATAGCCCTGAGTATGGTTAAAATGCTCAGGATGCTGAAGTAACTTCACCCACTTACTGCAACTTAGTGTGTCACTCCACCTTCCTCCCTGTCCTTCCTCAAGGAGTGTGACTCTCCCTTTTAAATCACCAGGAATCTGAGCACCAGTGTTTATTTGATTTGAACCTTTGGGTGCTTTATATATATTGTCTCAATCACAAAGGTTAAGCAGAGAGTTAAATATAGCAAGAAGCTGTCATTTTTCTATAGAACTAATAAATGTATACCTAACATTTTGGTGCAAGGAAATTGCTTATCTTATGCCCTGATTTATCATCTAACGACAATGATAGGACTTTACACTAAAAATAGCATGGTGCCTATAATAACCTGTACAGTTATTTCTTTTTTCTTTTACTGAAAAGTGTGTGTGTGTGTGTGTATGTGTGTGTGTGTGTGTGTGTGTGTGTGTAGACATTCACAACCTGATTGTGTTTTTCCTTCCCCCTACTCCTCTTCATTCCTCCCCACATCCCCAACCATCCAGATCCACGCCTTTTCTGTCTTTCATTAGAAAACAAACAGGCTTCTAAGGGATGATAATATGGTTTGTATAAAAAAAAATAATAAGAAAATAGGGCAAAACAGATAAACAGAAGAAAAAGAGGCCAAGAAAAGGCACAAGACACATATAGACACAGAAACCTATTTGTTTACACACTCAGGAGTCCCATGAAAACACAAAAGTAGGTGTCATAATACACAAAAGACTTGCAGCCTAAAAGGCAGGGATGGGGAGGAGAGGGGGAAGAGAAAAAGAAGAGGGGAGAGGAAGAAGAGGAAAAAAGAAGAGGGGAGAGGGAGGAAGAGGAAAAAAGAAGAGGAAGAGGAAGAGAGAATAAAAAGCAAAAGCCCTGACAATAGGATAAGACAAGGAACCTGCAAAGATGTCATTGAGTTTGTTTTCCGTTGGCATCTACTGCTGAGCGTGTGACCTACCCTTAGACTAGTGTGTTTCCCCGTTGAGATTCCCTTAGAGAAAACTAAATTTTCATTTGCAAATAGTTATCAACTGGAGATAGCTTTTGGGTTAGGCTTGGGAACATGTAGTTACTTCTTTCAGCTCTAGGACCCCATCTGGTGTAGACCCGATGCTGCCCCAGTCTCTGTGAGCTCATATGTATGTCCCTCCTGTTGTGTTTGGAAGACCTTGTTTCCTTGGTGTCCTCCATACCCTCTGGCTCTCATACTTTTTCTGCCTTCTCTTCTGCAGGGTTCCCTTAGCCTTGAGAGGATGTTATGTGATAGAGACATCTATTTAGGACTGAGTATTACAAAGTCTCTTACTCTGTCAATATGTTCTATCTGTCACTACATTGATCTCCAGGGTTGATTCAACAATAAGTTATTTCAAAGTTTCATGTATTGGCCCGTCCTCAGAAATTTGAGCTGTAGGTCAGGGTTTTAGACCACAACCCACACTGCTACAGCCTATAGGCTGTAAATAGCTCTTACATGTTAAATGGTTGAAAGAAATTAAAAGATTATTAATACTATGAGGCATGTGAAAAGTATATGAAATTTGCCTTTGTGTCCATAGATTCTTTGTGTGTCTCCATAGATTCTTATTAGAACATAGCCATTCTCAGTTATGAATATACTGACTTCATGCAATTAAGATGAATTTAATAATTGGCAAAGGTTGTGTGGCCCTAAAGCTGCAAATACTGACTGTCTGGGCTTTTGAAGAAAAAACATGGTTGATAGTATGCTAGATGACAAAATTTAAACATTTCTTCGGAAAGTAACATACTGATCTAACCAGAATCTAATGTCCCTGACAGTCATGGAAACATGTTTGCCAAGGAGGAGCCCAGGCTTCCAGACCTGACTTACTGGGTCTTAGAGGCCAATGATAATTCCCTCCTGAACACTAAGAGTCTGTTGGCAT
The DNA here is from genome assembly GCA_030674055.1 of Rhabdomys pumilio. NCBI lineage: Eukaryota > Metazoa > Chordata > Mammalia > Rodentia > Muridae > Rhabdomys > Rhabdomys pumilio. The sequence continues at coordinate 25,586,655 of JANHMN010000010.1, read as the reverse complement.
CTATGCACATGGTCATCCTGAAACTATAGTTGTTTCCAGAGTATGACAGAACATGAGAAAATATTGGTTTTGCAGCATGTGTTAGTATTACAAGGAATGTCATATTCAACTTTCTGAATATTTTTGATGAGTTACATATTAATTGAATGGTGTTCTAGTGCTTAAAATGGCCTTGTTATTACTTTAGATTGTTGTAAAGACTTAGAAAGTAAGACTTAATATCCCCAAAGCATCCATATCCTGACCTTTGGATAGAAGTGCATAAGTACGACAAATGTTTACTTTCATGTTACTGTCTGTCCACAGTGTTGGGAGAACGGCATTATCTTGTGCCGGAAGATTGCAGAGCAATATGAGAGTTACTATGACTACAGGAATCTGAGCAAGATGAGGGTAAAGTACTTGGGTGTCTGTGAATCAGGCGTGGTACCCCTGTATGCCTAACTTCCCAGCAGGGCTATAGGAAATCAGCACTGTGACGCTCTTGATACAGCATGCAGAAACTTTCCCTAAGATAAGTATTTTCCCTGAAGCATGCTCAGCCATGTGTGCAGAGAAACAACAAACTGATCTGTGTGTGTTCTTTTGATTAGTATACAAAGAGGGAACCCTTGAGCTGTTTCTAAAGTCCCATGTCTGAAATGCACAATCTAATCTAGGATTTTAAGTTTATCGTGGAAAATCTCTGCCCTGAAGAGCTTCCCAATTGTGCAAAAGTTTCCTGACAATATACAGTTCTTAGTATCTATGGTCTACAAAATAAACTGGTAGAAATGATTAGCTGGCTTGTGTGAAAATAAATTCGGGACAAATCCTATGTAACCTCTCTCTGTACCTTTGCAAATTTTTCTTACAAAACCAAGTACCAGGTGCTCAAGGATCTTAATATTCTTTATTCTTGAGTCATTTGTTTGTATCTCCTTGCTTTTAGGTTCAGGCAAGTCCTTATTCTTGGGAGTTACAAGCATTTATCATGATGAGTGCAGAGGTGCCACACTGTTTCTCTGCTTTTCCATATTTAAATGATAATGATATTCCCTTCCACTTTTGAGGTTGCCATTGGATACCATAACAGCATAAACCTTCAACAGCTTGCAAAGCCCCCTTGCAACACCACAAGCACCTTATTCAACTGCTGGGAACTGACCCTATACTTTTGGCCAAGTATTTCATGTCAGCAGGTCAATGGTATTTTTCCTAGCTTAAAAACTAAAGGAGAAAGAAAAAAAAAAACTTGTTTTCATTTCAGTTCATCATGCTGATGCTTTATATAAAAACATTGCTATTTAACTTCTCTTGGCATCCTGTCCCTGCAACAGAAGAGAGGTTACAGTGTTTACCAGTGAGAGCCCTTGGGTGCTATAGTCACTAAGATTTTTATAAACCCAACACATTACACTTCATATCAACTGCTCTTTGGGGTGCTGTTACTGGGGGAGGAGGAAGCCTTCAAAATACAATATTAGTCTTTCCCTGGAAACCCCAGGGATAACAATACCACAAAAGGGAAGCCAAAAGCTTTGTTTGCTATCTAGTTTGAACATTATCAAAGACACTTAAGAGCTTTTAGCCCAGACAGCACTTTGTGCTGCATACCTCCTTTGGCTCTGGCTGGTGATTTATCCCAGTCCCACCTATGCAAGGTTGTATGTTCTACATGTCCTGAATTACTGTGTGAGAGGGGAAAGCAAGTACACGTAGCATAAGAATTTTTCAGAGAGGCTTGGCTTCTAACTATTTGTATTAATTGGGACTTGTATATATTTATGATGATGTAAGTATTTCCTTAATAGGCCTATAGACATTGTCTCCTCTGGTAGGGAACATGTAGTAAAGCCCTTGATCCTTTCAAGGGTCAGTAAACTCTAGCCTGTGTCCCGGCAAATTGAGAAGTACCAGGGAAACCAGGTAGCCTACAAAGGCTGAAGTATTCAGTATGTATTTGCAAAATTGGCTTGCCAATCCTTTCCTGAAAGCATTAAAAAGGAATTGGAAGTATGGTTCTGAAGGAATTCAAATGTCTCACGTGTGTAGAGAAGTCTATTCTTATATCAGTATGGCTGGCATGTGGGATGGAATTCATAGAACTTCCCCTATGCTTTCCCAGATGATGGAAGCCTCTTTGTATGACAAAATCATGGACCAGCAGCGTCTGGAACCTGAATTCTTCAGAGTTGGATTTTATGGGAAAAAGTTTCCATTTTTCTTAAGAGTAAGTTATACACTACTGAATTTGCTTTAATCCTTCCAGCTCAGATCCTGCAATCAAGAAAACTAAGATATTAGTGACATTGTATGACAAGTGACAAGAAGAGATGACATGTTTTGCCTTGAACAGTTTCTTAAAACCAAACAGTCTATCCCTTCCTGCGTTTACGTTATGAACAGTCATCCGTGGTTATGTCTTTCCTTCTGTGCTATTCACTGTTGTATTCAGTGTGCAGTTTCCAGAGTTGGTGTTAGAGAGTGTAGAGCGGGGCAATAGAGGGCTTGCAGTTGCGGACTGTGTGAATTAACAGAGTCACATCAAGTCGAAATCCTACTCCAGAGCCATGTGTTGTTTGTCCTTGATGACTTTATAAAAAGGTAAATTTCACCCAGCAGAGACATCTGCTTTATTGCATCTATAAACTGTTTCTGCCAAGGGTAATTCAAGACTTTGGGAAGTAGTATAAAATACTTAGTATCAGCCCTCTTGTTCACACCACGCCACACAGGAGTGTGTGAGTGTTACTGGACACATCCATCCGAAACATCCTCCATGTATTAAAACGCTGGTTAGAAGAGTTCCTTTACTCACTTCGGGAACTATGAAGAAGTGCTCTGGATTCCTGATAAAATCATTTACTCCATTTATTATGGCACTTCAGTCATGTAACACCAGCACTTGGGAGGACGAGGGAGGAGAGTTGCCACAAGTTTATTTTGGCCAGTGGTGAATTTCAGGCCTGCCTGGCCTTCAGATTAAGATATGTTTCCCCCCCGCCAAAAAAAGCCCATTTATAGTCTCATAGAACCTATAATCTCAAGGCTCAAAAGGTAGAGGAATTCAAGGCCAACCAGGGCTACTTGAGACCCTATCTCATTCATACATACATACATACATACATACATACATACATACATACACCAAACTGAATGCATAACAACTTTAAATCTCAATATAAAAATATTTGTGTTGAGCTAAATCTTGCCTTAACTGTAAACATGTATAAGAAAGGGCAAGGTGAGTCTACTCAGATAGGGAAAAAGAGAAAGATATTTATTGCTTAATCTTTAACTTATCTGCCTTTTAGATAAGTAGATAGACAGGCAGAAGGGACCTCAAAATAGCCAGAGAGCATCAGGAAATATTTAGATATGTTGGTTAGCACTGACCATTATCTTGACAGGATCTGGACCCATCTGAGAGACAAGCCTTCAGGCATTCCTGTGAAAGGTCATGTAGAATGGAATACCCTCAGGAATGCCCTGCATAAAAAAAGAGGAAACTACCTTAGTTGGAGCATTCATCTCTCTCTTATTCTGGCTGCTTGTGGACTGACATGTGACCAGCCACTGACACCCTCACTTCCCCACTGTGAGGGACCATGCCCTAGAACTATGAGCCCAAGTAAACCCTCCTGCCCTGGGTGTTTGTCAGACAGCCTTTCTCAGGGTTCTTTATCACGCCAACAGAAAGAGAACTCAGCAAGTTGACATTGTCTTTTATTGATTGAAATGACCGTGTACTTGAGTGCCACATGGACATTATAGAAAATCTGTGTTGCACTTTAAAAAAAAATGCACACAGCATTGGCAGGTAGGCCTGTCGGAAGATGAAAGAAAGATTACTTCCAGATTAAAAGATAATAATAATGGTAAGTGCCGAGGATTTGCTAAATTTAAAAGACTACATCCAGTCCTAGTCGGTTGTCAGCACCCGTTAGAGCACAGGGGCCTGGTTCTCAGTGGAGTGGTGTTCCTTCTAGAGCAGCGAGCAACATAGGGGACCAGAAACTCCCTCAGCAGGGCAAAGTGTGACTTTGATGTAGGTGAGTCTCTCCTTCTCTTGATACAAAGTTTTATAGTTTGAAAAACATTTCCTTCCATATCATGTCATTAATTGGCTAATCTTTTGTGAATTGAAGGTATAGCGTTTGGAGAACATAAAAGTTTTAGGGACCCAAAACGCTTCTGGTTTCTTTAAACTGTAAGAAGAAAACAAGATAACCTTTAGGTTGAAGGAAATGTAATAATATAATATGTCATATATTTGTAAATATCAGTATGTTTATATGTTTATTTCTATATCAAACTTGTCATTTCATACACCTATTTATATTTTTTATGGAGGAAGAAACCCATAACAGTAAATGTGCTGAAGGCACACTAAGCAGTCATGTATCCCTGACTAAAATCTGATTTAGTTACAAGCATACAGTGAGGCACCCTAGATCACTATCTACTCCATGTAATTACTGTAAATGAAAGGGTCTATAGGGCTAAAAAAGATGGCTCTGGTTAACAGAACTTGCTGCTTTTCCAGAAGGATCCTAGTTGGGTTGTCAGCACCCATGTGAAGCAGATCACAACTGCCCTTAACACTGGCTCCAAGACCTCTCCTGGCCTCTTCGGGCACCAATATAATATGTGACATACACACACTTACACATAACATTTCTTAAAAAGCAGTTTTTAAAGATAATATGTTTTTAAAACTCAGAAGGAGCTTGGAAGCGCTCTATGTGTCTATCATTGGTCTTTTGGAAAAAAGCCTTTTTCTATGTAATAGTCCTTTACTTCAAAATGAAAGAGAAGGGTTGCCCTCTCTTGGCTTCTAAGGAACACTGCAGACTTTAGAATCCCAAGGAGTGCCCCTTCTTGTCTTTTTTTTTTTTTTAATTCCAAATTAAAAATAAATATGAAGATTTAAAATGTCCATATGTCCATTTACTTGATTAATCAGGATACATTTTATAAATCTAGTACATTGAAACAGTTATATAATCTAAGTAGTTATTTTCCCCGTAAATGGAAAGTGTTAACGCTCATGACTGGGTGGGTCTACATCTACGTCATTAAAAAAGAACTCTAAAAGCACTTACATGAAGGTGTGTATCTAAATGTTTATGGCAGCACTGTTTATATCATCCAAAAAGTAGGGGAAAAAACTCAAGGATTATCAGGTGATAGATGGACAGGCCAAATGTAATTTATCCACACAATGGATTACTACCCAGCAACAAAAACAAAAGAAATATATAACCCTGCCACAAGCTAAAGAACTCATTGAAACCAGGTGCTGAAGATATCGCTTTAGTTGGTAAAAGGTTTGTCTAGCTGACAGGCAGTCCTTGGTTCCATCCCCAGCATTGCTTAAACCTGGTATGACTGATGTACACCTGGAGTCTCAGCCCCCAGGACATGGAGATGGGGGAAGCCCACTGAGTCGGTGATAGAGCTGTGGGTGGGTGAACAGTTCTTGCTACTGTGCAGTCTCAGCTGTAACTTGGTTCAACAGTTGTAAATTATGTTCATTTAACTACCAAGGATGGTTCCTCATAACTAGTCATCTATTGGGATACATTTGGATAATGTTTCTATCTTTGCAGCTCTCTCTGGCCTAGCTCAAATAGTTCTTGGCATTCTTTTTTTCTTTTAAGATTTAAAAGAAAATCTTTGTATGTAAGTATGTTCTTTGTATGTAAGTATGCTGTCACTCTCTTAGACACACCTAAAAGAGGGCTTTGGAGCCCATTATAAATGGTTGTGAGCTACCATGAGGTTGCTGGGAATTGAACTCAGGATGTCTGGAAGAGCAGTCAGTGCTCTTAACCAACCATTGAGCCATCTCATCAGCTCCACTCTTGGCATTTAAAAAAAAAAAATTTATTTTATGTGTTGGGATGAGAGGTGCCACATTGCATGTACGCAGGTCAGATAACAATTTGCAGAAGTCAATTCTCTCCACCATCTGGGTCTCAGATACTGAACTCAGGTCGTAAGGCTTAGCAAGCACTTTTACCCACCGAGCCAATTTTCTTGCCCTAATCTTCAGCATTCTTACCTGAATGAGAGTCTTGACCTCTAGAATAAGTTAATAAAATATAGTACAAGAGTGCAAAACAAAACAAGCAAGCATTTAGCTAGGCTCTCAAACCCACTAAGAGGATTTCCAGCCCCAGCAAGCTGAGCTAAGCTGGTTATGGTGTAGAAGTCTCTGTGCTTTGGCCCTTCCATCCTTCTGAAGGCTAGACTAAAGACGGCCATCTGCCTGCCCTCTCAGTAGAAGTATAAAACTGATCTCAGGATAAAATTCAGTGAAACGAATTTTTAGTTATTGCAAATCTTTGTTCTCTTAGAAATTGGAAAATTACGTGTATGAGTATGTTGTGCATCATATAAAAGTCATCTCCAACATGTGTCCATCAACATTTTAAGACACTGCTTGGATCGTAAATCCCCATGCAACTGAACCTGGATTCAAGGCATGCTGTTGTGTCTGATGGAAATCAGTAACAAGTGAGGCCTTTGCCCTTAGCCCAGCATGTTTATTTCACGAGCATATTTTCAGACAGTTCTGGTTTATTTTATCATTGCTGCGGTGTCATGACATGAAGTAGGTGGTCAGTTATTACCACAGTTGTGGGTTTTTTCCTTCTCTTTGTTACATAATCCTAATTTCTTTATCGGTTGCACTCACAGAATAAGGAGTTTGTATGTCGAGGGCATGACTACGAGAGACTGGAGGCCTTCCAACAGCGGATGCTGAACGAGTTCCCCCACGCCATCGCCATGCAGCACGCCAACCAGCCTGACGAGACCATCTTCCAGGCGGAGGCTCAGTGTATCCATTCCTGATGGGCCCTGGTTGGGTGCTACCTACTGTTAGCTACGGGACATTGTCCTGTGCAGTGTTGCGTCCACTGCTCCCTTTTCAGTGCTGCCCCCCTCGACTTCCTAGTCCTCACCATTTTAGCTTGGTGCCTTCTGAACAGAATGGAATTGTTCTAATTTTTATCACAGAGTCAGTTGGAAAGAGATGCCATAAACATCTGTTATGGAGCTTTCTCTTTTTTGATTGACACTCCTGCAAATTGACTCCTCTGAAGCCCTTTCTTACTGGATTTCCCAAAGAACCGTTTTCCTCTGACTTCCTATGGAAACTCTTTCAGTTCAGGGAAGTGGTAGCATTGTGTTCACAATGGCACCTCCTCCACCTCCTCCATCTTTTCTACTTTAATTGTGGAGTGAGGAAAGGGAGAAAAAGAGGTGTCTCCAGTATCCTGGGTGGGGCAGGAGGTGTCTCAGCTATGATATTCTGGACTCTGACTTAGTAATAGCATATAATTCACAGCCCCCTCCCCCCATGTAAACATATCTAAACAAAACACAAAACAATTAAAATGGAAGTATGAAGGCCTTAGACACAAAGGCAATTTACCCATCAGTTCTAAATCCATCTGAAACCAGTTGTTTTAAAGAAAAACAGGTAAACTCCCAGTGCTATTATGGATATACTTTCAAATCAGAACCTAAATGTCAGAAAAACAAATTGTTTAAGAAAATATTTGCTCTGTTTCTCTGGAAAGGCAGTAACTATATAAACAAAATAATATTTAAAGTAGGAAGTACAGCTAACCACTCAGCTTCTCTGTGCCTGGCTTTGGAGAATGGATACCACACTTCAGAAGGCAGGGGTCACAGCAGCACTTGGCAGGTGGAAATCCTTGTCCGTGCTCTGCTTACTGCTTCTGGTCATTCCATATCATTATAAATGAATTTTCGGAGCCATGAACAGACTGATGTTGAAAGTGTCTCGTGTACAAGAGGTAGGTTATATTCTGATTCTGCAAACCCGAGCCCAGTTGTCCCTCTCCAACACCACTAATGCAAGCTGTAAATTCACAGGTTACAGAAATGCCAAGCATATGTCCTATCAGAATCAAACTCTTAGGACTAGATCAAGGCATGACGTTGAAGGCATGCTTAGACGTGTGTTATTCATAGCTTCTGGGCAATTTTTAAATGACTTCAGCTGGAATGGAATGCCAGACTGCCTTGCCATTTGACAAGCCAGGTTCCCTCCTTGACTCTTTAATCTTAGATTTACAGATATATGCTGTGACTCCCATTCCAGAGAGCCAGGAGGTACTGCAGAGAGAGGGGGTTCCGGACAACATCAAAAGCTTCTATAAAGTGAATCACATCTGGAAGTTCCGCTATGACAGACCATTCCACAAAGGCACAAAAGACAAGGAGAATGAATTCAAGGTACCCTACAGTTTCTGTAACATGCTGCCTCCTCAAACGCTTTCCTAGACTGAACTCTCTGACTCTTTAACTGAGAATAACGTCATGTGACTGGAACAAAGGGTCTAGGATTCTTTTTTTTTCTAGTAACTTCTCAACTCTGCAGTATTTCCAAGTGATGGGGAACATTTTCTAAGCAAGAAGATTTTTGGTCCCCAGCTCAGAAAGTCTGAGTAGATCTGGGAGTAGGTCTTGAAATCAACTTCCCTATGGCAGTTCCAATACCGGTGGTGCTTAGACCAACCTTTAAATTCATGTTTGAACTCAGTCCTGGTGTCCACTCATGGTGAACCATTGTGGGAATAGCCTGTGTGTTCTAACATCAAGGAAGTACAGAGAAAATAAAAACCAAGGAGTAAGCGAGGGAGAACTGATGTGAGCACACTGTTGATACAGTGGGGATGCTCTGTTCTGTCCTTTGCTCTAGTCCTCATTACAACAGTGTGACTAGGATTCCAAGATGAGGACCAGACTGTATGCTAACCCTGGCATCTGCATGTGCCAGGCTGTCTGCTCTCACCAGCTCCAAGGTGCCTTGCTAGTTTAGAATGCTCCCAGTCAGGAAGTTCTCACAGCCCCACTGAGGAAAGGATATCTGAATATCTCTTCATAAATCACTTCTGGCCATCCCTTTCCTTGAAAATCTTGATGGGAAGACTAGATCCCTGTCGCTTTGGCATTCAGACCTGAACAAAATTGCAAAATGAGCTTATTCCTGTGGGTCTGTTGCTTAGCATCTCTTACAACAAATACTCAAGCCACTGCTCCTGACACTGTCAGTCTTACGTAATGCTGACCCACCCATCCTTGCCCAGTGGTTTCCCAGTGCTGTCAGGGGTTACTGCCAGGCAGGAGCAGATGTGGTAGCTCTGCAGCGTTCCAAGAGGACTGAATTTTTTAAATGGGCCTTTGTGGTAAAGTTGATGTGCACTTACTGTAGATCTCTTCAGAAATCTAATCACAAATTATATATATATTTATATATATATATATGTATATATATATGTATACATATATATGTGTGTGTATATGTGTGTGTGTATATATATATGTGTATATACATATATATGTGTGTGTGTGTGTGTGTGTGTGTGTATATATATATATATATATATATATATATATATATATATATATATATTATGACTAGAACCAGCCAACTGTCCCAGCAGCCTGCCACACTGGCCTCTTCTCTGGGTCTTCCTTCTCCCTGTGGACTGAACACTACTAAAAAGACCATTGGAAAACAACACTGTGATATTACTGAAAAGAACCACAATCATTTTCTAGTCCTTTCTGCATATTTCTATTCTCTTTTCCTCCTCCCAGGCCAACTAAAGATCTGATTGGTTGTATATAGTCTACTTGCAACGGCTTCTGGTCCTCAGTCCTGGACGCACTAGAGTCATACAGTTGGCCTCCTCAGAGTCACATGCCTGTGACCTTTAGCCTCAGTACTGGAAACTGTCTTCCACTTTCCTTTCTTTTGCTTTTTCTACTGTACCATATTTTCTCCTGTCCAACAATATACCTTACTGGGGTGGGTAAAGTTAAATTAGGCTCCCTTTCCTAGAATCTGGCTCCAAACTGTGCCCCATCATCCCTTCCCCATCTCTTGGTCCGCCTACCCACACTCCCTGTTGGCTCAAGCCGCACCCACTCTCTCTCTATTGGTTGTCATACTCTCTCACGAACAGCTCCAAGTCTGTGTGGGCAGCCTCCTGCCTGCACAGCTGCCCCCACTCACTCCCGGTGAACTCTTCACTCTGTAAAATCCATCTCACTCGTGTATGGCTCAACTGCCATCCTGGTCCCCCACAGTGGCATGCGTACCTGCATCCTATGCACACCGTGAGCATCTGTTTCATCCCTCTGAGCTCTCCTCTGCTTGCCTCCCTGTCATCATGGGAATCCCACAAGCTCTTTCCATTCTGCAGTCATCTCAGGAGCACTTGCCTGGTGGAAAGTCATCCTCTTTTTAATCCCTTTGTAGCCTGAGTAAATGGTGCAATGCCAGGAATGTTGTCAAGTTCCTGTTACTGTTGTTGATACACTAAATAACAATGTTAAAATACAAATTCCAAATCTGCTTAATAAAGGAAATGTCTTATCAGGGCAAGGGCTCATGAACAGGGCAGGGGCTCATGCCAAAAGCAGCTGTGTTTCACGTGTCCCAGAGGAGCTGGTTCCTAGTTAGACAGAGTCTGACTCAAAGCACACCGGTGCCTCTGAATTAAAGTAGTTCTACTCACCACTAGAAGTGTGGCTCTGTACATAAGAGAATGGAGAGGAAATGAGGCCCTGTGTGTGGGTGTCAGTGCCAGCCCTTCTGGTAATTAGAATGTGTCTTTGAGGGAGTCAAGAGTCCTTCTAAAACTTAAAGTCTTCACCTTCAAACAGAAGGTTCAAGCCATGTATTTCTAAAGTCCTCTCTCCCTTTAGGTTACTGATACCCTAATCTTGTCTTGATAACTCATACTATTGCCCCTTCTAAATGAAAATGGCTGAACCTCAGTGAGTGAAGGGGTTAAAAGTCACATTCTGGGGAAACAGTGGCGAAGCTTGCCATTGTATTCCCGCCCTTGCTTTCTAAAGCCAGTGCTCATTTGTTCTTCATAGAAAAAAAGGTTTAGGCAGAGTACAGAATTACTAACTGGATTGCTTCACACGTGGTCCAGGGAAGACTGAAGCAAGGCTGCAGGAAAAAAGCAGCACCCGCTCAGATTTGTCACCACCCAGGGCCTAGAGAGAAGGATGATGTAGAAACTGACTTTGTGTTGTTTTGCAGAGTCTCTGGGTGGAAAGAACGTCGTTGTACTTGGTGCAGTGCTTACCTGGCATCTCCCGCTGGTTTGAAGTGGAAAAGCGTGAAGTGGTAAGTAGCGTAGCACCCTCCCAGCAATCATTCATACCCTGGTCACTGAGCCCACGACTACTTGCTTGTGCTCTTTCATTTCCTGGGTTCCCTCACAGTTCTGACTGCATTACCTAAGGTATTGATTGATGGTAAATGTTAATGTTCTGCTTCAACCAACCAGAAAACTTTAAAGCAATTCTGGTTGCAGTGTGTGAAAGCAACATGTTGGAGTTCAGAGTGACAGCCAGCATGCCAGCTCTCCTCACGGTGCTGGATCTGTGATCTTCATCGCTGGTTACCTTGTGGCAGTCCAAAACCAAGAGGGAAGCCTGTTTTCTTGTGCAAGCATGTCAGAGTTATGACATGGGTATCCCCAAAACTAGCTCTGTTGCTCTCTTTGAGCCTTAGTTTTCTTGTTGGCAAAATGATGCTAATATGAAGCCCTTTCATATAAAGCTTATGTAAAACCTGGAGTGCTGTTTTGATCTGCAGCGAGAGGGACAGTGAAAGAAGCTGAGCAGGCCTGCATGGAGCTTCAGGTAAAGAGACCATTACAGAATCTGATACCCTCAACTCTCAAGAATTCTCTGGTTGCCAGGCACCAATGCAGCTTCCATTCCAAATGAAGAGAAATGGGAGAGTGTAGCTGACTGCAACAAGGCTGGTACTACACCCTGGTGTCTGCCTCTACTGCATTTCAATATGGCGGCCATAGTATCCCCGCCTCCCAGAATCTTTACCTTCTCCTTTTTCACATCCATTATGACTCTGGGCCTGGCCCTTGGATTGACCTAATACTCGGTTTGAAATATAATACATCAGTTGTAAATCTATCATGCAAACAATACCTTACTTTGTTGATAAACAAGTAAAAGTAGCTCTCCCCAAAAATGTTTTTCCAGAATGGCTTCTCCTACAAAAGTCTCTCCGAATTTAAGACCAGCTTATCATGTTCAGTGGTAAGGGTTGAATGAGTTTTTCATTTTACAATGCCAAAATATTAATGTGGCTCCCTAAGGAATCTAAACCCAAATCGTGAAATTATGTTAGTCCAGTTATATCTTTGTATACAATCTGAGTCAGGGGTCCACCAATGTTGATTGCTGGTATAGCATACCTTAGTGCCTTTCATAGAAGAGGGGAAGCTGCCACACACTGCTCAGAAAGGTTTATTATTATGCATCCTACAGAACGGCAAAAGCTCAACCCACGGCAGTGTTCTTAGTCATCCAAACTGCATTAATGATTCAGAGAGCCTTTTCAGATCCATACAATCCAGAATGTTAAATCCTATGAAGATTCACCAATGGTCCTAGCCCAGGAAACAACACACACACACACACACACACACCCCACTCATGAGAAATAGCATGCTGATAATGATAAAGGGAGAAATAACTAAACACAGTCTTTCAAACATCAGCTGCCTACTTTCTTAGAATATGTAATCTTATGTTCTAACGTAACAAGTCAAACTGGGCTCCTGTGTTCCCTGAGTACAGCCCACTCTCAGCAACCTCCGTGTGGTTCTCTTGTTCCTGCTACCTGGAACGATCCATGATCCATTAGAGTTGTTAGCTCACTGGCTTGGTTCTTGCTGTATAGGGACTTCAAGAACATAGAAGGTCCTCGATAAATATAGAAAAAATGAATTGAAATTCCTTATCTGCAATGCTAGAATCTGCAGGCGAACAGATGGCTTCAAAATCCATTTGATCATGGAGTTCATGACTAAGGAAGCCCATTGATACCTTTTCCCCCAGCGGCGTGTAGAACACCTTCCAGCACGAGGAACACCAGCCTACAGGGAGGAAGCAGGCAGCTTAGTTCTCACTTGATTTCTCTACCCCTTACATGGTGTGTCACGATGTCTTTAGCAATGGGATCTTATCAGCTAGTTCTGGTGGCCAGCCAAGAAGAATGAAGAAAACCTGTATTGTTTCACAGGCCTGCAGAGCTTCTTTGACCAACAATTCAACAGGAGATATCTCTTACCTGACACAAGGGGTTTGTTTGGTGACTCTCAGCGTGCGGCAGCAGCACTAGCCAAATATTTGGGATAGAGCTCTTTGAACTATTCCTTAATTTCTGTTTTACATTGGCCTAAAAAGTACTGTGTGTCTATGAATGGCAGTATAGCTTCTCCATACATCTGAGTGTTGATTGGTTAACCTTCTTCTTCCTTCTCTCCTCTGTCCATCCACACCCATCCCTTAAACTTTCCACCCTCACAATCTCCCATCTGTATAGCCATATCTCTGTGTTGTTTTCCCTACTCCCTAAGGCATCTTCCCACCCAATAGCCCTTATCTTATTCCATTGCTTCTGCAGGTACTCCAGGTTAATCACAGATCTGAAGGCTTGAAGCTAGGCTACACATGAGAGAGAGAGAGCATGCAGTGTTTATCTTTCTGAGCCTCCGCATAAGTTTTCCCTAGTTCCATCCATTTGCCTGCAGACTTCCAAAATGTACATTTCTCTACAGGTGGATGAAATACTCTGTGTATGTGGACACATGTTCACTATCCGCTCCTCAGTGGATGGCCATCAAGGCTGACCCCACTTCTTAGCTATTGTGAACAGAGCAGCAGTGAACATGGTTGAGCAAGTATTTCTGAAGTAAGATGTAGCGTCCATTGGGTATTTGGTCAGTAGTGGGTCATATGGCAGTTCTGTCTCTAGGCTTTTTGAGGAACCTCCACGCTGATTTCCATAGTGGCTGTGTCAGTTTACGCTCACCAACACTGAGTAAGGCCTCCTCTTTTCCCCACACCCTAACAAGAGTTTGTTCTTTATGAAAGCCGTTCTGATTCTGGTGAGATGGAATCTCAATGTGGATTTGATGCCCCCTCCACAAGGGGGAAGTCATATCTAGTGCAGTATACCCGACCCTCCCCAATGCATGCCTGAGGAGGTTTTAGACCTTAGAGCTGCACTTATTCCTGTTTAGCTAAACTGTCATGTTGCCAAGCTGCCTTCTAAATATCTGTGTTTATACCCATGTGTAAAAGTACTGCTTCTAACCATAGCCATAGAAGCTTGACTGTAATAAACTGGCAAATGCAGAGACCCAGGGCTGTGCAAGGTGCTGACTGTACATAACAGTTGGACTCTCAGCCCTAAACAGGACATTGATACTTCGTCACTACGGTTCAAGGAAAGTTGCAGAGGAATGTAAGATAAGGAGAAGGGCTGTGGAATGCTGCTGTCTGCTGGGCCTGGCACACTCGTGAACTGTGACTTCCTGTAATGAACCTATACAAGACTGGGTCTATCAGCATTCAGCCACAATTCAGGAATGGGTTTTTGGAGTCCTACCCCGCCCTGCTAAACTAGTAATGGATTCTAGGGAAGGGATAGTCATTCTTCATTTGAGTGCTCACTAAGGAGCTTACTAGGCCCCAGTGACTCCAGTCCTGTGGTCACTCAGATGATCCTAGTTAAACTCAGAGGATAATAATAATAATAATAATAATAATAATAATAATAATAATAATAAT
>JANHMN010000010.1:25540574-25571993 GCA_030674055.1 Rhabdomys pumilio | reverse complement strand
ATAATAATAATAATAATAATAATAATAATAATAATAATAATAATAATAATAATAAAATTAACAACCAACAAAAAGAAAAAATTGATGGGCAGGGTACTCAAAGGCAGGATGGAATGATAGAGGTGTGAGGGAGATTAGAAAGGCCTGTTTATAGTCATCAAGATATACATTATATATGTATAAAATTGTCAAAGAACAAACTCAACAAAAAATATACGTACATATCTCCCTACCCAGAATCTCGAGTCTCTTCCAGCCCTGCTAACAGCGCCATCTAGTGCTTCACTACTGCCCTAGGCTTCTGGTCTAGCCGGTATAAGAAGCCTCCTCCTGCCTCAACCCCTGCTTTACACTCTCAGGACTTGGGAGCCAGTTACCCTTTGAAACTTAGTTGTATCACACAAAAACAATACAGGAAATGTACAGCAATCCTAATTTGTTGTGTTCAGCAGCTAGGAAAGAAGCCCGTTCTTTTATCTGCACTTCTAAGGACTTAACCACACCAGGTAATATTATAACAACTGTGACATCCTGCAGTGTCATCCGTAACTCTCATTGTGTGTATTTATAAACAACTATATCATTATTATCTATAAAAGAATCACAATAATGTGGTGACTATAAAATTTCTAGTGTTCCCTTATGCCTCACCAAGAGTCTAGTTTCTTTTTCCGTCTTCCATTGACTCTAGATGTTCATTTTGGTTCTTTTCAGAGTCGCCTAAAGGCTTTTACTTCAGATTCCCCCCACCTTGCATTTTTTTAATACTTTTGTAAAAAAAAAAAAAAAAAAATCATAGTGATTTGCCTTGAAATATTTTCTTAAGTCTTGATCCACGTGGAGTCATATAACATATTTCTCTGTGGCCTGTATTTCCTGAAAGTTGATAGTTAAGCCTCCAGGCTTAGAACGGTTTTGTTTGTTTGTGCAAGATTACTTCATAGTTTATGCCTCTCTCTCTTGCTTTCTTCTTCTCTCCTCTTTTCTTGTGGTGTAACTGAGAATAATTGACAATCGGTTATTGGTTGTCGTTGCCCAGATCTTTTAGGGATTGAGATACTGATATTTGGGGGCCAGTAAGATAGTTCAGTAGGTAAAGGTGCTTGCCACTAAGCCTGAAAACCTGAGTTCAATCCCCAGGACCCACATGCTAGAAAGAACCAACTCTCTCAAGTTGTTCTCTGACCTCCACAACATGGCATGCATGTATGCATGTGAACATACATACATACACACACACATAAATAAATGTATCTTGATTTTCTTTTATCTCTACTTATTCATTGCAATATTTCTATAAAATAATATCCATTATCAAATATTTTATTACTGTGATATATAGGAAAGGAAATAAAATGTTCTTTTTAAAATGAGTTAGTCCTAGCACCCTGAGGGAGTAACAGGAAGACTGCTTGGGACTTTGTTTGATTTAGGTTTTACTATTATTACCAGGTCATAGATTGAAGTGTGTTTCTTTTGTGTTACTCCATGGCAGCTATTGTTATTAAATTATTCCTCTTAATTTTATTATTTATTTTCAACTGCTTTATGATTGCACTTGGGCTCCTGTTCAGTTGCCTCCTACATCCTCCTTCCTCACCTATAGAGATGCTTCTTTTGAGTCAAGCAGACTTGACTCCTCCACGTTTCTTCCTAGCATCAAGCTTTATTAATGATTTAATGTGGTGCCAGATGCTCCCAGCATTTCCGAGATTGAAGCATCATCTGCCATCTTTCTGTCTCACAGCAATGGTAACAATTTAGAATCACACATGAAAGCTATAAATGGGGTTCATAGGGCTCCCCGGTTTTAAATGTACAATAGGAGACACTGCATGTCATTCTCCAGAGGGTTAGCTGGAAACCTCTCAGGGACACTATGTTAGAGTCTGGGCTTCTCTACATAAGAAGCCCTGCTACTAACTTCCTACCACAGGGTTCCAGAGATTATATGTCTTCCTCCTGGCAATTACTCTTAGTGCATTTAAATGAAGGCTTGGTCAGCTGGGAGTGCTTCCTTCTCATTTCCTCAAAGACTCTTCCTCCGGAAGAGGAGTGGCCGGATCACGGGCCAGTTGCTTAGTGTCTTCCTCGCAGACACCTTCTTTGCTCTCTGACCTGACAGGAAAACATGGCAGCCTATATCAGTTACTTACGGAGTGCTGGTGAAGATTTGCGGTAGTGTATTTACTCATTCTGGCTCTTTTGCGGATAGTCAATTCCTTCCCTGTGTTCCGTTTTCTCCAACATTGTGAATTATTTATACTTTGTCTCGAATACATATTGGAAATATTCTCTGAAGTTCATGTATTCTACATGAGTTCTTTGTATCTTATGTGATGTTCACAAAATTCTTGAATTACTAGTATTAGGGTTTATAAAAGTGTTTTTTTTTTCTTTTCATTTTATTATAGTACGAACAACTCATAAAAGTTTCTGTAATCCCTTTTGAGTACATAGTAACAGGGCTGATTATTGCAGCTTTTGAGTAATTGATCTCTTCAAGTCTTTCCTTCTGTCTGTGTCCTTTCAAGCGCAGCTCTTCCCTGTCCAGAGTCCCTAAGGAGCAATTCTCAACTTTTGAGTCATGACCCCTTTGGGAGTTGACTAAGACCATCAGAAAACATATGGATTTACATTATTTTTCATAACAGTAGCAAAATCACAGTTATGAAGTAGCAATGAAGGTCACCACATCATGGTTGGCGGTCACCACAGCATGGTTGGCGGTCACCACATCATGGTTGGTGGTCACCACATCAAGAGGAGCTGCATTGAAAGGTCACAGCATTAGAAAGGTTGAGAGCACTGTCTGGAGCCAGCATTCTGTTCTATGTTCTGAAGACAATAGTTAACTTACAGTGGTTTAGACTCAGACTTTCCTTGAGCTTTGGCTTTTGCACATACAAAACAGAGGTTTAATATCACAAGTTGTTTAAAATCTCCGTCACCTCTAGAGCAGCATTAAAGGCTTCTTATGTAACCTTCCAAATTGCAGTGACAGTTTCCTGCCTTTACTCTCAAGGTATCCTGATGTTTGTGGCATGCATTTCCTAGCTTAGCTTTCTTTTCCCCTTTTTTATGCTTATCTAAACCATTAAATATCCAGTCCACTTAGTTTTGCTTAACTGTGTGCACTTTGTTAAGATTCGCTTCATTCGCTCAGTGTTATTTGCGATATTTTTTTTTCCAATTTACTATGACAAGAAAGCTTCCCAGTACTATATATTATTCCTGATTAGGGGAAAAGTTACAAACATTTTTGTTCATGGTTCCAGCTGCACATGCACATATATGTCCAGCTCTGTTTCCTTCAGACATACACTTACAAGTAGGACTTTTGGACCATGAGATAGATAAAGTTCTAGATAATATTATGTATAATTTACATACATAGATAGGTGATGGATACTACAGCTGTTTTCTAAAGTTAATGAGGCAGTTTGCACAGCAGGAACAGGGCCCTGGCGCTCACAGTTACACTCTTTTTTGTTGTCTATCACCATATTTATGTGTGCCACTGTAGGGGGCATTTTATTATTTACTGGTTATTTATATGTACTTCTTTCTAAAATTACTGTTTCAGTCTTTTGTTTTGCCCTGTGTTTTTTCCTATGTTGTTTGCCTTTTTTTTTTTCTTTTTTACTAGTTTCGAAGTTTTGTACATTCTGTGAAGGGGTTCTTCAATGATTACACGTATTGAAATTATTCTGTCATGTGTTCTGGCTTCCTTTATATTATCCTTGGTTACTATTTATTCTTAATTTTCATGCACTTGAGCCATTCTATGATTTCTCAGTGTTTCTTTAGGTTGCCCTGAGTGATCTTTTATTCTAATTTGTTTCTCTAACTGAAAGAACAAGGGCCTAAGTGTGCTTCCTTCCCCTCACCCCAATCGCTTCATCACTAAGAGCTTGGCAGACCTTCTCTTCAGAGAGAATGTCAGGGACATTAACAGCACAATGGAAATATTGGAAAAGAACACTTTGATCACAGACACAATTAGGTCCCCTGTACCAACCCAGTAAGTCATTATGATTCTATTTGGCTCTTCACCAAGAAATAGATCCTGGAATGTATGTGATTATCTTGTTTTCTGTAACTCCCAACTGTGTGCCATCCTGTGCCACCATATGGTGCTATTATAAATGCATATGGGGTCTGTATGGGCATATGTCCCCTCTCTCCAGTGAGGCTGAAAGCTCTTTGACACCAGAAGATCTGCTGATGTATCTCTGAATTTCCCATGCTGCTTTGTATCAAATAAGTGGCTAGAGGAGTGACACGGTCATTATTTGGGGTCCACCAAAGAAAGCATAAACGGGGGATGCTTATTGCTGTACTGTTATAGAATGGACAACTCCTTGTTACCCAACACCACACTCCCACCAATGGATATACTTATCTGCTATTTTCACGCCTTGCTGATGAAGGGGTAACTTGACTTTCACATCCTTTCCTATGCTATGGGATGGCTCCCAGAAGAGATACTGATGGGAGCCACTAAGGACCATAGATGATTCATAAGATGGATAATCAGCTTTGTCTGTCTTGTTCCCTCCTCCTCCTCCCACCACCCGCCCCCCTGCATCTTTGGTTTTGAATGACATGAAAGTCAGTAGATATTTATACTCATTTGCTTTTCAGGTAGAAATGAGTCCTCTGGAAAATGCCATCGAAGTGTTAGAAAATAAGAACCAGCAGCTGAAGACCCTGATCAGCCAGTGTCAGACGAGGCAGATGCAGAATATCAACCCCTTGACCATGTGCCTCAATGGAGTCATAGATGCCGCAGTGAATGGTGGGGTTTCCAGGTATCAAGAGGTGAGGACTGAGGCTTGCTGGACAGGACCTTGTCAGTAGAGATGTCTTCGGGTTTTATGAATCTTTTTGTGCAAACATGGGCCCATTATCAGTGACAGGTGGCTGCAGTCCACCCAAATGCAGTCTGTTATAACAGAGGACAAATGTGTAGCCAGCCATGTGTGCAGCCTGTGGATCTCATCTTCGTGATGAGATACTTTGAGTGTGTTTGTGTAGGGGTCAGGAGATCAGGACTGTTTAACAAATGTCTATCTAAAGTAATTTGCCTGATCAAAGAAGTTTGTGGGGTTAGTCTTGTGTTTGTTGGTTGGTTGACTGGTGATCTTTTAAGTGGACTTTTCATCTATTTTTTTTTTTTTATAATAAGCCGGAAGACCATCTTAGCCCCATTGAATCTTAAGATAATTTATTTTAGAATATAATGCCTATAGTTTATTGACTTGGATCTGCTCTATATTTTACGAGAGATGCTCTGACTTTCTGAATGTTGCCTGTGACCAGCTCCCCACAGTTAGGAATCATTCCATCTGTCCCTAAACATGTTTCATAATCATGCCATTACTCTACGTATGCCAACCCTTAGAAAAATAATAATAAGTGTGCCTTCCACCTCCATGGTAACTCTCCCAGCATAGTCTGACTGTCCCTTCTCTTCCTAGGCATTCTTTGTCAAAGACTATATTTTAAGTCATCCTGAAGATGGGGAGAAGATTGCACGGTTAAGAGAGCTGATGCTTGAGCAGGTAGGCCTGCAGAAACAACCGTTCTATCTTGACTAACTATGCATTCTTGCCAGATACCCACCTGCAGGCATTTGCATGAAGTAACTGAAGTGGCAGTCAAGCCGACAGATTCACCTAAAATATAACCCAACTGGCTAATTTCTTCCCACTTGGACCCAAGAGCAAACTTAACAAATCGTTCCCTATAAGTAACATTTCACGTAGTTTCTTTGAATGTCCCTCCCTAAGACTTGCTCTGTAGACCTGTTGCTAACCTGTCACTTAAAATTTTATGCTCAAATACCTTCAGACCACCTCAAAATTCTGAATAAGAACATGAATGAATATGATTGTTACTTTAAGTGCCATAGGAAAGAGCAGACAATCAGTGGAATTTGCTCTGTGGCAGTATTAAGTTTTCAGAAAAGCCTAGAGGATGTACTATATGGACTAACTAGGTACACGCCTCATTTTCTATTTTCAAGAGGCAGTTTATTTTTATCTGGTGCTGTTAAGAACTGAGAACAAGAGTCCTAAGTGTTCTGTAGCTGGCTATGCCCCTGTTGATGGTTGCCTGAAAAGGGTTTGCAAACCTCTGATATAGAAGAAACAGTTGGCAATCAACGTAATAATTCTGTTCCCATGAAAACCAAAGTATGTATGACAGACTGGGGCAGAAGCATCTCTTCCTACTTGATAATGTGAAATTAATCAAAAAGCGTGGTGTTTTAGACTGGAAGGTAGTGGGGTTGTGATGAATTTTAGTTCATTTATGCTTTATAGATACTATCCACAAAATGATGACACAGGGTGAGAGACAGGGCTATATAATAAGGGCAAGTAGACTATTGTGGAGTGGGGAGAACCTTGACCCGCAAGAAAAGGTAAGTTCCCAGTGTGGTTATGCAGGATTGCATAAAGACCTTAACCTTGGTTGATTTCATAACGACTCTTTGAGCATCAGTCAGAGCATAACCTCTCACAAGCCGTCTCTTTCCAAGTATGTTTTTGGGGGGTTGGCCCACATAAGTTCCTTCCCTGGAATTAAAACTGCAGCTCAGAGTTAAGATACTTTTCAAGAAAATAAAATTAGAAAGACTTTACTATGTTATGCCTGGTATTGTTCATGGGACCCTATGGAAAGAGCTGTCTGTGGCTAGGAAATGTGAGGGCTCTGCTATAGAACAGTTAAAACAAATGCCTGTCATGTAACCGTAGGCATGACACATCATTTCTGCAAGACCATGGGGAGTTAGACTGAAAAGGCCACCATCCTTTCTGGACCTCTGTCCGGTTGATACAGAGATCTTCAATAGATATATCCAGCTGCCTGATCCTATAGAGTTGCCTCAGTTATAGAGAGCCGCTTGGTCCATGGTCACTGTCTTCTCAGTGGCCCACTTCTAAGACTAGGGGTTAAGAATAAAGCATTGCCATTTGGGTCCAACACAGAACAGCCTTATAAGGTTCCAACCAAGTGCCGGACTTGATAGTGTTAGCCAGCTTGCTATGTATCGTATCTTTCTCTGTAGAGCCCTCCTTCTCCTTGACTCACAGGCCA
Source organism: Rhabdomys pumilio (assembly GCA_030674055.1). Taxonomy (NCBI): domain Eukaryota; kingdom Metazoa; phylum Chordata; class Mammalia; order Rodentia; family Muridae; genus Rhabdomys; species Rhabdomys pumilio. Next base: position 25,564,886 of record JANHMN010000010.1, on the reverse strand, counting down.
AGCTTCCTGCAATGAGCTTCCTAATTTCCATGCTGGAGTCTCTTCCCTGATGACCCAAGTTAAATTATCCTGAGCAAATAAAAGGTGACCCAACAGCTATTTAAAATGAAGAAGGCCAGCAGTTGAGTTAGTCATAGCTCTTCGGTCCCTCCCATCTCTTCGTCTCCCAGGCCTTCTCTCCCTTTGTGTGTCAGATACACTCCACTGTTTCCTTCATGTTCTTTTCAGGGGGCTTCTTTCTTTGGAAAGGTGCAGGTAGAGGTAAGCATCTAGAGAAGAAGATGCTGCAGTCCCATCTCAGTTTACTGAGATGCAGAAAATAGCTGTCATACAGTCCCAAGAAATCACACCCTATTGATAGTTGAACAAAGGAAAGTTTAATGTTTATCTTCATTTCTTTTTCTTTGAGACAAGATTCCTTGAAAATTATAGTAAGTAAACAAGAATAATATTTTTAAAGAAAAACCAAAAGCATAGCAACTGCTACAGAGTTCCTGCTTATTCCTCTTCTCTTTCTCCCCTGGAGAATGTTTCGACGCTCTGGATTGGGAGACTGTTGCAGGAGAGAGGGTGTCATTCTGAGAAACACTTGTTTGACCATCCAAACAGGAAACAGCTTCTGCCCCATTCCCTGACTCACCCTAGGAAGGGATGAGGGGGCCAGGGACCCATAGTCACTAAAGAGGCTTATCATTAAAGATATGAGATACTTAAGGAAGATGAAGTAGGAAAGTCAAGTTTGGGGAGTCCAGACAGACCCAAATTCAAATCCCCATGTAGGATTTGTTTGATTCTGTGACCTCCCTGTAAGGCAACTGTTGCTCCCATTCATTGGTGTAGCAGGTCAGAGAAGACATATGGTCCCCATCCATGAGAAGTAGTCACTAATGCGTGCTTTTCCTTCTGTTGTTATCAAGGCACAGATTCTGGAATTTGGGCTAGCCGTGCATGAGAAGTTTGTACCTCAAGATATGAGACCCCTTCACAAAAAACTGGTGGACCAGTTCTTTGTGATGAAATCGAGCTTCGGGATACAGGTGTGTGCTGAACAGCCATGGTAGGGCGATCTAACCAAGGCCATTGCTGTTTGTGTGTCTGTGGATGAAGTATCCAATGGTGACATCTTTTGGTTATTCTGCCACACTGCAGCATTTGCCAGGGAGCTTCTAATATTACAGTTGTATTCCTGCTGTTTTCCACCCTTTATGAAAACAAGTGTCCATGTCAGAAGGCTCAGTAATACTGGCATTTATAATTGGTCCCTAGGTAGATTCATGATGCTGAGGATGTCTGTTTAGTAGGTTGAAGCACCTCATAGATCAGTTGCTTTAATCAAACATGCTTTTTACCTCCTCTTTAGGAGTTCCCTGCTTGTATTCAGGCCAGCCCTGTCCATTTTCCTAATGGAAGCCCTCGTGTGTGTAGAAACTCAGCCCCTGCCTCCATGAGTCCAGATGGTACCAGGGTAATCCCTAGACGCAGGTAAGTCATATTCTGAATTACCTTACAATTTGCCAGCCCCGCAAGATAATCTGGAATGGTTCTCTCATTCTTTATGGTACAATTTGTCAAATTCTGTATTTCTTAATGAAATAATTAAGCCATGAGGCAGCTGCAGACATCTGCCCCTGGTAAAACAGCGACAGCATGAGAAATAAATAAACTCAAACATTCGATTATATTGAGGCAAACAGGAGAAAACAAAATGGGATGTGTCTTTTTTTTCCCTTCGGTTTTATGCCATGCCAGCATGTGATAAAATACAGTTCCAAGACTGAGTTAACAACTGTTTGGGTTTTTTTATTTTTGTTTTTTTCTCCCCTGAAACAGCCCATTAAGTTACCCAGCTGTCAACCGGTATTCCTCGTCCTCGCTGTCCTCACAGGCCTCTGCTGAAGTAAGCAATATTACAGGGCAATCAGAAAGCTCTGATGAAGTCTTTAACATGCAGGTACTCCATTAGCTTTTTGTCTGCTTATGTTTATTTCCGTTTCTGTCTGCATCGTGCAAGTGTCTGTCCATTCTGCTGGGCTCATGAACAGATCTTCAAGCAAGAACTTGACCTAAGGACCAACCTTTTAAAAACTCTCAGTATTGCTTTGTTGGCCTTTGGAATTCACAAAGATGTTTTTCTCCAAAATGACCGTCACTTTAAGACAACATAAACAACCAATAAAGCCCAGGCAAGCTGCCTCAGCTTAGCTTTCAGATTGACCTTGGTAGTTCTTTGCTTCCTGGCCCCTGGATTCTTGGAGCATGTTGACATCACTGGCTGCCTCCTACTGTTCTCTGGTAACTCTTTATGAGTTCCCCTGTGACTTGAGGCCCCAGTATAAAATTTGCATAATTATATAAGAAAATTTTCTGTAATAGGAAAATGTATAGTTTTGTAGGTATTTTAGAGCTCATGGGAGTCTTGAAAGCATTTTATTTTATGATAGTAAAATAAACCTGAGTTTCCTAGCACTGTCTTTGGAAACAGCCACAATGTGACTCCCAGTGTATGCTTTGATCAGAGTTTTGAAGGCAGATTTGTGTGCCTTTTAGAAACCCTCACCTGGGACAGCTAGATGGCTTAGTGAGTAAAGCACTTACCGCCAAGCATGATGACACACTCAGCAAAGGAGAGAACTAACTCAAGTCCTCTGCAGGCTGTCCTCTGACCTCCACATGCATGCCATGCACACATGCCGTGGCACGTATGTGCTCACGCAGAAGAGGGGCATGCTTCCACAATCAATCAATAAATGAAAATTAGAAACACTTCCCTATTTATGTCCCCAAGACTAGAAGTATTTCTCTTTATACGACAAGAAGGGAAGGCTACTGATGGGGTTAGGGACTAGAGCTGAAACTAATACTTGTGTGTTCCTCCCTTCAGCAACAGTGGAAATCTCAGGCCTGATTAATCCAGGCAAGCTTCATTGTTGGTCTGAATCCATAAGACTTTGCTCTGTTTCTAAATGGCCTTTGGGGTTTTGTTTTTCTTTTTGCTAATTTGAAAACAAAATGAATGTTAGTGTCTTGTTTGAAATGTCATGAACTGAAGCTTCTAACCATTGGATGACAGTAGCTTTCTCTCTTTCCAGCCCAGCCCATCTACCTCAAGCCTGAGTTCCACCCACTCTGCTTCACCTAATGTGACAAGTTCTGCCCCATCGAGTGCCAGAGGTTAGTGCCAAGTTGGGGATGTCCTAACTGGTGCCCTGAGAATCTTCCAGACCCTAAGAAATATAGCTTAAGTAGCCCATATTGTAGGCAACTGCCACAATACTCTGGTTTGCTCTAAAAGGTCCTACTGGCTAGCTCACTGATAATTTCTGTTTCTCTTCCCAGCTTCACCTTTGTTGTCTGACAAACACAAACATTCCAGAGAAAACTCTTGCCTGTCCCCAAGAGATAGACCATGCAGTGCCATTTACCCAACACCTGTGGAGCCTTCGCAGGTACTCCTGTGGGGGAATCAGAAGCTAGAGAATGAGAGAGTGTGGGATTGTGTGTGATTCTCTTCAGAGTCACACAGTACCTGCCCAAAGCAACCAGTAACAAGGCCAGTTGGAAGAAGACTCTGGCAGTCCACCTCCAGTCTCTGCCCATTGTTTGGAGTGCCATTTGACTCATCCTTCTAGAGCAGGGATTCTCAACCTTCCTAATGCTGTGACCCTGGAATACAGTTCCTCATGCCATGGTGACCCTCCAACCATAAAATTATTGTGTTGCCATTTTCTAACTGCAGTTTTGCTACTGTTATGAATCTTTCACAACTGTAATTTTGCTAATTTTATGAATCATCATGTAAATATCTGATATGCATGATATCTGATGGGACCCACAGGTTGAGCGGGATATCTGATGGGACCCTCAATAGGGCCAGGACCCACAGGTTAAGAACCACTGTTCTGGAGGGATATCTGGGGCACAGCCCTGACAGTGAAACTGAGAGGGACTGCCTGGTCCTTGATCTCAACCCGCTTCATTGCTGCTACAATATTCCAAGGGCAAGCCAGTGAATGAACCATCTGTGTGTGTGTTTGCATGTGTATGGAGCAGAAGTCTGGGGAGGGAGGGACATCTTAATGTAACAGAAGACTCTGCTTCTGCCCAGAACTTCCTGTTTGCCCATAGCTATTGAGGATAGCTACAGTTGATTCCTTTCCACAAGAATGTAGGAGCAATCTGTTTGCCTTTGTCATTGATCTTCCATGAATTACCAGGAAAGGGAATGTGTCCTGGACATGTCATAGCTAGGGACTGTGTATCAGCCTGTCGCTCCAACCTCAGTTTAAAAAACCTGGGTGAGCTCAGGGCCACAGGCTCAGTCCAGGGATAACGTATGTGCATTGGAGGGTGGGTACAAAGTTGAAGATTCATGTTGTATCCCTGAGTTTTTCCGCAGTTTATTTGGGACTAATTTTAAGAGCAGAGAAAACTACTTGTTTCTGCTCCAGCTAATTTCTCTGTTTTTCTACACCATCCTGGCAGAAGTCTGTAGCTGCATCTGGAATTGGATGAGAGCGAGTGGGATTTGGCTTGATTGGTTTATCTTTGCTGATTGTGTGATCTTCCCGAAAGGCCCAGGATACCTCCTCTGCGCAGCACTGATGTCTTGCAGAAATGATTTCTGAGTGCGTTTGGCTGAACCAGCTAACCAATTTTATTTCCCGTTGTCACTGGCATTGCAAGGGGATTTCAGTTTGTTTCATCTGCTCTAAGAGATCATGCTAAGAGATCATGTGCCAGCATGGGAAACTCTGAAAGGCTTCCTTGATTAATCCCAAGTTATCTGCCTTGGGTAAAATTTGAAGCAGTATATAAGTTACCAAAATTACAATAATGTATAATGTTGTAGGCTTCCATTTTTTTTTCTTTTCATGAGTTAGGTAGAGCCATGTAAAATTGGTATTTTTGTAGGTTAAAATTATAGAATATTTATTAGCTCGTTTTTGCCTATTATAGGATTTAAGCTATGATAGAGTTTGTCTATGTAGTAGGTTTTTAAATTAATATTTCTCCTCTCATTCTTATTCATATGTCACACTGCCAGTCTAGCAGTGTACACTTGTAAAGAACACCATACCTAGATAATACTTACTATTAATTTTCCCTATGTTTATTATGAGTAATTATTTATCATTTATATTTAATGTAAAACATCATTTCTTATTATGTTTCTTTCAGAAAACTTAAGACTCTGTTCCCCTTTTCTCCTTAAATATAGTTTAATTATTTGTCCCTAGGCTCATTATACCATATAGAAATGTTTTGAGCAAAGAGTTTCATAAGGAGATAACCATCTCATTTTCTAAAAGGCATCATATCTCAGCATATTATATCATAAAAATGGACTTTTCTCCCTTTCCAGAGGATACTGTTTAATCATATTGGAGATGGGGCCTTGCCTCGCAGTGACCCCAACCTTTCTGCACCTGAGAAAGGTAGGTACCAATCATCCAATCCTGGTAGGTTCTAGAATGTGTCAGGGTTTGTGGTGTCCTCATTTCCTCCAGTCTTCTGTGTGCCATGTGGCAGGTAGGGCTCTAGGCTGTTAATGATCAGGGTGAGTGTGATCTTTAGGCAATTAGTGAAAGATAATTTATCATGATCCATTCTCCATAAACTGTTAAGATCTGAGCAAATTAGGAGCTTTTTTGTGTAATGACCTTCCGTTGTTCCCAGAGCCCAGGCAAAGCCTGCTCTTCCTGAAGCAAAGTTGCCAATTAAACCACCAGTTCAACACAATGAAAGTAGCTACTCCTCAGATTGATTGATTCCCCAGTCCCCATTCATTGTCTCCTTCACAAAGCTCACAATCAGCCGGCTCATCTGTTGTCTGTGGTGACTCAGATAGGCTCTTGTACGATTAAATACCATGTAAGCACTGAGGTTCAAGGCAGAAGGAGTGGGGCCAGCCTCAAGGTCAGGCATACACAACTAAGATGCACACACCAAATGCATGCATAGTGGTAAGAAGCCAGTTAGCAACACACAGACCAGGAAGAGCAGATTAAATGTCACCTCCTCCACTGCAGGGGGCGGGGACTTGCAAAGTCACCCAGTTGCCTCTCAGGGTCAGATCTCAAAAATAGCAGTCAGGCAGGCTAATGAATCAAGACTCACTAATGAAATGTCCCACTAAAGTGCACTTTAATTGCTCCCATTAAGAACTAGGCTGTATTACCATTTTGGTACACTGATACATTAACATTAAAACTTCCCAAAGGGAGATGAAAATTAGCGAGGACCTAGCCAAAATTATTTTAAAGCATGGAATTAGCTTTAATGTTGTAAGTCAAGCATTGATCTTTACCAGGAGAAACGAGGGACGTGCTGTTATTTTTACCAACTTTATCAAAGAAAACCACATGGCAAATATAAAAGAAATAGAGGGAAAAAAATGTTTAAAATAATTCCACCCCGTTAAATCAAAGCAGTAATTTGGAGGAATAAAACGTAGCAATTCTCACTACATCCATCAGATGGCAGTATCTGCACGAGAAGCAAGCAGGAACTATGGTTTACAATGAGAAACTTCGCTGTAGAGTGTTTCATAACCTTGTGTGTCCTGCCCTGCTTCCTAGCAGAGCTGGCCATATTCCTACATCTTGATACATGGAGCAGACGGATTGCAAAGTAACGATGATGCTATCAGCAGTCCAGGTTGTTTTCTCAGGACTTACTTAGTGTGTAGTCCCTCCATTTGGGAAACGCCCTTTCCTGACAGGACTGGTCAGTGAGATTGTGTGGCACCCTCAGCCCTGTCCTTAGAACTTCTGTCACACGGATGAAATATGAGGGTGTCGTTTGCCTCTCCACCTCATTTAGATGGCCATTTGTTCAGACATTTCTACAGATAGGCTGATGACCGTATTTTCCATCCATTTCTCAGCATCTAAACACATTTGGAATTCTCAGCAGGTTGCTACTCCCTGGCATGGAGATTTGTAGTCCCGTTTGACAGCTTGAGGGAAATAAAGAGACCCGCTGTTACTCAATTAAATGTCAGCTCTGTTAGGTGACCAATTGGAAAGAGGTTTAGTACTGGGGAAGTTCCCTGCTTTTTTTACGGCTTAAGGTTTTGTGGTCTTTTTGAAGATCAGTTGACTTTTTTTTTTCCATTCTGGATAATTCTGACATTCTCCTAAGATCTCAAGCATTTGAAAGGCAAAGCTGGATCTTGTGGTTTTAGCTGTGTTATTCCCTTCCAGCTGTGAATCCCACCCCTAGCAGTTGGAGCCTGGACAGTGGGAAAGAAGCCAAGAACATGTCGGACAGTGGGAAACTTATCTCTCCCCCTGTCCCTCCAAGGCCCACACAGACTGGTGGGTATTTGAAGCATCTGAATAATCACATTCGTAAAATAAGTATATTGAATATTTCAGTTTGTCTTGCATTTCTCAGAGAAAGGTAGGCATCTGGTTTCCAAGGTAAAATCTTGCTAGTAACGTAATTCACCTCTAGTTTGCTCCTCCTTTCCTTCATTTCTGCCCTACAGTCAGACAACAGTCCATTCCTAACAAGCCCCTCGGAAGACTTTGAGCATGCCACATTCTTCCCGGCTCTGTGTTCAACTCTTCTTGCTTGGTGGGCTACTCACACTGGCCTCTGCCCTTCACTTGCACTAATCTCTGCTAACTCAGCCGCTTTCTATAATCTCCCACAATGGCATCAATGTTTCAGCTGACTCAAATAAGAGCCAACTCTCAGTGGCTTTGAGGTGCCTCTGACACCCTGAGTGATCTGCTGCTCTGAGAGCTCTGTTTCCCAGCAGTGGTGTTGCTCAAAGGGCTAAAGCATGGACCTGCATCTCTTGTAACTGGCTCTTGAAGCACACCCTGACGTACGTACAGCCTCAGGTCTCCTGAGCCGTTAGATTATGTTCCTGAAAGGAGGCTGGAGCCTGCATTTTACCAAGCCATTGGTGGAGTTCTTCTGCTCACTAACATCTGCGTGCTAAAAAATGGTTGGGAAACTTCCAGCCTGGCCCTGGGTCCCAAGGGAAACACAGACAGAAGCAGAGCTGACTCTTTCATGAGTTTCTGTTGGGATGAGGCCAGCTTTCCCTCTGAACATATCACTTGCTTGGTGACTTGCATGTGGAGCAGTTTTAAGAGACACCTCCTGCTTTAACTGACTGTCTTTTCCAGTAACCAAATCTGGTCAGCGCTTTCCTATGTCTGCTGGAGCTTTCCAGGTATAACTGGTCTAAGAAGCAAAGAAAACGTGGTGCTATTTCCTCCGCAGATTTCCCTAGACTGAACATTCCCGGTCACTTGCTACATTGTAGCTTCTCATCCTTTGAATAGTTTCTGCAGGGTACATGAGATCATAAGATGTTTAAACAGAATGAGGGATAAATTGGACCCTACTGATCATCTACGTTAGTATACCAGGCTGATTGTAGAAGTGAGGCCTCCTCAGCCAAATCGTTTGCATTTCATTGGTGATTCACAAACATTCAGACAGTCTAGTTTAACAACAGCTTGGTTGTGCCCCTGAATACGGGAACTTCAAAGGTTTTTTTTTTTTTTAAGGGAAAATAAGGTTGATAGTTCTTACTAAGGAATAAATATTATCAATACTAGCTGGGTGTCTGAGACAAAAAGGATGCTGGTGGGGCTGTTTTAGGCTTGTAGACAGTATGTTTCCAAAAAATAGCTCTGAGAATGAGCACTAGGTACCAGGCCTCTGTCTAAGACTGAGTCGAGGACAAGAGGAGGCCTTGACCTCTGTGACAGCAGTGGCAGACATAGCACCCCCACTGGGACTTATTTCTCTGTACATATGTGATTTTCTTCCCAGTCAGCACTCACCACTTGTGGGAACAGAAGTAGGAGCTGGCTTGTGTAGATAAGACCACCCAACCCTGCAGTGTGATAATGGACCACCCTCTGTGGTCTCTTAGCGCTCAACACAACTGAATAACCCTTCTCCTCCCAAGTAGATTGGTAGGACTGCTGTCCCATCTGTACTGATTGCTTTCATGGTCTGTCCTGATGTCACCATCTGTGGTCAGTGTTGTGGGGCTGTGCAACTGTCTGTCTTTCTCCCTTTCAGCCTTTCTGTCGGTTTTTATGAGTTCTAAACCTCAGAGTGATGGCTGGAAGAGTGGCAGGTAATCACAGAGGAGCATAGCTCACATTCGCCAGAATCACTCTCTGTGGAAATGGGAAGGATGGCTTGCCCTCACCCTATCGACTGAGTCACAAGCTGTTTTTATGCTATGCAGTTATAGTCTAGAAACAAGATCTGATCCATAAACACACAAAGAGCACATGCCACACATGCTGGGTCCCTGGTATCAGACCTGAAAACCCCAGAGAAGCAGAAGTCACACTTGCCATGGTGGTAATATCTCAAAGTCCCCACCCAGGGGACTGAGAGAAGGCCAAGGGACAGGCATTAAAGAAGAAATGGGAAGCTGATCCCCCTTTGTATTGTCATGGGCAAGCTTTCTGTCTGCACTGGGAATGTTGGGAGGTGGGGTAAAAGGCAAGGTTTACTGAACATCTCTATGGGCCTGTTCCAGGCTGCCTGGGGGGCCTTGGTCTTCCCATCCCTATTCAGGCCAAAAACAGAAGGCATCTCCCAAAAACTCCTGGCACTTTACACCAGGAGCATTTTATGAGATGAAGCAGTTGAGTGGTGAAAGGCATCTGGACTTGGGGGTATGGAAAGGATGTGAGAGCCAAGCATGGCAGCACAGACACTGCCTAAGCACTCAGGGGGTAGTCAGGAAGGAGGCTAAGGAGTTCATTGCCATCCACAGATACATACAGAGCTCAAGACCAGCTTTGACTACATGAAGGCTTGTCAGCAGAAAAAAGGGAGGAGAGGAGAGGAGGGGAGAAAAGAGGAATAAAGGCCATTGGAGCAGTTTGGGACTATACCCTTCTAGTCAAAGCATCATGTGAGCACCAGTAACTTTTCATTAATTGGCCCACATCTTGGTGGCTCCATCCTCTATGAGGAATCTCTTCTAGAGAGCCATTGTATAATTTCTCCTCTCCATTTTTCTCTTCCCCTGCTGAGGAGATCCTTAGACACTAACACATCTGCCTGTGTTTGTGCACATAGAGGGCATGTACAGCTCTCTGGTTTTTCTTAATTAAAATGTTCCTTCTCCATCTACAGCTTCACCAGCAAGACACACGACATCGGTGTCCCCCTCGCCTGCTGGACGGTCTCCATTGAAGGTACAGGCCTGCCATTAAACTGGGTCCAAAGACTGGCCCTGGCTCCTTTTTTCTGAAACTTCATCCTAAGTACATCAAAAGGTGCTTTCGTCCCCACAGACAAGACAAAGAATATATCAAGAAGGGAGGATTGGGGCAAGAAAACAGCCTCACTTTTCTCCTTGGAGAGCTTTACCCAAGAACACAGAGCTTGTTGTGGGTTGTTAAGTTTTGTTTTCAATTGTTTGTTTTGATTATTATTATTATTATTATTATTATTATTATTATTATTAGGAGGAGGAGGAGGAGGAAGAGGAGGAGGAGGAGCAGCTTAATTCTCCAAATAATGGCAATGAGACCATAACAAACTATAGTCAACAGATTTAAAGCACATTAAACACTCCTGTGTATACTTAGATTGAAAAACACCAGTAAGAGAGAGACAGACAAACAGACTAATCAAGGTCTACCAAATGCTCTTCTGGAAGGTTTTGGGCTTTATCATCAACCTCATCCATTTTGGCAAAGCCAAACTCAACTTTCTCAATACTTTGTATTAAAGATACCCCACATTACAAACACATACTGAATTATAGAGGACGCGATAGCAAAAATGGAAAAAAAAAAACCCACAGAGAACAAGCTAGCCACCTTAAAGGTCACATGTTTGTCATGTAAATACAGGCTATTTAACATCTCTAAACATACAAATCCCTCATGAAGATCAAGAATAATATTTAGCCTTTATCCACATCCAGTTAGACTGGCCACAAGGCTTTTCAGCACACTGTTCAGCAAACCGTGTTGAGCAGCACAGCCCCAGGAGCAAACAGGAGTTTGGAGTGTGTGTTGCAAGGATGGTTTTGTACTAGGTTGACTTAGATTTCCATACCCCGTGTCCTTTGTGTAGATAAGACAGTGCTAGCTGAGATGAAAGGACAAATTAGTCTCCACAAACACTTCGGGACAGATTATGACCCACTGTATCTCTGCTACTCATGATTGTCACTGATGGAAGCCGAGAAACAACACCCAAAAGCAAGGGAAAAAAACTCAAAAAAAAAAAAAAAGTGTGGCTGGGTTTTCTTTGCCAGAATACCTGATGTAAAATTTTGCTGGAAGTGCAAATGATTTTCTAGTTTTGCTGTCACTCCACAGTGCGGCTGTTATCATGAAGTCCATGTGACATTATTTGTTCTGGAAGCCACTGCTTGTCATCATCCTGATGTGAGGAAGCCAGGCAGCGTGGCGCTTCCACATCTTAGTATCTCTAAACCCTCAGAAGCACTCAACTCCCACACATTGTGATGGAATTATCGCCTGTGTTTTTCAGTTCCATTATGCAGAGTAGAAATAAGGCAGTAAGCATTGAAGAGATTAAACTCTTAAAGAATAAAGACAGCCTTACTGGAAAATGCTCAAATACCTATTAAATAGCTCTAGTTAGCAAGCGGATCTGTACTGTCCTAAAAGGGACCTACATGCATTCATACTGGCCCAGAGGCAATCTTGTGATATAACATAAAAAGGAGAGGGAGAGGGAGAAATCCTGAGAAATCCCATCTTGTGCTATAACTCCCAGGTTACTTTAGAGGGCACACTACTCCCAAGTTTTAAGCTTCCCTAAAAATTGGAATGCACTTTGGTATCTTATCTGATAGAATTTGGGGTGTGCCTAAACATCCAATGCATTAGAATCGACTCTTTACAGAAGACTGGACTTACATGTCTTATGTTGAATTTGAGATCTCTTTTCTGAAAAAGATGTCAGAGAATCTGGATCTCATAATTCACCATGCTTAATTGTATACTCCTATTAGATGAAAGGATGTGTCCCTACGAGCATTGTATCTTTTTAAATGAGAGGTTGGGGGCTGGAGGAGTAACTCAGTAAAGTGCTTGCCTTGAAAGCACAGGACCTAAGTCCAGCCGCCCTGAACCCATGTGAAAAAGCAGGTGCGTTACCCATCCAGATGTGGTGGTATGTACTACCCATCCCAGTACAGGGAATAGACAAGGAGGTTCCTCAGTGCTCAGTGGTCAGCCAGCTCCAAGCCAGGGAGAAACAAGGTGTGCACACACGCACGTACACACACACACACACACACACACACACGCACACCACGGCAGGCATCAAGGTAAAGTTAGCCTAGAATAATGCCCACTGTAGAACATTAAAGATATTAGGTGATATGTGAAAGGGGAAAGATCTGTTATCAAATAAGTTTAGAAAGCACTGGCTAAACAAATTTGAGGTTACACACACACACACACACACACACACACACACACATTCTAGTAGGGTTTGAATGTACCCCAAGTGTATGTCCGTAGGCAGCATTTCCCAGTAGAGCCTACTCATGGCTTCTCCTTAAGACATGGGCTAGGCAGCTGTAAGGATCAGGTTCTGGCAGGGCTGTCACTAGGTAAAGAAAGCTGGCTGAAGCACCATGTGGAGGAGGGAGCCTACGGTATGCTTAAGTATTTGTACCCCAGCTGAAGGAGACAACCCCTGCTTGTCTTTCAGATCATCTCCATAAGATTATGTGGGCTCTTGCTGCAGTGTCTAGTTCTTTATGAAATGTCGTAGATCTGGGCTTTATGTGGAAATTTTTCTATTTTCAAAAATTAGCAACTGAATTAGGCTTTTAAAAATGCAGTAGATGAAGCAGCTCACATCTCAGCCAAAAATCCAAATGCTGTTACTTTGCAGCTTTGCTCCAGTGTCTAAGGGCTGCGACTCAAGTGTGAGGATTCTCCTCCAGTGAGAAGTGTGTCCCACTGGCTTCCTCAAGCCTCTCTGTGTCCTATCATGACCCATGGCCAAGCCACACCCCCAAAGCTCTTTATCCTAGTTAAGACAGGGCTGATGGTAGCCTCCAACCCCTCTTGCCAGTTACTCTCAGGATCTTTTTATTTAGCATGTGGCAAGGTGAACTAGGTAAATGGGGTCGGGTTTGGCAGATAAGCATCTGGGGTTGTATTTTCAGTACTGCAGATGGCAATGCTTAAATTTAAATCTAATGTTTGTCTTAGCTTGGACTACTGTAAACTACCACAGGCTGGGTGATGTAGATGATATATTTTCCCTCCTTCCTGGAGGCTACGGGTGTTGGTAGATTTCCCTATAAATCCAAGTTTGTCTTCATAAAGAACCAGCCAGTCAAATACGGGTTTGGTGAAACATTTCTAACATCTGTCTCTTTTCTCGCATGACCTGACCTCTGGTGGGAGCAGGGCTCCGTACAGTCCTTCACTCCATCTCCAGTGGAGTACAACTCCCCGGGACTGAGCTCAAACTCTCCAGTTTTGTCCGGCAGCTACAGCAGTGGGATCTCGTCGCTTAGTCGGTGTAGCACGTCGGAAACCTCGGGCTTTGAAAACCAAGCCAACGAACAGTCGGTGCCTGTGCCGGTGCCCGTGCCGGTGCCAGTGCCCATGCCCAGCTTCAGTGGGTCGGAGGAACCTGTACGCAAGGAGAGCAAAACCCCGCCCCCCTACAGTGTCTATGAGCGGACTCTGCGGCGCCCTGTCCCCCTACCTCACAGCCTCTCCATCCCTGTCACCTCTGAGCCACCTGCTCTGCCCCCCAAGCCCTTGGCTGCGCGGTCCAGCCACCTGGAGAATGGGACCCGTAGGACTGAGCCTGGCCCGAGGCCCAGGCCCCTGCCCCGCAAGGTGTCTCAGCTATAAGTCACTTTTCTATGTACCTGCGATGAATTCTTTGCCGTTTACAAGATAAGTCTGATGAGAAGACATTTAGTGTAGGCACTTTAAATATCTTACTCAGACCTTTCTTTAAATGAATGGAGTTAAATTTGCTTATTAATATAATGTTGCACAATATTAAAAGTTACTGATCTAAAACGCCAGATGTTACATGAAGTATGGCTGAGTCTCATTAAAACGTTTCTCATTTGAAAGTGGTAAATTGTGAAAAAGACTCCTTTTGTACCTTTTTATGTTCACTTTTTTTAGTGTCGTTTAATCTTTAAACCAATACAACATTGTCAAGCAATAGAATGCGTGATAACGTTGTATCCCTTTTTTTCTGAATACTTGATACTCTGAGAAAGCTGATCTGTTTGTGCACATAGTAACACAACGGCCCTTTCTTCAGTAAAGAAGGTGAAGCCTTCAGCTCTCCCCTTGAGCAGAATGTTGAGCGCACATCCTCAGAATTAAAGGTTAAAGCAGGCTGCTTGGTTGGACTAGATACTTAAGGGTTGCAAGGATTGGGACCGGAAGTTGGTTTGTTCTTTAAACAAAATAATTCTTTGATGTCTGACAGTTGTCCACATGCTTAACTCTGCTTTGTGAATCGGTTGCTAAATCTTTAAGTGCCCTGACACCATGCTATCTACTGTATTACTTTTCAAGGTGCAATTTGTTTTCGCAGTTCCAAACAGCTAGATTAAGCAAAAGACCCCAGGAGACGTGTTTACTTGAATTTTGTGCTTCCTTACTTGATGATTTCCTATACAAAACGTGTCGCTGATGAAGAGCAGGTGTTCAAGGTTTAAATAGGCACAAATTACTGTGTCCCATTAGCAAGGATTCAGGAATCAATACAGGACAGTATTAAATCAATAGTGTGAAGGAAGACAAAACCGTAGTGAAAATATATTAACGTGACTGAATGGTAAAAGGACTTTGAAAAGGTGAGGGCATTACCTTTGAATCCTGCATAAAATAAAGAATTCCTCAAACTCTCCCTTCTTACAAGGAGAGCTGAGCATCTCCGCTCGTCCTGTGGTCCTTTTTCTGAGGGAGGACTGTGGACCATTCTAGCATGGATACAGCAGCATAGCATCTTAGATGGAGATAGGACAAGACAGGCTGATGCGGCAGTTGTAGGAGGGTGAATAAGCACCTTGTACGTAGTAATGTATTTTTTATCTTCGTCTTTTCCTTTTACTGACTGTTTATAACACTCGATTGACAATAGCTATGAACTGTATTTTAAACCATGCTGTTAAAATATTTTCCCTCTTTTGTTGGGAAGCTCGTCTTAGTTTAGTTGTGTTTGTTTTTGTTGCTAGCTTACCTGGAAGGCAGTGACCACTTTTTTATATTCTCTTAATGAAACCATTCAGCAGGTATATGCTGTTGAGGCTGGTTATAGAGGTTTTCTATAATAAATGTTCAAGTATTTTTGTACATAACTGGTTAATTTTAATAAGAGATACCATTATGTGTAAAAAAATAAAAAATAAAAAGCAAACAGTTGTGGATGCAGTATAATTGTTATAATTATGCCAAATACTTTATGTATGGAAAAATATTTGTACATATGTGCTTTTAACAATAATTCTGCCATATTGACTTTACAATTTTGAATGTCAGAAAATTAATATATGTAAAAATATTTATGTTTAGTGAAAGTATTCATAATTGAGGAAAGGAACCTATGAATTTTAGCTTTGTATCTGGCAGGTTTTGCAGTTAGAAATTTCTTGAACTAGCATTTGCATTTGATAATAACACTTTGTGTTTGTAATGACATCTAAAAATATATATATATATATAAATACACATACACTTATACATGTATGTAGGAAGCTCTATGGGTTTTGTTTTGTTTTGTTTTGTTTTTGTTTTTTGCTTTAAAGAAGTAAAATCTTTCCCTTAAGTAAGATGACATGCATAAGATAACAAAGCCTCTCTGATTTCCTTTTCCTGTGTAATTTAGTAGATTTCTTGACTAGTGCTTGGGCACACAATAAATCAGTGTTATTTGCTCTTGAAGCCCTTTTTTTTTTCCCTTTTTTTTCCTTTTTTTTTTTTTTTTGGCAGTGAATAGTTGACTTTATCATGTGAGTGTATTTCTAAAGCAGCTATATAGCAGAACATTTTAAGAGATTCTGTTAGCTCAGATGTTCATGTTGATTGCTGCTGAATGGTAAATATTAAATAAAGTTATCAGATTAATCTTAATGTTTCTGCCTTTATTCCAGTCATCAGTGTGGCTTTGCTTAGAATAGCGGCTGCACAAATCTCTTGGTCCTCTAATCATGAGATCTGTAAACTTCTTTGCTGATCGATCCTATTTCTGTTGCCGTTGGACTCTGAACACAGATCATTGATACAACAGAGAAAAAAGGTTGGAAAGTTAATGGTGTAAGTTACCGTCCTGTGGAGATGATAACGTTTACCTGGGCAGCTGAACATTAACTGGTTTAACCAGAGCCAACTTAGCAAATCAAGCCATCAAAGTTTGTGTGCGTTAGGAAGCTCAACACGAAACAGACAGCTGCCAGGTAGACAAGACAATGGCTGACTTCTGCCCTTGCCAGCTTTGACATGTTCTATCTGCATGCCAGCTCTTTGTTCCACCATTTTACAAAATGATAAGACATATATATTTCATAATCACTGAAAAAAATCCATTGACTGAAAAATTGTCTCTTAACTAAAGTCTGTCTTTTAATTTCATGAGACGGGTGTAAGTCAAGACAAACTGTTGTCCACTTAAACACCAAAACCCATCAACTACAGCATTTTGGATCATTTGTGAACATTTTCATTATAACTAAGCCATTTCTACTCTCTGTGCATAATACAATATGAATAGCTCAGATTCCTACCTAAGTTGGTTTCTGTCTGGCTTGTTGTTGATTTTTGTACAGAAGACAATAATAGTAACAGGTTTCACTGTCTTGTTTGATTTTTACACATCACAGAGTGGTTTATATCAAAATGTATGAATACTGAAACATGGTCCCAATTCTGTAAGAAAACCATAGAGAGGGGGTTCTTTTGGTTTTGTTTGGTTTGGTTTGTTTTTTTTAACCGATGGTTGAGGTCTAGGCTGGATGTTCTCACATTCATGGCCTCTTACTCAAAGGGTTAAAACAAGCACACAATTTTGCAAAAGTAGCAAGGAATCTTTATTTAAAGCAAAGCTATGATATCAAGGCATGTAAGTAAGGGTACTGAAGGGCCCTGGTTATTGTTTGGGGCTACCTTTTATGAACTTACAGAATAAGGGTGTGGTGAGAGAGTTCTGTTTTGTTTGACACATTAAGTTATATAACAATTCCCTTCACTTAATGCATCTAATTTCAGTCATGCACACCGAATTGTACATAGGCATAAGACAGTAAGCAGGATTCACGGAGACCAGCTCGCTTAGCATGCCTGCTCACAAGGTCCATTGTACACTGTTGAGTGCTTGTTTCCCAGACTGATGCAGGACCAAGTTTACTGCTCACTGCCACAAAGAAGGGAGCTCCATCCTGACAGTTCTCAAAGGAGCAAGAACATAGTTTCATTTACATTTTGAAGTGTTGTTTAAGGCCTTGATAAAGATTAAATAAAGATCACACTTAACCTCTTTCAGGGTTGGTTTATATCAACGCTAGGAGTTTGTGACTAGAATAAGGTGGATTTGATTCCCAGCCTGAGGGCCAGTGTTGTAAGAACAGTTGGTAAGAAGAACTAGAATTACTCAAAGAGTAGTTACTCTAAAGAGAATAGCTGACTTTTAACCTAAAAACTGCATCTTGAGAAGTGCAGGACCACAGAGAGCTCTGGAGGTAAAGGAAGATGGGGCATGGGGAGAACAGTGTCCTAAGGGTGTCTTTCTCCATGGTGGCATGACCCTCTGCCTTCTCTGGACGATTTCAGTAGACCTCATCCTAGGATTGGCTCCCACAGTTCTTTTTTGACAAGACATGTTACTTTTCTGCAAGTTAACCCTAACATGAATATAAGTTTTGTTAGTTAGTGAACTTAACTAAAAGACAAAGGGATGGGGGAATTACAGAGGTGAGCAGATGTTCTGAATTCTGTAAATGTGAAGAGAATTTAGCAGTTGACATCTTAAACTGTTTGATTGCTGAGAGTGTGATGCCAACCTGGGCTACATAATAAGTTCCAGATCAGCCTGGAGTTACACAAGATCCTATCTCAAAAACTCAAACAACAGAACGTTAGGAACACGTCTTGCGGAAAGGCAACTAGTGTGGGAAACAAAGCTAATGTGGCCTGTGGCCTGTAGCTCTTCCCAGTGAAGCTACCATGCTTCATCAGGAGCAGTTTCAGAGAGTCCGAAACTTTCAACTGTTGCTGTTTTTGAAGAGTTTATAGGTCTCTGTGAATGAATGTTCCTTTTATTAGTAATAACTATATTGCTGGACAAGAAATCCCTGGGAGAGTAGACTAATGCCAGTGAGTAAAATAGTATGAAGTCATGTTCATTAGGCATAAGCTAGGGATTGGTACTTTTTCTGAACAGCTATTTTCAACATAGTTCTAATCACAGACCTCAAAATACACACACACACACACACATATATATACGTATATATATGTATATATATACATACATATATACATATATGTATGTATATATATACATATATATATGTGTTATGTATCTATAATATCACTGAGACTATTATACAGAGCATGTCCCATGTTTTGCATTATTGTGGTAAATCTCACACAAAAATGGCTTTCTGACAGGAACTGCAAGGGCAAAGGAATCCTGAGTTTTACAGGTAATTTTCTATGTAAGAGGCAGAACATGATGTTTGCTATTCTGTGCAGGGACTGTTATTCAGCACTATTCATGGGCCGACATGAACAAACGTCTACTCCAGATAAGGAACCAATGAGAGATCACCAAAGTCCAACTTGGTGAACCAATGAGTTTGTTGGGGTGACTTACAGGAATATGGGTGAGGAGTTACTTAGAGGAGCAGAAATTATGCAAAGATTGCTGCACCAACAACGTCTATCTAGTATGGGTCATACAGAACTCATGAAAGTAATACGCCTAGACTTCACTGCATGACTCACAGGCAGCCTGACAACTCGGCTGTTGTGTGCTTCCTCAGAAGACCTTACTGTTAACATAACCTTAGAGGAGGAAAGACCTTGTATAAGTTTCAGAAACTTCCTGAGTTTGGAATTTTTACTTGGAACTTAAGAAGTCTCCCTTTAGAGTTTTCTATATTAAGGAGCAAGTCTCTTTTTAAAGATTATTTAGACTTAACAAGCTTTGGGGGAAACTTGCTCAGACAACAGAACTGCCACAAGAAAAGATAGCTCGACAAGCAACCTACTGAAGGCTACTGACATAAATGAGCACCTCACAGAAAGTCGTTTAGACTTCAAGCTTAAGTATCTTCCGCTAAAGATAGCAAAAATAAGGAGTAGATAGGAAAGCCAATGATGGCCGATGACCAAGAAACTACACTAAGCAAGAACAAGGGGCTAGGGAACAAACATAACTCAATGCAGAGAGCTTGCCTAGAATGCATGAGGCTGTGGGTTCTATCCCCAGTGCTGCCAAAATAAAGAGCAAATCAGGAGTTTGTATGTAAGATGTAATCCTTTGCCTTCCAGTGGTGAGAGTTGTTTCCTGGAACAGGCATGGAGACAAGCTTATAACTGGGTATAACATAGGTGTCAAACATAGGACACCAGAATAGGTCTTCCTAAAATACAACTTTTGGAGTGGTTAGAGTTCTTTCTGGAACAGACAGGGAGACATGCTTACAACTGGGAATTTTGTTTAGAGCAGTGGTTCTCAACCTTCCTAATGATGTGACCCTTTAATAAGTTAGTTTCTCATGGTGTGGTGACCTCCAACCATGAAAGCATTTTTGTTGCTGCTTCAAAACTGTAATTTTGCTACTGTTATGAATCAAAGTGTAAACGTCTGTGGTTTCTGATGGTCTTAGGCAACCCCTGTGAAAGGGCTGTTTGACCCCCAAAGAAGTCGTGACCCACAGGTCGAGAACCACGGGTTTACAGATTATAAATCTATTTTACAAAAAGGTAATTTCACTGTTTTTGTATTTTTTTCAATATTTGGTGTTTTTCAAAATAGTTCAAAATAAGCCATATGCCAACCGAGCATACTGTGTTCTCCAAAAGTTGTATTTTAGGGTGACTGATTCTGCTGTTCTTTATTTGAATGTTAATGAATTAGTCCCCCAAAGTGACATATTCCTTTTACTGTCCTAATGTAGTCCTATTAAGGTAATTCAACTCTTCAAACATATTGGTGAGAATAGGAGACAGAAACTGGTCAGGTAGGGCAAAGACCCCAGAGTGTGCTGGCTGGAGGTCAGAGATGCCAAAAAGGACTTCTAGTCCCTGTCCTTAGTTCTCTCCTAAAGGAGCACCTCAGCCCAAAACTATGTATGCTAGTAACTGAAGCTGAGAGGTGGCACATGGACACTAGGTTAGTCAACTAGGCCCGTTCATCTCCCTTCTATACCTCACCCCAGTTGCACTGTAAGTCATTTAAAAAGGCTCAAGACAGCAACTCAATAGCACCCTATTTTCTGGGATATCCCACCCATCCAGGATCTCTGTGCTCACTTTCTCTCCCTTTCTCCTCCCCTCTCTCTCACTGTCTTAAGCTTCCCCCTATGTGCCCATACTAAACTTCTTGCTAAAACTCACTTTCTATGGTCTGTGAATCTCATTCTTTGAATTTTTGAGACAAGAACCTGAAAGCCACAGCCTCTTGATGGCTTTGATGGCCATCAAGTTTTCCAGAGCTGTGCAGGCTAGTTTTATGTCCACTTGACACAAGCTAGAGTTATCTGAAAAGAAGGGACCTCAGTTGAGGAAATGCTTCCATACATTCTGACTGTAGGGCATTTTCTTATTTAATGATCAATGGGGGAGGGCCCACCACATTCTGGGTGGTGCTGCCCCTTGGCTGATGGTCCTGGGTTCTATAAGAAAGCTGGCTGAGCAAGCCAATAAGCAGCATTCTTCCATGGTCTCTGCATCAGCGCCAGCCTCCAGGTCCCTGCCCTCATCACTTTGCTGATGAACTGTTAAATGAAACTGTGAGTGGTCATGTGGTCATGGTGTTCCATTACAGCCACAGAGTACCCTAAGGCAAGAACCCCCATACCCCAGAAAGGTTTCATTGTTCTCAGAGTCACTCGACTATTCCTCTATCAGCTGCAGTCACTGGCTATCAACAGTTAGTCTTTTTTCCTCAGCTCCTGAGCCTATCCTGCCATCAATATATTCCTGTATCTTTTTTTAAGATTAAATGTTAATATGATATACTGCTTCTAGGGATTTTTTTTCCTGCTAATTTAATATGTGGGAAGAAAATATTGCTGTTATTTCCTAAACTTTGAAAAATGTTAATAAATCAATTAAGTCTATCGTAGAATCTGTGCTGAGGAAATTGATGGCCTGATAAAAGGAAATGACAGGGAACATGAAAAGTAATAGCCTTAGAACTTAGGGTGACATTTCAAGAAGGTATTTTATTCTGGGAAGACTCTGGGATCCTTCTGTTCACACTGAGTCCACTGGATGATCCTCAGATGCTGCACCACAGGCCACCAGACTTTGAAACGGTGCAGCTTTAGGGGCGGGGTGTTCATGTCTTTGACGGAGTCAATCTTCCCTGATACTTTAACCCTGCCTCTCTTGTGTCCAGTATTTCAGGTTTTAAAGAGAAACCCCTCTTAAATAGTCAACTTGTTCACTCTAGATCTTTGGATCCAGAAAACCCAGAATGTCTGCTGGCCTTTGTTCTTACTCTTTAATTAAAACACAGCTGGAGGAAGAGATCCAGAGCCAGGATCTAGAACCTAGGAAAAGAAAGAGACACTAGCCATGCATGGATCTTCCTCTCCATAAAATCCCTTTCTCCCTGAGCCTGTCCTTTCTTCCTTAGGATTTTCTCTCTCGGTTTCATTGGACTATCCTGGAAGTGAGCACCTAAAGTGGTTCAGTAGCACCTGATGCAGCATTTCCCTGTGTTTCCCAACCAGAGGGGTAGCCAGGTTCTTCAAGTGAAGGAAGGGAGGGAAGGAGAAAGGGATGAAGGAAGGAAGGAAGGAAGGAAGGAAGGAAGGAAGGAAGGAAGGAAAGAAGGAAGGAAAGAAGGAAGGAAAGAAGGAAGGAAGGAAAGAAGGAAGGAAGGAAAGAAGGAGCTTGGTGGAAAATGACTGTTGCTGTAGAGAAGACTTAGCATTAAGAATATATACTGCACCTGTAGAATTTCCTGACACAAGTGGCTTACAACCACCTGTAACTCCAGCTCCAGGGACATTGACACATCTGGCCTTTGCAGACACCTGCACTCATGTGCACATAAACACATAGACACACACACATAACATATTTTTAAGAGATGGACAAAGGGACAAAGAAAAGAATTGCCTCTGGATACTGCAAGCTGTGAGGGACTCCTGTTTCTCTTATGGGCTTTATAGAATTACACGTATGCACAATTGATATGGTTTAGAAAACTGCAAATTTTTAATAGTATAACTGTCATATTCCACATGGTTAGTTTACCACTCTACTTACTTTCTTTTCCATTATGTAACAAATACGAACCTCAACTTTCCTGAGAAACACAGACAGAATTTACAACCAAGTGTTACTGGAGAGAATGTGTGAGGCAGGTAAGAGGAGGGGGGAGTCGGAGTTTCTCCATCCTAATGAAACCCGTGTTCCATCTGTGACACAAAGTATATGCAGCCAATTTTAATCTTAGGAAGTGCTTTGTGATGGTTCAGCAAACAAGCTGTCCTGTTCTTTACAGACAGCCAATGAAAAACATGTTTTAGAAAGTTCTACAATGCCTCTGCCGATGTTATAAGTTTGCGAGTTCTGTTTATGTCAACAGTGTGGATTTTCTCACTCTGACAAAAGCGCACACAGGTCTTGGTGTGTTTCAGACTGTGACAGTGCCAGGTCATTTGCTTCCAAAAGAGAAAAAAAATGTACTAAGTGCATGGTAACTGACAAGATGCAGGCCTGGAGTAGAGAACTGTGAAGGAGACTGGAGAAAAGCTTCATCATTAAGAGCTCTTATTATTCTATCGGTAATCTGTCATTGAGATCACAGCACACCATCAGACAGCTCAGAAATACTTATAACCCCAGCTCCAAATGATCCAATACCCTTTCCGGCCTCCATGGGTACCCGCGCATGCACATGTACATGTACATATTGACACACATTCACATAAATAAAAAATACTTTTTTTTTTTCAAAACGAACTTTCCCTTTCTCCATGTTAAAAAAAAGAAAGAAAGAAAAAAGAAAAGAAAGCTAGAAGTTCTGGGGTCACTTAGTTCAGTGTGCTCACCTTGTATAAATTCAACTCCCAGCTCCACTGGGACCCCTAATTGGTTAAGGACCTCAGCTAAAGCCACTAGGATAGTTGGCTTCTGGGCAAAAGAGAATTTCACAGTGACCCACTACCAAGCAGTGTTAGGGTTTTTTAATTGGAGACACTTAGGGGTTGAACAACTCAGCAGTTAAGAGCACTTTCTACTCTTGCAGAGACTAGAATTCAGTTGCTAGCATCCACACGGTGGCTTACCACCTTCTGCAGTTACAGCACAGGAGATCCAGCACCCTCTTCTGCCTTCTTTGGCACTGGGCATGCATGCAGTACTTCTATACATACAGGCAAGACAAATCACACACATATTAAAGTCATTTGTTTTAATTTAAAGATATTTTGGAGCTAGGGAGATGGCTTACTAGGTAATGAGCTTGCTGCAAAGCATGCATACCTGAGAGTTCAGACTCCTAGCACACATATTAAAAAACCAGGTGTGGCAGCATATGCCTTTCCCCCAAGCACTGGAGTAGTACTGTGTGTGACGTAGGTGCAAAGACAGGCGGATCCCCAGAGCTTACTAGCCAGTCAATCTAGTAAAAATGGCAAGCTTCCATTTCGGTGAGACATCCCATCTCTAAAACATAAAGTTGAGTGTGATAATGGAAGATATTCACACTCTGTCTCTGGACTCCTCATGGATGCAGGCAAGCATCCACAGAGGACAGGGAGGAAGGAACAGGGATGAGGGGTAATGAGAGAGGTCCCGAGAAAGAGGGTTACACCAAGAACACATTTGATTATCTCCAAGACAGTTGCATATAGGATTTTGGCTAAGTCTGAAGCTATTATTATCAAACGGTTGCCAAGAAACCTAAAGGAGAAGACAGGTTCCTGAGAGCACTGGGCAGGATCACAGTGAGAAGGTTAAAGCATAGATCACAGAGCAAAAGGAAACTAGGCTACTCTACCGTAAAGTTAACAGTCCTGTTTGAAATTCTCAGGGATAAGACTCTCCCCAAGGTTGTGTGTATATATATATATATATATATATATATATATATATA
>JANHMN010000010.1:25507252-25540564 GCA_030674055.1 Rhabdomys pumilio | reverse complement strand
TATATATATATATATATATATATATATATATATATACACACACACACACCTGGGTCTTTGTTATTCTATCATAGACTATGTAGACATGAAAGCAGATTGACTATTGCGGCAACCATTAGAGCGAATGACAATGTGCTTGAATTCTTCTCTAATGATCCAGAGTGAGTGTTCCTCTCCCTTCTTGTGTCCCCATAAGTTTCTATGTCCTCCTATCCTGCCTCAATAGAATGATGCCAATATCTTTATTTGTAAAGCATGCACCTAAGTTGATCTAAAAATAACTAGGATACTATGAATCTGTGAAATATTGGAAGGAAAGGGAGAAATGTCAGTAGGTAGGTAAGTGGAGAGTTTAAAAACAATGGCTCATAAACATATATGGAAAAGTAATTATTATACTTAGAGAAAGATAAAGTATATGAAGCAGCATTATGTATTAGGCTTCTCCAAAGGAACAGAGCCAATAAAAAAGAATAGATATTAAAAGGAGACTTAATAGATTGGCATGCAGGATACAGCCTAAGTACCCCAGCAATGCCTACCTTCACATTGGAAAAGCTGAAAACCTGATGCCTGGGCTGAAGACATAAAAGATTCCTGAAGAACCACCCTTCCTCGATTCACATCTAAAGGCCAAAGAAGCTGGATTCTAGAATCAGTGGAGGATGGTGGCTGCAGCAGCAAGATGCCCCCAAAGCAAATAAATGTGCCAGCACAGTATGAAAGCCAGCAGGCAAATGGCTTACTTCTCCCTCTGAGCTGTCACAGGAAGGTGTGGCCCACACTTGGCGGGTAAGGACATCTTCCCTACTTCAGTTAAACTGATCAAGAAAACCTCTAGCAGATACACTCAACTGTCAGTTGATTCCAAATCCAAGCAGGTTGACAACTAAGATTCACACATTTGTTGTTTATTTTAGTAGCTAAATGTGTAAGATGACAGCAGAGAATTGTAGATAGAACACAGCAGAAGCCGCTGTCTTTGATAGCGCTCTTGGCACTAAAACAGGATAATCATTTTGAAACAGTTTGCCAACATGGATCAAGCGTCACGTTCTTTGAACACGTAATCTCATCCTGACATTCTTTTTCATTATATCTCTTAAAGTTGTAACAGAAATGCAAAGGCAAAAAGGCCAAGGGACAGACAAGTCAAAGTGGTTTTTAGAAGCAGGAAATCCCTTTGGAGGAAAAAGGAGGGATGGATTTGGCAGATGCTGGCAACAGCCACTCGTGGGGACAATTTGATAATCTACTGGAGTGTTTGCGTAAGTAGTGAGGTGGCCAGCTCTTCCTGCTTCCCTTCCCTCTCACTGTGCCACTGAAAATCTCTGTAATCAGGACATCTGGACTGATGTTTACAAGGGAAGACGGTGGAGTAGAGATTAAGTGGTCAGAAAAAGAGCCATTGGGTCATACTGCTCCTCTGGGCCCAGTAAGAAGGATAGGGAGGGCAGGGGATGCTTGTGGCAGGACAAGAGAGCTCAAGCAGAACAAGAGTACTTCCAGGTGTGGGGGAAAGTGCATATGACCGGGCATATCAGTATTTCCCATAGGGAGCTGTTAATACGTCTTTTCCTGAAATGAGAAAAATAAGACTGTAATTTGGACAAATACATTGTCTTCAATTCATGGTGGTCCTTAACTGGGAGAAACTTCTCTTTGTTCCCTTTCTCTGGATGTTCTGATGTCCTCTGCGTTTCAACTCTTGGTAAAATACATCTTACCATCTTTACTGGTGCAAATGAAACTTGTGACTTCCTCTAGGCCTTTTCATTATAGGCTTCAGGAAATCTCAAAAGCTGAGAGACAGGCAGGTAGAAATCCAACTCTGAATGAAGCCCAGTGTAGGTGAAAGCCAGGGTCCCCTGGCTTCTGCCACTATTGGTGACATAAGGGGGACAATGGGAGCACAGCTTTCAATACTTTCTTTATGAGGAAAACATTTCACAGCGGTGGTTTTCTGTAATGGTCTCTGTTGCAAAAGGGACTTTCTTTGATGAGGGGTGAGAACTACACTCATCTTTGAGTCAAAGAATAATGATTTAGGTGTAGGTAGAAATCACGCTGGCCTAGTGAAGTGGGATTTGTAGATTCTCCTCCCAGATTTGTAAGTTGACTAGCCCTGGGTAGCTGGCTAGGCATACAATACTGGGCATGAGTTGTGGCACTTCCCACACCTAAAGCTAAGGAATCTGTGCAGAAGAGAGAGCAGAAACATTATAAGAACCAGAGGACCAGGGAATTTGCTGAGAAATTGGGTTTCCTAAGCGTGTCAGAAGCTACATCAGCATCTATAAGTCTTATGAACACGACGGCCTAATCCTGACCTGAACAAAGCCAACAAGTAGGGAGGCCAGGCCTCAACCCTGCACAAAGAATTACAGGAAAGGAAGGAATGAAGAATACACCAGCTGGTTATCCAATACCAAATAGTCAGGCCTGAAAGTATACACACATGTAACCTCATACATGTAACAAAGCAGGTTATACTTATATCTTTTATCATTAGTTTATAATATGTGACTGATGAAAAGGGTGGGGCCATGAATCTGAAAGAGGGCAAGGATGAGTATTTGGGAGGGTTTAGAGAGAGGAAAGGCAAGTGGATTGATGTAATTATACCATCTTCTCAAAAGCTGAAAGAAATAATTTTTTAAAAATAAGAAAAGTACTTTTACAGAACTGACTCATTATTACCGTGGCCTACCCTGTACCATGGGAGACAGGTTCTGATTCTTAGTAACTTTCCATCATTTAGTAACCTTTAATCCATTTGTATTTCTCTCCACCTTGCTTTGTTCAACTGTAATTTTTAGACTTTTTAGGCTAAAAGCCTGGAGTTCATCTTGAACTTTGAGCCTTGAGTGCTTGATTGCTGAAGAATTCAAGTCAAAAACACTCAAGCAACCCTGGAGAGTTGATAACGTCGGCTAGACGCCAGTTTCTTCTTCTCCAATATTCCTATTGTTGGCTTTTAAAGAAAATCCCAACATTCTTTAAAGCTACTACTTTAAAGGTGTTACGTGTCATTCGTAAAAATTTGTTCACCTCAGGTGTCTCAAATATTAGGAGCACAGTGCTCAAAGGAAATGACAACTTGAGAAGCGGAGCTGGGCGCTAACCGCAGGTGTTTATGGGAGCAGCCGAAATGACCTCTGGTTTTTTACGTGACCTCTAACAATGCCACTGGCTGCCTCCGCAAAATGGGCGCCCAATGAGCGATGCTCAACCGAGAAACACGGTCCACTAGAGTTTCCTATGCCGAGGGCTCATGTGAAAGCAGCTAATTCTCCAATCTGTTCTTTCAAAGGCTGAAAGCGTTAGTGGACTGAAGCCTTGGGCAACGTATCTACCAAGCACTATCTAACATTCTCCTCAACCCAGCAACTGCATGGCTAAGAATTGATTCTAAGAAAGTATCTTTATAAAAAAAGTGGACACAGATATTTATGCATAATCATTGCAACACTGATTGTAATAGAAGTTGAAGCGTCCTAACTGATTTAACAGCCAGGAATAGTTTTAATAAGATGTTCATACAATGTGATAATCAATAGTTATTAAAATTATTATGTATCTGTACATATAATTTTTCATAATTTATATGTATATGAGTTAAAATTAATTAACTCAATTTAAAATTAGCATTTAAAATTAATTAATTAAAATAAGTTTAAAATAAAAATTAAGTAAAATATTTATGACTATTTGTAAAATAACACATATAAACACATCATCAAAATTATATATAGTCTCAGAAATATGTATTAGAATGTGTCAAAAGACAGTATTGATTAAATCAGGGTATATGAATTATAGATTATCATTCTCTCTGGAGTTTCAGTTTTCCTGTACTAATTTGTATAGAGACATAAAGAATAAGTAGGTGAATAAATGACAAGAATTGAAAAATCTTACAGAGGATGCCATGGTAATGCTGAGGCAGACATGGAACGTAAAGTGAGGTGTAATGGGCCAGAAATGGCATCATAGGGGCGGCAACTTTTTAATCAAAGACTTAAGGAACATTCAGAAATGACAAAACAGGGAGGAGATGCCCCGTTCCATTACCTGTGCAAGCAGAGGCCTGAGAACTAGTACTGAGAGGATGCCCAGCAGATTCAGGAGTAATAAGATGTATCTGGGAGACACGAGTTGGCTTCTAAAGGAGGAGAGAAGGCTCTTGAAGATGAGACCAGGTTTGGGGGGCAGAATCAGCAGTGTTCCTCAGAAGGAAGACAGATGCTTTTTCCTCTGGGGGACTCAGTGCAGAGCAGAGACAAGCATCTCTTAGGGATATGGGGGGGATCTTGAAGAAGTCACTCTTGTTAGCAGGAGAATTGTTTGCTAAGTGAGGTGACAGTGACCTAGGAAAGGTCTTAGGAGAGCTGTGAGGCTTGTGTCAAATGTATCAGAGCTCAGAATTCCTAAGCACACACAAGACTTCCTAAACAGTGCAGAAAGACTGAAGATTAGGAATCTATAATGGCTCCAATTAGTACAGTTGTGTGATTCTCTCCAGCATCATTCAGGGACCATGGGAGGCAAATGAAGACGGTCATAATCTTGGTTAGAGACTATGACACTCTGAGAGATGGAGGGATGACTGGGTAAAGGCTGAAGGCTTAGGTAAGACCAGAGGGAAGAAAAAGGACCAAGAGTTGGAGGGAGAGATTGAGGGCAAGGGTGGCTGTTGAACGCTATTGTGTTAGAACGGTTTCAGGTGAGCACCACTTGGCCGTGCTGTAGAAGTGAACAGCCGAGCTTGAAGGAGGTGAAAGTCAGAAATCAAAGACCAGCTCACCAAATAACCATAATATTTGCTGTCAGTTCCCAGAGCAGCCTTTCATGCCTTCAACTTGGCAATAACATTTTAGCTCTATTACTATTATTTGAAAAAAAAAATAGACTTTTCACCAATAAAGTACACTATTGTCATATTTATCCTGCTCTATAAAGTTAGAATCCAGAGAAACTCGGAAAAAGAAAACGGCTTAGGTACAGTCTCTTGACTTGCTCTCTGCCCCCACTCCCAGGAGCTTTCTGTAACCCCAAGCTTACTAGAGCAGGATTGCTTTTGATCTCTCAGTAGACTTCACCCTAGCAATCTTGGTTTGCAAAGCTTTAGGGTAGAGCTCAAAACCTCTTGTACAATAGAAAATAGCAAAATATTTGAATATTTCTATCACCAGAGAACTGATCGTCACTGGGATAAGCAGCCATTGACTCAACCCACAGAGAGATAACCTCAGATGCCTTTTCCCCTCCATTGTCTCCCGGTTTGTTCTTTTTCTAGTTTTTTCTTCCTAGACAGCAGTCCATACTTTCTTCACACCGTCTTTTTTGTTCTCTCTACACATTCAGCACCTTTCCACACACTAACCAGCATGTCATTTATAACAAGGGGAAAACTATTGATGCCCCATTTAAAAAAATGCAACGAGAAGATAAAAATGTATCTTTCCTAGATTTAGAAGGAAGGAAGGAAGGAAGGAAGGAAGGAAGGAAGGAAGGAAAGGCAGGCTAGGAAAGCTTACTTAGTCTCAAAACCTTGAGGATACCATCCAATGTAATCATCCAAGAAACAGCTGGTGGACCAGACCTGTGTGATAAAGGCAGGGCACGAGGCACATCAGACACAGTAAGTGTCTGAGTGTTCAGCAGCAGACCTGGCCATGGAAGCCTCAAAGGCTAAGTGTTTACATTAAATCCCATTTATATTTCTACCATGAATGATGCCCATGTACTTTAATGCTAAGACTTTTTCCCCATTTAATTCATGACTATCTGTTGGAAAACCCTGCTACTTAAGGTCGAAGTCTACCACGTCTGGGTAGCTCCCTGAGCTCTGCACCAAATGGAAGACTCTGTTTCCTGCAGGGCTTCCTTTTCTCTACCCTATGTAGGGAGCCCAACCCCCACACTCTACCTGAGGAATGTCATGCCCTTGGCAAAATTACAGGTTCAACTTCCTGGAAAGCCTCTCCATGCAAATAAAGTATCCCCAGAACCTTAAACCTCAGTCAATGAAATTTTACACTAAGAAGAAGCCCTTCCCACTTGGGAAGGTTTATACAGTCTTGTTCATCAGGAACAAAGAGCACATGCTGTTTCACTGACTGTTGTCTAGGAGAACTGTCTTCTAAGAGCTGCAACACTGAAGTCTTCCAAGGGGACCTCCTCCTCCGGCGTTCACCACTGGACCAGATCCTACTGACCCACCCGTGCTGGACTTCAATTCATCCTCTCCCGCCCTGTGTGCATCTGGGTCCAGACACCCCAAGGAAAAACTCAGAACTCCACTCTGCACTACCTTTCCCTGCTTGGTGTGCAGCAGATCCTAGGCACCCCAAAGGCAGAAGCAGAAAAAAATGGAAAGACAACTATCAGTCTTGGTGCTAATCAACAAGACTACAGAGGGAGGAAATAGCCTTCCATTTTCCTTGTCAATTACAGCCAGACCACACTCCTCTAAGCTGCTCAGAAGACAATGCTATGAAAAGAAAGCATTGCTGTTACTCTGACCTAAGGGTTTCCCAGTTTCTGAAACTCATTATTCTTTCCTTCAAAAATTACCACAAGCCTATTATACGTTCATAAATACCCTTGCAGAGTTCATTTTTTAAAAATATAATAAAGGGAACCCACTAGCCCTCAAGGATTTGGTGGTACTGTTAAAAGGACACATCTCAAAGCCCAAGTAACTAGAATTATCATTAAGGCATCAAAGGATTTGTGGCTAAGAAGTGACAGCTTTCTCATAATGAGACCAGATGAGTAGAACTAGAATGTCCCATCAAGTTAACCCTACCGTGCAGCAATTGATTAGCTGTAAGAAGAACCGCAAAAATTCAGATCTTACCGGCATCTCTATGCTAACGTGGTTTATTCATGTTTCAGACTCAGGATGAGAAGGTTGTAAATGACAGCCTGTTACCTGTGACAACAGCATCTAGTTTCTGATGATCTCATCAAGCCTATAGCAGATCAAAGTTCCCACACTAGCTCCCAGGCTATCCTGCCACACATCTCACTCCCCACTACTTTTTACCTTTTAGGGCATTCTGGCTTGTACCACCACAGTCCCACCAATACCTGTGCTCTTAAACTTGGCAGGGCTTTTCCTGATTTTTTGCTGTTTGCTTTTCTCCCTCCCCTGACCAACAACAGTCCTAGGAGTTTGATTCCCCAATAAACCTTTCCTTCTACCCACAGATGCTCTACTTCTGCGGTTTCACTATGCCTTCCCTTGCAGTGGGGGACATGAGAGGGGACAGGAAGCCAGGGGCAATGGAGCAATGGAGACTCAAGTGGCTGTCAGGCTCCTGGTCCAGCTGAATCTGTGAAATCTTTTCAAGGAAAGCAGAGTGCCAGCATTCCAGCTGGGACCAGAAGTCAGCTCGCAGTGGGTTTTCTCAGTGATTCAGGACAGAAACACGATAGAGACTAGTTTGAACACCTATGACTTACAAGGAAAGATTTGGTCTGAGACAGAGATGCAGAAGCTTATGCATATAAAAGAGGAGTATACATTGAGGTACATTGAAGGCACAATGTCTGATCACCTGGCCTGTCTTCTGTAAGACTCCTGTTATTTACTTAGAAAATGCACTCAGTCTTCATGTCTCTGTTGGGGTTCAGGAATCACCACACAACACATATGAACACTGATCTCAGCTAAGCACACACTAGTACTGGTCAGACCAGGGGCATAGATCAGAATTATCTGCCCTATCACAACAGATATCTTTTTCTGTCAACTTAAAGAAAAACCACAATGAGTTTATATGCAGGTGCAGGAAGTACTGCCTGCGGTCAGCTCTGACACAAGATATTTTAGACATTAACAGTTCATATTGACCTTTGATGTGATGGGTCCTATGTAAAGCTTTGTGGAATTTCTTAAGATTAGCAAACCTCATACAGAACATTCAGAACACACAGAACAAGACAGCATGTGTGGTTAGCATGGCATTGCTCATGATTTTCTATCTACTTCTCAGTTTACTCTTCTGTTTGGTTGTGCATCCCTGGTGGACTTTGATATATTCAGA
The DNA here is from genome assembly GCA_030674055.1 of Rhabdomys pumilio. Classification (NCBI taxonomy): domain Eukaryota; kingdom Metazoa; phylum Chordata; class Mammalia; order Rodentia; family Muridae; genus Rhabdomys; species Rhabdomys pumilio. The sequence goes on along the minus strand of JANHMN010000010.1, from coordinate 25,532,507 downwards.
TCTGATCTTATTCCTCTAGGGTGTAGAGGAATTTTAACCCAGCAACGTGGTTGCTCTGACAAAAGATCGTACTCAAAGACCTTTATCTATATGATCTGGCTGGATACACATTTAGTACCTGTAATCCCAAATAATGATGTCTAGTTGAAGGGTAGAAACGTGATGAATCAGAGAAAGATTTGACAGAATGAGTCAGAGATAGGACATGACCAACTCTCAGGAGAACAGACAGGAAAGAGGCTACTTAAGATCAGTGCAGGGAGTTCAGTTCAGTTCAACTGAGTTCGGTGCAGCTGAGTTGAATACAGCTGAGTTTGGTTAAGTGTGTGGAGTTCAGAGGCGGTTTTTCCAAGTAGAACAATTCAGTCAGAAGCCAATTTGGATCAGTCAGCTTGGAGAAATGTTTAAGCCAGAACAGCTGAGTTGAACCAGCCAGCAAGATTTCAGAATGACTTAGAAAGAGTAAGTTTATTCAGCAGTAAGTCTCAGAGGCTGAAACATTCAGGGCCTAGGTTAGCAAATGGAGGCTGGAAGTTGAAACCTTCAAGGTCCAGGCTTACAGAAGATTAGATTGTACAGAAGCTAGAAACTTCCAGGCCTAGGCCTAGGGAGAGTTAGATAGAAATGCTCTGGAATCAGCCCAAACCTTGTATTCACACAGCTTGAGTATGACTCTCATCGCATCCCTTCATCAGAGTAACTATAGTGACATTTACACTTAACTCTCAACTGCTGGGATTGTAAATGTCCTCATCCACAACCTGAAGGATATGTTAATAACTAAAATTGTTATCTAAAAGGCAATGAGTTTCCCGTTAGTGGTTCTACACACATACCCATGCACAGATAAAGGAGTCATTTTAAATTATACACTACCCAACCAGTTTCATTCCAATAAACTTAATGAACAAAGTTAAGTCATTTACTCTGGCACAGGCTCCGTAAATAAAAAAGTTGAGATGATAAACCCTGGTAATTCTTATACTCTTGAATGTTTAATGCATGTCTTATATGTAAGGGGTGGACACAAGAGAGTCCTTGCTCAACTCAATGACCATCATTTGTATATCATGGAAATGATGGTTTAATAATGATGGAAAAAGCTGGTGATATCTTCCACACCAGCTGACCCTGACTTAGAAAGAGATGACTAAACTACTGGCCTTCCTTCCTTTCATTCTTTCTTGGGTTTTGTTGGATTTTATTGCAAAGACTAGCCTCCCGTTTTAACTAGAAATGATCATGTGACTAGGCACAGGACAATGGCATGTGATCATGTATAATGTCTGACAATTCTGGGCCCTGAATTACAGCCTCTTCTCCCCTTACTATAGAAGTGACCTTAGGACCAAAGATGGAAGTTACATGTGTCATGGAGCAGGGTCAACTACCTACCATGGAACCTTTGTGTTATCCTGTGTGTACAAAGAAGGCTGCTGTCACATTCAGCCCACAGAATCTACATGGTTTAGAATGATCCCTAGCCTAAGCCACAAGTGTGCATTTTCAAACAGAGAATCAAGAGTTAGTTTTGTCAGTACAATTAAATCCTGCTTGCAAAGACTTCCTGATAGTTTTTTTGCTGGAAGTAAAACAGAAGTAATTGTAGGCAAGATGGAATACATCAAAGCAGGCACTTGTCATATTCTTACATTTACATGAGAGGCTATTTTCAAATGTGTGTGTGAGTGTGTATTCATATACATTTATAGATAAAAAAGAATATATGAAACCCAAAATACTTCTCAAGATTAGTCTTCCCATCAAAACTCAGATTAATCTAATTCATATCTCTCACCATATAGACCAAACATACACGTTTAAGAGTGACAGCAAATCAGATATGCAGATTTGACTTGACATTAGATCTTTGTCACCTAACCCAAAAGATTTTACCTGAAATACTATTACGTTTTATGTCCGTCTTATGTGCAGCAGATATTTTTGAGTTTATACTATTCAGAATCTAGTTTTTATATGTTGTATGAGGTATGAAAGTCCTTTTGTGATACACATGAGGAGAAGGAATGTTAAGCACACAGGGTTATTCCTTCAGAGGGAGAGATGCATAACCCTTTTCTACCCAGAAGCCTGGGAGAGGGCATGGTTAACAGCCTGGTGACCCTTGTGCTGTATGGTCAAGATCACACTAGCTCCTCCCTGAGACACTTAGCACATGCTGGTCCATCTATAGAACCTATTTTTATAAAAAGGTGGTATATGTGCTTTGCAAAAAATTTCAATGTAGTCACACCTTAAGCTTTATAGTATACATGAGACTGAGTTAATTATCATGAGGAAAGCTTTCGCCAAAAACAGCTGTCCTTAAATATGCCAAAAACAAAGAGCTCAGGGTTAGAATCCCAAAGTTTGCACTAACATCAGCTACTGGGGTGTGCTGAACCAAACTATCTTCTTGCCTATCACGAGTCATTACTATGCTGGCCATGCTGGTCACAGGGACTCCCCTCACATTGTCATCTGGGAAAGCCTTCGTTGTAGATAATATGATTGACAGCTGCCTTAGTTAGGGTTTCCATTGCTACAACCAAACACTGTGACCAAAAAGCAAGTTGGGGAGGAAAGGGTTTATTTAGTTTACACTTCCATATCACTGTTCATCATCAAAGGAAGTCAGGAAAGGAACTTAAACAGGGCAGAAAGCTAGAGGTAGAAGCTGATGCAGAGACTATGGAAGGGTGCTACCTACTGGCTAGATCCCCATGGCTTGCTCAGCCTGCTTTCTTATAAAACCCAGGACCATCAGCTTATGGATGGCACCACCAACAATGGACTGGGCCTTCCCCCATCAGTCACTAATTAAGAAAGTGCCTTGCAGTTGGATCTCATGGAGGCATTTTCTCAATTGGGGTTCCCTCTGTCCAGATAATTCTAGCTTGTGTCAAGGTGACATTAGACTAGCCAGCACAGTAGCATTGCTCATCTTTTCTCCTCACACATCACATGTGCTAGATTCTGCTGCTCTCTGTTTCCAGGTGGCCAGAAGTCTCCAGCAATATGTAGATAGAAAACATCCCACGGTCAGTTAGTACATGTGATCCTTGACTGACTACATGAGTGTTTCATGTATATCTGATAGGATACAGATAGGTACTTAGAGAATGACAACCTCAGACAAGATGTAGCTCACACTATAGTATCATGAAGTGCATAATAAAGCCATTTGCATCTCTTACCCATAGAAATGTAAAGTCAATACTAAGATACAGATATCAGTCAGGGTGAGGTGCCCATATTTGTTTGTAGTTAAACACTTGTGACAGAACTGACTACCACAGCTCTCGGATCCAGAAAATCATTTTGAGAAAGAGGTTTCCGTGCAATTTATTTACTGAACAGGCTGTGAGTTCTGAAGGAGAGAAAGGGAGGGAGAAGCTGCACCGAGAATTTCTTGCTAGAGAAGCCCCAGTTAATCTCACATATGCCTAGAGTGGATGTTTTCCTCCTAGTGGTTTTACTTTGGATGAGGGGGTAGGTCTTTTTACCCTGCACAAAACAATGACGGTAGGCAGTCGCTGGTAGAAAATGAGGCAGGGGTCATGGAATTCACACTGAGGAGACTTCATTTGCTTAAGCACAATTCCTGAGAATCAAAAATTCAGTGACACAGCTGTGAGCTGATTGTGCCTACACTCCTGACAGATTACACTCTAATCCTGGAGGGGACCTGAGTCAGGTGCAGGAGCTCCACCACTCTGCCTGTGTTGACTTGGATCAGTGCCATTTGTATCAGTGCTGTTATCATGCCACAGGACTATAGTTGTCACCAACCATCGCAGCTAAGGAAGCATTTCTGACTTCAGAATTCCTTGGTAGAACAGTATTGACTGAGAGAGAGAGAGAGAGAGAGAGAGAGAGAGAGAGAGAGAGAGAGAGAGCTTCCTTTACTCCCTTTCAAAGAAGAACAGAATTGTTAGGTCCTTACAAACTGGTTTTGAAAAATGTTTTGGTGTCATAGAGCTATAGCAAGCTATCAATGGACCCCCACCATTGGCTGTTCTGACAGGTAAGATATATATTCTCTGCAGGACCAACTGCAGGTCTGCCATGTGGGGGGGTTGGAATCTCATATGCAGTGAATGAATTGTTCTCCCCAGGAAGAGAAATGACAACAGATGTGAGCTCAACCTGTGGGCTCTATTTATCTAAATCGAGCCTTTACATATATTGTCAGGTAAAAATCAGCTGTCAGGAAGTCCACCTGGTCCTAATTGATCATCATTAATAAGTTTATTTTACCTACTGCTTCCGAAATCCTGGTTCTGATCCCATAATCTCAATGAACTTCAAAACTATGACTCAAATAACTGAACCTAGCATTACTTTCCCGAGAACGAACTGGTGACTGATAACTAAGAAAGGCATGAGATATATCTTGACTGTAGAGGCACATATGACCTCCAATAGGATATAGTTTTCGCTTTTATTTTTTGGGTGGTTTGTTGTTTGTTTGGTGTCTTAGGGTTTCTATTGCTGTGAAGAGACCCCATGAGTGTGGCAATAAAGGAAACATTTAATTGAGGCTGACTTACAGTTCAGAGGTTTCGTACAGAATCATCAGGGTGAGAAGCATGGTGACAAACAGGCAGAGATGGTGCTGGGGAGGTAGCTGAGAGTTCTGCATCTGGGTCTACAGACAGCAGGAACAAAAGGAGACACCTTAGGCCAGGCTTCATCTTCCAAGTCCTCCAAGACCACCCCAGTGACACACTTCCTCCCACAAGGCCACACCTCCCAATAGGGCCAGTCCCTATGTTAACTTCACACGTCAGAGAGGAAGGAGCCTCAGTTGAGAAAATGCCTCTATAAGAACCAGCTGTAAGACATTTTTTTAATTAGTGTTCAATAGGGGTGGGTCTAGCTGGCTGGTGCCATCCCTGAGCTGGTGGTTCTATTACCATAAGAAAGGAGGTTGAGCAAGCCATTGGGGAACAAGACAATAAGCAGTACTCCTCCATAACCTCTGCATCAGTTCCTGCCTCCAGGTTCCTGCCCTGCTTGAGTTCCTGTCCTGATTTCCTTTGGCTATGCACAGCAATGCAGAAGTGTAAGCTGAATAAACCGTTTCCTCCCCAACTTGCATTTTGATCATGATGTTTTGTTGCAGTAATAGAAACCATAACTAAGGCAAGTTGATGTAAGGAGTAGGGTATTTATGTGACACATTTGACCTAGAATTATCAAAGGACTTTGGAACTTTGGGCTAGAAAAGCCATTGCATATTGAGACTTCAGTGGGATGTTCTTTAGGAGGTTGGAAGGGAAGAATTGAGAAAAGTGCAGAAGATGGAGGCCTGACTTGTGAAGTGTCAGGGGGAAATTTAAAGACTGAGGTCATTGGATGTTTTCAATTAAAAGTCTGTCATTCTGGGTCAGCTGGGGCTAAAAGAGTCAGCTGTGATTAACAAGAGACCATCCAGAACCACTGACGTGAAACTTTTGCGTTACTAGAACAGCTAACTGTTGCGGGTTAGCTAGAGCTAAGAAATTGAGTGATTAAGAAGAGATTAGCTTCACTGGGGTGAAACCTTCTGGAAAGGGTTTCCTGAGAGAGGCAGCCATGGTTGTAGCTTGTGTTGACATCTGGACTTGGTAATGTATAAGAGTCAGTAAGGTAGTACTGGTTTTGAAGTCACGAAGGGGTCATGAAGAGCATCTGAGGGCTGGCAATGGAAGGCCATAAGTGAAGGTACAGCCTCAGTGGCATGTGAAGACCCAGGATCGAAGGGATCATGGAGAGAAGTGTTCGTGGGACCATGAAGAGAGACTATGAGAGGCTCTTGGTGAAAGTGCACTCCAGTTGCAGCAGAAGACTCCAGTGGGTTTTTTTGGAGATGCCATTATCATGGGATGAGCACCAAGAACAACAGTAGCAATGGAGTGGAGCCAGTCAGAGCCTAGAAGACAAGCTGTGTGCTACAGAGGGCAGGGTTAGAGAAGTGACCCAAGCCCTTGGGAGGAGTCTAGAAGATCATAAGTGGATCCCAGACATTGAATACTTGGAATTTGGTTTTGCTTTGATTTAATTGTGACCATGCCCTGATTTTCCCCTCTTGAAGTAAGAAGGTATTTTTCTGGAGCCCACAACTGAGAAACTTTGAATTTTAAAAGACTTTAGATTTTAAAAGAGATTGGATATTTTCGAGGTACTTAAATTTTAATGTGTTTGAATTTGTAAAGACCATGGGACTTTTGATTTTATTTATGTTTTTAATGTGAGGTCTTGGAGAGGAATAAGAAAGGAAGAGTTATGGCTTAATAGTGATGTGTTTGTGTTTCAAGTTTACAAGGGTTCAGTTGCACTGCCTGGTTTATGTCAACTTGACACAAACTAGAGTCATCAGACAGTTCCTGTCCTGACTTCCTGCCTCTATAAAATGGGTGTGTGGAACTTTTGTTTGGTTGGTTGGTTTTGGTGATTATGGGTGATATGACCTCCGATTAGGTCCAGTATGTATGAGAAAATAATCTGAGCAAGCTAGAAGAAGAAAGCCAGCAAAGCAATGTTCCTCCCCTGCTTCTGCTTCAGGTTCTTGTCCTGACTTCCCTGGACTATTACCTGAAAGTGCACGGTGAAACAAACCCTTTCCTCCCCAGGTTGCTTTTGGTCCTGGGTTTTTATGGTATCAGTAGAAACCCACACTAAGATAGGAGATAGGGTCAGGTATCTCTGGGTAAGTAGAACCTAAGTATGACATGTGTATTTTCAGTATAGCAAAAGACTGATTTAAAAAAAAATGAGTCTGAAGTTCAAATTTGCTCTCTGAAACCAAATTTGGTTTGGGGAATCCTCTTGACTTTTACTTGAAGGGCCCTCCTCCTCCTCCTCCTCCTCCTCCTCTTCCTCCTCCTCCTCCTCCTCTTCCTCCTCTTCCTCTTCCTCCTCCTTTTCCTTCTCCTCCTCTTCCTCCTCCTCCTCCTCCTCCTTTTCCTTCTCCTCCTCTTCCTCCTCTTCCTCCTCCTCTTCCTCCTCTTCCTTCTCCTCTTCCTCCTCCTCTTCCTCTTCCTCCTCCTCCTCCTCCTCCTCCTCCTCCTCCTCCTCCTCCTCCTCTCCTCTTCTTTCTCCTCCTCCAATATCTGTTTGCCTGCATCTGCTGAATGAAATTAGTTTTGCCATGCCAGGAGACAAGCCTGATTCCTACCCACTGTTTGGAAGAGTAGAGACGGCTGCTCCAGCATTTTCATTTGGAACAGATTAAAAGCACCAGCAGGCTACAGGTCACTTTTTAAAGACACCATATAATTGCTGAAACTCTCGACTTAGCTTCTCTAGCTTTCCCCATGACCCATATATGCCTTTAAAGTAGAGGAAACCCAGAGTACATGTGTTCATCCTGGCAATGCTATGGGCTAGAGATTGTTATGTAACACATCTCTGGGTGTTTTTTAATGCATATCAATTCACTGTAACATAATTGCACATGACAATGTGAGTTTTCCCAGAAGCATGAGGATCAACTTTCCTTAAATGTCAATTAAGCACAGGAGGCAAAGGGAGGAGATGAACACATTCTAGCATTGAAGTTATACCATTGCATTAATTTTTTACACCTATTCAGAGATTTTAAATATGAAGAAATTAAGAAGACTGTAGAAAGGGAGATGTTGAGAAACATGAACCCATTTCTAAGGTAGTCAGAATTCCCTTTGAAGTCAAGAAAGCCTTTTACTTACATAAGAAGCAAAGGCTTTAGTTCCCAAGAAAGATGATATGAAATTATGTTAGTTTAAACCAGCTTTCAGAAGCAGAGAGCAGCTAGGCCTGTAATTGGCTTTGTCAAATAAAATCAACTTAGACCTTGGAGCTCTTAAGATTATATTTTCTCATATTTCTCAGTCTTGGGACCACTTTGAACCCTTTGGGGTGGTCTAGATATTTCCAGTGAAGGCTTGCCTGGGAAGAGGCAGATGTTTAAGTAAAACATCAAAGTTTACCTAAGAAAGGACTTCAAAGAGGTAACATATTAAACAATTCTCGTTGGTTTAAAACTTTTTTTGTCACTATGTAGGAGCAAATTTGAAATGCTTCAGTAAGTTCTTGGTTAAGTAATCACACATTAATATAACCCAAGAACTGAATATTGAATCTTTAGGCTCTTTTCATTTCTCTTTCTCTTTTTTTCCTTTCTTCTTCATTTCAGTGAGAATGATTAGGAGAGAAGTATAATTCTCATGGATTTGACATTACTCAGTTTTAAAAATCATAATGCAACTTACTAATAGTGACTTTAGAAATCTGAGATATAAACTAGAACATCGTCAAGCTGAAAACTTAAATTCCACAAGCGTCAGGCTGCCTCACTAAGAGCCTGCAATGAGACATGCCTATAGTAGTTCAAACTTTTTGTTCTTTATAATTGTAATTATTTTAAATCTAACACCTATTTGACAGTTACTCTGTGACAAGTACCAGGATAAAACTTTTGGCCGTTTAGTCTTCTTCTCAGTATAATCTTGAGGTAAGATTTGCTACGATCCCTGATTTAGCTTTTTATCACAAAATACCAAGGCAATTAACTTACAAACAGAAAAGGATTGTTTTGGCACACAGTGATGGAGCTTTCAGGCCAACATCAGGTCATCTCATTTCTTCAGTCCTCCATCACAGCACGAACTCAGACAATAGGAAGCATTTTGATCACAATCCAAGAAGCAAAGAGAGACTGACTCAGGGAGTATGGGACCAGAGTCCCCTTAACGGGGCATCTCCAGTGACCATAGGATTTTCTACAACCTTCACCCATACCTTCCTCCAATTTCCACACCCTAGGGCAAGACTAAAATGCACAGACTTTTGAGGGAGATTATAGTCAAACCTTATCTGTCCTGTTTTACAAAGGAAGTAAGGTATGAACAAGCCAAAAGTACATCAGTCATCCCTTAGGATTTGGTCCTGGCTGCCAAGCTCCAGGGCCCTCTCTGTAACGCTGAACTCACAACACACACTCAAAGCTCACAGTGCTACAAGCAGGTTTCTGCATTAACCACAACAGTAAATGCAAAACTCTAATGACAGTTAAAGTGTACGGGAAATGTGGCCCATGAGGAAGGCAAGCATCTGTGCACACATTCCCATGGCTTCCATTTTGTGAGTAGACAGAGCCCTCAGGAAGAGTCTTTACAAATGCTGAGAGGGTACTGCGTTTAGTTTAGCTTTAAAATTTTTTATTGCCTTAGTGTTATGTGATATTCTTGGAGATACTGCCATTCTGAAAGTGTGCTCACTACCCCACCCCTCTTTTTCTTTTCATGGCACTGAAAGAAGGAGTAGAAATTATCAGAGAAACTCCTAAGAAATATACCTCATTTCTAACAATGGTGATATGAAAACAGTTGTAAATGTGTGCTTATAGTTGGAGACCAGCATTTGAGATGGTAAAGGCCCGGAGACAGACTATAGTGGTGGCTGCATAGCAATGTGAATGACACTTAACTTGGTTAATATGAATATAGAACATACTGATACAATTAATGTGTATATTAGTATATGCTTAAACTGCCTAGGAAAATGTCCCTTATTTTATTGCATTAAAAATTATACATAAGAGCAAAGAATTACAAAAATCTCCTATGCCCTGCAGTTATGTCTGTAATCTATATTTTAATTTATCCATGTTTTAGTTGGGGGCAGGGAGAGAATCGCCTTATAACTCTGGCTGGCCTGGACCTCATTGTGTAGACCACAGTGGCATTGAACTCATAGAGATCTCCCTGGCTGTGCCTCTCAAGGGATGGGATTTAAGACGTGGACCACCTGCCTGCCTTTCTTTCCCCCAGAATTTCCAATGGGTTGAAGGCCTAGCATCCACCACGTGGGCTTCCATTTTCAATTATGACCTTGTGTACTTTGTGTAAGCAGATCTGCACCTCCTAAGAAGCTGAGCAAGACTGTGTCTAACTCAGCTGAATTAACATTCTCTAGGCCATCACTGTTTATCTATAGAATAACGAGTAAATAAGATGTGACTTATAAGTACACTGTCGGCCAATCTTGTCATTATAGCAGCTGAAAAAGCAAAACAATTGTGCTGATGCAATCAATGGCTTGTCAGCCAGTGGCTGATGTGACTGAGAGTCTGGAAGGACAGCCTAAGTGTATTTGGCCATACCTAAGACATAGCTGAGCTGTTGTTGTGTTCATTGATTCCACTCTTTACAAAAAGGCAAAGAAGGGTGACCAATTTTTTTTAATGTAATTAATTCAGAACTGAAAATAAGTCATTTGTTGTATTAAGGCTCAGTTGGTGACCAAGGCAGGCTGCATGTCTATATTACCCAGTGTGCATTAAGGTTCAGTTAGTGACCAAGGCAGGCTGCATGTCTTTATTACCCAGTGTGCTGTCTAGTAAATTGAACAATGGAAACCTCAACTGAGAAAATGCCTCCATAAGATAGGTTGCAGGCAAGCCTGAAGGCCATTTGAGTTACTGATAGATGTAGGAGGGTCTAGCCCTTGTGGGTGGAGCCATCACTGGACTGGTGGTCCTGGGTTCTATAAGAAAATATGCTGAGCAAGCCAGTAGGTAGCACCTCACCATGACCTTTGCATCTTCTTCTGACTCTAGGTCTCCATGGTACTTTCTTGCAACAATAGTAACCCTCACTAAGACTCCCAGAAACTAGACCAACCTATAAAGGTAAGGCAGAAAAATGGAGGAGACCAAAGCAATTGTCATGGGAGACAGAAGGCAGGTGTCCCAAGGGACTCTAGCAATAGGTGCCTGCAATTGCTGGCTCACTCAACTACAGCTACAATTTATATTTTTCAAGGTCTGCAGAGTTCTTTAAAATATTTTACAATAACAAAAGAGTAAAGATATAATTTTCAGTTCACATAAAAAAACAAACAAAACAAAACTTCTGAGATCTGAAACGGAAAGAGACAAAAATTCAACTAACATTAAAGCCATGTCTCTGAGCTGTGTGCTCCACAAACCACTATATCTAGACCTCTTACAATGCTTTGAATTAAATACTTATTTGACAACATTAAGGGTCTTTACCAAGTCCATTTGCTGCTCCATTCCTCCAAGGTCTACCTTCTACCTATCTATACAAACCCTACTTCACGTTTCAACCACAAGCCCCTGATCAAGCAGAGCAGGCATGGACCTGATCCAATCTGAGCCAATCAAGACTCTCTACCACGAGACAGGCACTACAGGTGAAAAGGCAGCTCCTGGTCTGCCCTCTGACTGATCGTCATCCCATACTTCCTCCTCCATCTCTAAGACGATGTCCCCAACCCCCCACCCCACCAGACCTCCTCACTCCCTGGGGCCTCAGGTCTTTTGATAGTGAGGTATATCTTCTCTCACTAAGGCCAGACCAAGCAGTCATCTGCTGTATATGTGTCGAGGCCTCATCAGCTGATATATGCTGACTGTTTGGTGGTTCAGTGTCTGAGAGATCTCAGGGTCCAGGTTAGTTGAGACTGCTGGTCTCCCTATTGGGTCGCCCTCCTCCTCCTCAGCTTCTCCCAGCTTTTCCCTAATTCAACCACAGGGGTACCCAGCTTTTGTCCATTGGTTGGGTGTAAGTATCTGCACTGACTCTTTCAGTTGCTTGTTGGACCTCTCAGAAGGGAGCAATGTGAGGCTCCTAAGCACACCATAACATCAGTAATAGTCTCAGAACTTGGAGCCTTCTCTTGAGCTGGATCCCAATTTGGGCCTGTCACTGGACCTCTTTTCCACAGCCTGAGCTACACATTTTAATAAAGCTGGAGAGATGGCTCAGTATTTAAGAGCACTTGCTGCCATTACAGAGGACCCCTGGTTGATTTGAAAATAATCTGTCCAGTTCCGGGGGATGCAATATGGTATATTGACCTCCACAGGCACCAGGTAGGCAAGGTATGTGGTGCACTGACATATGTATAAACAAAACACTTGTGCATAAAATAAATCTAAAAGAAAATTTTAAAGGCTATGGAGATAGTTGGGTTCATAAAGTGTTTATTGTACAAGCATAAACACCCAAGTTTAGAACCTCAGCACATAGATAAAAGACTGGACCGCATGGCACACCTATGATCTCAGAAGAGACAGAAGGATTTTCTGGGGCTTGCTGACCCACTAGTCTAGCCAATCAGTAAGCTCCAGGTTTATCAAGATACTCTAGCTCAAGAAGTAACATGGAGCCAGGCAGTGATGGCACACACCTTTAATCCTTGGCCTCAGCTGGACAGAGGCAGGTGGGTTATCTGTGAGTTTGAGGCCAGAGAGAAATCCTGTCTCATCCAATAAATAATAATAATAATAATAATAATAATAATAATAATAATAACAACAATAACAATAATAACAATAAAAGTAGAGATGTCATACAGTCAGCAGGGAAAGGTGCTTACTACCAAGGCTGCCAACCCAAATTCAATCCCTGGTATCTGCATGATGGAAGGAGAGAACTCACTCTTGAAAGTCCTTCTCTGACTTCCACATGCTCACTGTGACAAGTGTGCACAGTGCCACCACCCCAATCAATGAATAATTTTTTTAAAAAGATGAAGAGCCATTTAGGAAGATGCCTGAAGTTCTCCAGCATCCTCATGTTCACGCATGCATACACATGAGGAACAGAAAAAGATCACGGGGCCACAGAGAGAAAAAGGTTCAGAAACAAAGAGGCGAAAAGCAGTTGCGGTGGCTGATCACTTTCCCAGTGCTGACTCTGCTTACGGCGTTCGTTTTGTGAAATAGCTGGAAGGAAGGCTAAGATACATTCCTTTGTTTTCTTTCTGATACAGGTATGTGGTAGTTTGAATGTAATTGGCCCCCACAGGCGTTATAAGTAGGTATGGCATTCTTGCTACCTTAGCCCTCCCATTCTAGCGACAGTCTTCACTTGTTTGAGAAGAGCCTCACCTGTACCTCAGACTACATTTAACATCCTGCAGGTGAGGCTTACTACTGAAACAGGCTCCGGCTGCCATTCTCTGTCACAGTGTGCTCACCCCCAGGTATAACAGAGCACACTAGAGAAAGAGTATCATTTGCAGTGATCCGAAGTCTAGACATACTTAGCATACCCTAACCATATTTTTTTTTGTTTAAAGCTATTGTTCAAATTGCATCTATTTAGTGTGTGTATATTCAAGTGGGTACACAAGCTATGACATACATGGAGAGGTCAAAGGACAACTTTCAGGAATGTGTCTTCTTCTACAACATGGGACCCAGAGATTGATCTAACCTGGGCAGCAAGTGCCTTTACCTATGGAGCCATCTCACTGGCCTCTCTTCCCTTTCTTCAAAAACTGATGTCATCAACTCTTTGTTTTTAATATGCTAAAACACAAAATCTACCCTGTCAAAAAACATCAATATGTATAGTATAACATTAACAAAAAGCCTGATGGGCAGAAAGCATCTGTGACTCAACAGAAGTAATTCCTTTCTGTGCCCCGGAACCCACAGGGGAAACTACTGAAGTTCCTCTGAGATCAAGCAGAATGTCATAAGAACATAATGGACCAAGAGGAGAAAACCTGCGGTGACTGTGAAGGCCCTGATGCCGTGTATGTCAAATCAATATCTTCTGACAGTTATGAGTCTATTGTACAGAGAACCTGTGATAACATCAGGAATAATGAAGGCCTTGTGGCATGGCCCTGGTCAGTTTGTGGACAATGAAACCAATGAGGTCAGTTTTTGAGAGATCCCTTCACACGTGCGTGTGTTTTACCCACAAGGTCCGCTACACTAACAGCATCACCGAAATTCCTGAATTCCAAAGTGCATCTGAAATTGCACGAGAACTGCCAAAGGCCGTGAACTTTCTAAATTGTTAAATAAAATTATAATAAACTTAATTTTTTTTCAGTATTTTAAAAAAAATAAGCACAATGCTGTTCCACACATACCTAGAAAATTCTTCACCTCTCGTGGCTGAAATTCTCTGACTCTCCTTTTTCCAGCTGCTCTGTTTTCTGTTCAGTTAAGTTTACTTCAGCTACCTCATATAAATAGCATGTTTTCTCTCTCTCTCTCTCTCTCTCTATATATATATATATATATATATATATATATACACATATATATATATATATGTGTGTGTGTGTGTGTATGTGTATGTGTATGTGTATGTGTATGTGTATGTGTATGTGTATGTGTATGTGTATGTGTATATATATTGCTCAGCTGTAGGAAGGAAGGAACGTCTGTCATACATTACAAAATAAGTGAAACTTGAAGAGATTATGGCTAACAAATAATCCAGCCACTGAAAAGACAAATAGCACAAATTCTGACTTTTTAAAATTATGGGCTATATCCTACATGTACAAGTGTTCTTTGTCAGAATTTCTATTCCTGCACAAAGCATCATGACTAAGAAGCAAGTTGGGGAGGAAAAGATTTATTCAGCTTACACTTTGACGTTGCTGTTCATCACCAATGGAAGTCAGGACTGGAACTCACACAGGGTAGGAACCTAGAGGCAGGAGCTGATGCAGAAGTCATGGAGGGGTGCTGCTTACTGGATTTGCTTCCCCTGGCTTGCTCAGCTTGCTTTTTTATAGAATCCCAAACTACCAGTCCAGGGATGGCACCATCCATAATGGGCTCTCCCACACTTGATCGCTAATTAAGAAAATGCCTTACAGCTGGATTTCATGGAGGCATTCCCTCAAGGGAGGCCCCTTTCTCTGTGATAACTCCAGCTTCTGTCAAGTTGACACGCAAAACCAGTCAGAACAACTGAGCCCTAGTCAACTTGGCATGCAAACATATTACTATTTAGCCTCAACCCTTATTTTCTTATTCATCCCCAAGATCTAAATAACTTAAAAGTCCCACAGTCTACCAGTTCTTACATATTAAAAATTTAGTCCCTTTAAAATATACAATCTCCTTTGAATTTCAAAGTCTTTTTACAATTCAAAGTCTCTTAACTGTGGGGCTCCACTAAAATACTTTCTTACATCAAGAGGGAAAAATATCAGGACATAGTCACAATAAAGAGCAAAAATCAAACACTAACCCAATGTCTGAGATCCACTCACGAACTTCTGGGCTCCTTCAAGGGCTTCGGTCACTTCTCCAGCTCTGCCCTTTATAGCACACACCTTGTCTTCTAGGCTCCAGCTGCCTGTACTCCACTGCGGCTACTGTTCTTAGTAGTCATCTCATGGTTCTGGCATCTTCAAAACACTGCTGTCTTCTGCTACAACTGGACTGTGCTTTCATAAATAGCCTCTCATAGGCTCTCTTCATGGTGCTAAGCCTCAACTTCTCTGCATGACCCCTTCAGTCCTGGGCCATCAACTGTCACTGAGGCTGTACCTTCACCAATGGCCTTCTGTGGCCTCTCACAGTGCCAAAGCATCAACTACTACCCCTTCATGTTTCAAAACCAGTACCACGTGGGTGACTCTTATACATTACCAAGTCTGGCTGCCAACACAAGGTACAACCATGGCTGCCTCTGGCACACAGCTTCTCTGTGCTCTCAGGAAACACTTCACTTTAGTGATGCTGTTCTCTTCTTAATTTCTTAGCTCCAGCTAACCAGCATCAATGCAAAGGTTTTGCTTTAGTAGTCCTGGTATCTTGTTAATCATGTCTGATTTTTCAGCCCCAGCTAAACAAAACCACAGAAACTTCACAATCAAAACAGCAACAACCCTGATAAAAGTCTTTAATCTTCCTTCTAAAATTTCACAAGCCAGGTCTCCATTGTTTGCACTGTACTCAACATTATCTTCCAAGCTCCTACAAAACATCCCACAGAGCTGTTAATACCCAATAGCTCTTCTAGTCAAAGTTCCAAAGTCCTTCCACAGTCCTCCCCAAAAGGTACCAATTTGTCTTTGTCAGGGCTTCTATTCCTGCACAAAACATCATGAAGAAGAAGCAAGTTGGGGAGGAAAAGATTTATTCAGCTTACATTTCCACATTGCTCTTCATCGCCAAAGGAAGTCAGGACTGGAACTCACACAGGGTAGGAACCTAGAGGCAGGAGCTGATGCAGAAGCCATGGAGGGGTGCTGCTTACTGGATTGCTTCCCCTGGCTTGCTCAGCTTGCTTTTTTATAGAATCCCAAACTACCAGTCCAGGGATGGCACTACCCACAATGGGTCCTCCCACCCTTAATAACTAATTGAAAAAATGCCTTACAGCTGGATCTCATGTAGACATTTCCTCAAGGGAGGCCCCTTTCTGTGATAATTCCAGCTTGTTATAAGTTGACACACAAAACCAGCCAGTACAACAATCATACTTTTTATTTACTTCTGTTTAAGCTCTGAAACACATCTACTGAAATGTCTATGGCATGTACTTGTTAAGTTATGTAATAACCAAAATAAACAATTGCACTCTAGACTCCTCATTAACCAGTCTTCTCTTCCTCCTCCCCTCCTCATCTTCCTCTTCCTCTTCTTCCTCCTCTTCCTTTTTCTTCTTTTCTGGTATGTTTTTCCTGTCTTTATTTTCCACTTATTCATTCATTCATTTTACATCCTGATTGAAGCCCTTGCCTTTTTCCTCCCAGTACCCCCTCATGCTTTCCCCTCCCATCCACCTCCAACAAGGTATCAACCCACCCTGGCACATCGAGTCTCTGTTAGGTTAGGCACATCCTCTTCCTCTGAGGCCAGACAAGACAGCTCAGTTAGGGGAATGGGATCCACAGAAGAGGGGGCAACAGGTTCAGGGGCAGTCTCTGCTCCAGTTGTTGGGGGACATGCATCAAGACCAAGCTGCTTATCTGCTACATATGTGTGGGTACCTAAGTCCAGCCTGAGCATGCTCTTTGATTGGTGATTCAGTGTCTGGGAGTTCCCAAGGGTCCAGGTTAGTTGACTTTGTTGGTCTTCCCTGTCCTCTTTTGGGAAACAGAACACTTCTAATGCTCTTGTCAACTGAGTGTCACTTACTGACAGCACCAACTCTCTCTGCTACTCGAAATTTTGTTTCCATCACGGCCTAACATATATGTGACATATTATTGGATTTGAAATCCATATAAACAGAATCATGCTTCTTATCAGTTTCTCAGTGTTATGTTTTTCATTCCACATTGTTTTAAATATTGGCCCACAATCCCCAATATTGCCATAGTTTGTTCCTTGTCAGGGCATCATTTATTCATATCCTTGACAGCATGTATCTTGTTTTGTCTCTAGTGGTGCACCCTTAAAATTTGTCATGAAGATTCTTGCACCTGCCTCCTTGCATACAAGTCTAAAAATGTCTGAGATACGTATCTAAAGAGTCATGCAGTCTGCAGGTGTTCATCTTTACTGAAAAATATCAGTTTGTTTTCCACTGCCATTTTGTCACTATGTACTCTCAGCAGCAATGGCTAAGAAGCCTGTAGTTCCACATTCTCACTGTGCTTAATATTGTAAAACTAATTGGTTTTTTCAATCTAATGGGAATAAAATGGTACCTTACTGTGATATTAATTTGTTTTTGTTTCATTACTAATGAGGCTAAGCATCATTTTGTTTGGTTATTGGTTGTTCTTATATCTTCCCTGTGAGATGCCTCTAAGCCTTTTCCTATTGAGTTGAAAATTCTTTTTCTTATTGATTATGAGATTAATTTACATATTTTACATATTAACATGTCATGTTAATGTATTACATATTTCTTGTAGTTTGTAACTTGTATTTTCCGGTCTCTTTAGGATGCTTTTTGATAATTATGGTTTTCATTTTAGTGAGGTCAAATCTATAAGGCTTTTTCATAGTAGTTCATGGGGGGATTTGCTTTATATTATTTGTCTTAGGAAATCTTCCCCTATCTTGAGGGAGTTCCCCTTCCTCTATAGTGTTCAAATAGTGCTCAAATATTTGTTCCCCCTTCATGGTATAATATTTGATTCACCTGGATTTTTGTATATGGTGGAGGTAAGATATAATTCCATGTCCTATTTGATAACCATCTGTTTCATCCACTGAACACGCCTTTTTACTTTTGGTCTCTTACTTTTGTTTTGTGCATGTGTGTGGTATGTATGCATACATGTATACGTGTGTGTTCATCTCTCTGTGTGTGCACACATGTGCACATGTCCCAGGAAACCAGAAGTTTCTGTGGGCTATCTTCTCTGATTACTCTCAACCCTGTTTGTTGAGACAGGGTCTCTCATTCAGTTTAGTGTTGCAGCCAGTTTGTCACTTTCTTCTGTTCCCACTTCCGTGTGTTAGGATTGCACATGGCTGTCATGCCCTCCTGCCATTTATATGGCTCCTGAGGTTCCAAAGTTGCATCTTCACACTTTCCCAATTAAGCAATTTCTCCAACCCCTGAACCCCTGAAGACTCCTTTCATTGCTTGTTTGTGTGTAGTGCCAGCTCGGTTAGAGGCAAATAGTTCTTCTTATCCATGGTGTTGCTTTATGAAGCTTCATTTACCCAGTCAACCGTCATGAAAAACATTACATGAGAAGCGTTCAGAAAAAAACAATTTTACATTATGTATGATTCTAAGTAGTATGCTGCCTTAATCTGTCTGCTCAGAAAGTGATGCTTCCCTTTGTCTAGCATTCCTACTGTAGATATCTGGCCAGATGCTCACTCAGGAGCCACAACTTGCGGTGTTGTGGTACTGGTATTTAAGTAGCTCTTATGTAGTAATTAAATGCTATCACAGTGCCCACTCCAGTCACCTCACTTCCTTTTAACACATGGACATTATATTATTATGCCAAGAAGAGAGGTGAGCGCTACACAATACTGTTCTACTGCCAGAGACCATAGTTATACATCTTCTGCTACAGCACATTATAATCATTCTGGTTTGTTAATAGTTTTGAGTTTTCTTTTGCTTGCAACAGAATCGCATGTAGCCCTGAGTATGTCCAGCACTTGCTACAGAGCCCAAACTGTTCTTGAAAGCATGGCCATCCTTCTACATCAGCCTCCTGAGTGATGAGTTATAAGCCTGTGCTACTACATCTGGCCATATTATTAGTTATCATTGTTGATATATTATTGGGGCTAGTTTGCAAGTTCAACCCTATCATAAGGATGAATGAGTAGAAGAAAATATGATACACAAAGGGTTATTACTATCTTGCATTTTGGTGATGAAAGTGGTATGGTGACGCTCTGAGTGTCTTAGGATACATTCCCCAGGGGTGCAAGGAGACTATGACATCACAGTTGAATGGATTCGTTTCCATGGTCAGTTCTATTCCATTGGACTGGCTGCCTGCACCACCAACACCTTGCTTTTCGTATTGAATAGTTTTACAATAAATTTTCGTATTCACAAAATAACCACAAATAATTCTTTTCTGTCTCTTCCTAAACCAGAGGCGCATACACTTTTCTGGTAATGGACGTGGGACTGCAGACTCATTCCTTTTAAAATTCCTTTTGTTTACTTGGACTACATGTTTTTTAGCCACAGTATATTTTTATGTCATAATTATATCATATTCCCAAACTTGTAACTTTTAATGTCCCCATCTCACTTGGTGATAAAGATTTGGAGCAAGACAGAGCCCATTTTTCTAAGTCTCTAGTGGGGACAGATCATTAAGTAATCTAATGTGAAATCATTTGTGAGAAACAAGGATGAAATGACAAGACTCCAAGTCAAGGTCCAGGCCTTTTAGGAACCTGTAGGTGACCATTGCCAACTGGACCTCCCTCCCTCCACTGAGTTCCCTGTGTATAATAATAATAATAATAATAATAATAATAATAATAATAATAATAATTCAAATAAACAGGAAGGACAGAAGCAAATCTCTTGCAGAAAAACAACTTGGGTAATGAATTTCAGGATCATGTCAAAAGGATTTATATAGTCTTTTGTGGTTTCATGGTTGATAATAAAAAATTGTTAATCTCAAAGAATATAGTATCAAAGAATCTACCACTCACATAAAAAAGAGCGTTTCTTGGAACTCTTTAAATCCGCTGTTATTGATGACCTTCCATTATATATGACAAGAAACTAAAGACCAGCAAATAAGAATGTCATTAAATGTCTGCTCCAACCTCTGAGATTTCCCACTGTTCACTGTCTCGCTCACTGAAAAGAAAAAGTGTCGCTCCTCCCATCAAAATCGGCATTCTGAGTCCCTCGTTTCTTTTCAGTTTGCTACATCATTAATCTTCATTTGTTCCGTAATCATCCCACCCAGCTCGACTGACTATCCCCTCAGCATCTAAATAAACTCACATACCCCCATCATCAACAACACCGAACAGAGAAGAAAACATTTCCCTCTGCTCTTATACCAGCCCTTCTTCCAGCCTGCTTCCTCCACAGACAGGTTTCTTGGTGGAAGTCAGTCGCGTTCATTTTACACTGGGTCCCCTCGAAATGTCCCCTACATGTACTCCAATCTACAGTGACCTTTAAGAAACAAAACTATTGTTTCCTCGTGAGTCTCACATCATGTACCCCATCCCCTCATATCTGCCATTTGCCCTTGTAACCTCTCCCTCCCCCCCCACAAAAAAAATAAAAATAAAACACAAACACTGACCACTGCAGATGTCGAAGTGGGAAAGAGGAGGGCCTCACTCCCATACCCACGCCTA
Source organism: Rhabdomys pumilio (assembly GCA_030674055.1). NCBI lineage: Eukaryota > Metazoa > Chordata > Mammalia > Rodentia > Muridae > Rhabdomys > Rhabdomys pumilio. The sequence goes on along the minus strand of JANHMN010000010.1, from coordinate 25,511,977 downwards.
GGTGAGGTGCAGGCCTGCTCTCCTGCTCTTATGACCCTGGGATCACCTCTCCTGACTGCCTCAGGTGTTGAGGGAAAAGGGTACAGAAGGCATCTCCCTTTACCCCCTAGGCCATCTTACTGCAGAGAAGTGGCAAGGCCAGCTTTCACTCACTCACTCACTCAGCCCTTCTGGGCTGCCTCACCAGTGCCCCTGCTACCAGGCCTTAGCTCTCAGGTACTTACTGCTCATGCAAGATGCAGGGCTCACTCTCCCAAGGGCTACATCTGATGAGGCACAGAGCTAGCTCTCCCACTCTTGTGACCCCGGGGCCAGCTTGCCAGACTGCCGCAGCTGGTGAGAGGCCAAGAGGGCAAGGTATCCCCCCACCTACCCACTTACCAACCCACATCACCTATGCCATCTCGATCTTCATAAGTCTGGCTTACCTGTGCCCCTGCCATCAGGGTCACCTTTGCTGTGCTGTCCAGGCAAGGGGCAGGGCCCACTCTTTTGAGCTCTTGCCTTGTGGACAGCTTTCCCAACTGCTGGAGGTGGTGAGTAGGGGTATGGGGAGGGCATTACCTCTGTGCCTATGCCATGCCATAATAGATGAGTGTTGGGGTCAGCTCTCTCACACTCACATCCTCAGGGCAGGCTCACCCACAACCTTGATACCAGACCCAGCTTCCCTGTGCTGCTTGAGTGAGTCTTAGGACCCACTCTCCTGAGTGCTGCTACTGGTGAAAGTGCTAGCTCTCCAGGGAGCTGTACCCAGTGAGGGTGGGGCCTATTATTCACAGCCCCTGTACATCCACATAGTCCCCCTGGCTGTCCCAAACAGGGTCATCCTCATCTTCTCTAGTGGTAATATGAGCCATGGACGGTGACCCCTTCCACTGTGTGTATTCAGGGACCCAGACAGATGCTAGGATTGCACCAGGGCCCCAGGAGGCAGGGCTGGCCACTCACACTAGACTACTCCTCTCCACCCTCAAGTCTCCAATTCCATCTCTTCATTACGCTCAAGCTGCTCTACTTTTTCTCTCCCATCTGTCCACCACATACTCAAACTACAGTCTGGCCATATGGCTGGTGGGCCTCTGAGTGATATCTTCCATCATCCATGCAATAGTGGTAGGCTGGTGTTTTTCTATGGCCTGCCTGTTCTGTGCACTGTAGGGCAGGTTTGAATGGCATGGCACTCCACAGGTCTCTCTGTCTTCCTCCTCCTATGTTGCACTGCCTGGAATTGATTTAATTTGACTTGATTTTCATGAGTCTTAGGCAAAAGACAGCTTTGGCCACCAAGCCAGGCATCAAGTTAGAATGAACAATGGACTGACATCTGCTCTGCCCCTGACTGATTAAGAATACCACCACCAGCAAGGTGACTCTTTGCCCACTGCCCAGGGTGTGGGGTGTGTGTGTGTGTTATTTCGTCTATTAACTGGAGTAATATAAGTGCAAAACACTGTTCGTGACTCCTTTAACCCCAAAATACTTTTGTCCTGGCACTTCTCCCCCCAGTCTATCCTATAAGCATTCTTACTCTCTTAGGTTCACAGTCCTAGTTCCTTTCATGGATAGCTCCTTTTCTACCATCTACCTGTGGCTCTTAGTGTCACGGTTTACATCTCTGTTGATTTGTCTCAGCCCCACATCTGTATCCCAGTCATCATAGTTTTTCTAATGTAAAACCCAGCTTAGGCAGCACGTAACCCAGCTTAGGTATACACATGAACCACCATTTCTTTCCTCCTGCAACTTCTTTCTTTTGTTTTTGGTTTGCTGTTTGTTTCTCTCCTCTTGGCCATGAGAGCCACAAGCTGCACAGATATTAAGAAAGAACAATCACATTTACTCTTGAAATTTTCTTCCCCAGTCCTTTAGCATCTTCCATTAGTTTTCACATCCATATGTGGGTTGAGCTGAGCCCCACATTATGGTATGTTGAGGTCCTAACCCTAGATACTTGATGAATCCTACTTGCAAGTAGGCTCTTTGCAGGCATTAGTCAAGTCAAATGAGCCACATTGTATTAGGGTCGACCATAGTTAGTGGTGGGTATCTTTAAAAGAGAGGAATTTGATAGAGACACACAGAGAACAGATGATGAGAAGACCATACTTCCAGGACTGTTGCTGCAAGCCAGGGGGCTCCAGCAACTGCACACAGCTGGAAGAGGCAAGGATAGAGTCTTCCCAGAGTCTTCACTAGAGGAACAGTTCTACAGAATTATGAGAAAATACACCCAGTCATCTTAAGCTACACAGCTTGGGCCCTATGCTATGTTAGCTATATGAAATGACTCTATCATTCAGATTATTGTATTAATATGCTAGCCCATATCTTCCCTTCAGTTTCATGTCCTACTGTAAAGCTAGCTTCTTAAAACGAAAGTGTTATCTTGTGATAGCTTCCAATTTAAACTTTCTGAAGCCTCCGTTTTATTATCGATAGACACATGGCTATTTCATCAGGCCTTTAAGAGGATTAAATGAGAATTACATGTAATAGTAAGTGTATTAAACTAGTAGGGTATTTTCAGTCTTAGCTCAGGTTAAGGTCAAAAAGGCTAACAAGAATATTAGAGGACCACATGCCGCTACACACTGAAGCAGTGCTGTACATCAGCCCAGCATTACAGAATGTTCTGCAGTGCTGAAAATACGTCTGCTTTTCAGTGTGGCAACTCTAGGCAGATATGATTACTGAACACTTATGAGGTGGATGGAGCTCAGGAACTACTTCTGTATTTTATTTGGGTTTGAGAAAGTTATCTTGTTATGTAGTGCATGCTCGCCTCATACTTTAAAGAAAGGTTTTTTAACTATGTGTATACATGTAGGAATCTGTGTTTGGGTGTGTGCAGGCGCTGGCAGAGTCCAGAAGAGGCTCTCAGGTCCACTGAAACTAGAGTTACAGATGGTACTGAGTCCTCTGACAGGAGTGCCCTCTGGGTCTCTGCAAGAGCAGTAAGCATTCCATCTCTCCAGCCTGGTGAACTCATATATTTCATTATCCTGCCTCTGCCTCTGCCTCTGTCTCTCCAGATGTGACCTCTGTTATTCTCGAACCCCTACAAAGGGCTGACTGAGGTGCCTATTTAATGTATCAAAGTGGAAGTGGCCCCAGGTTCTCTCAGCCTCCCTCAGTCAGTTCCTACCTGTTACACACCCCCACTCTTTACCCTGAACTGTCCAGCCAGAGACAAGGCTGCCTGTTCCCTGCAGCTCTTCCCTATATAATCCAGCCATTTTGGCTACTGGCTACAGCCATTTTTTAACCCTCCTGGCTCTCCCATCTCCCCTCTTTCTTTTCCTCACATGGCCTAGCTCAGCGTCATATTCACTCTACTCTCCCAGATGTCTCTGCCCCTGGCTATGTACTTCTTCCTCATAGCTACAAGAAACCTCCCCCTCCACCATATCTAGGAGCAGTCATGTCTTTCTTTTTTATTTCCTTTTTTCATTTAACCACCAAACCTGGCAAATACTACATCTTTAATTTAATATAAGTGTAAATACACATGCACATCGTTTGTTGCTACCATACAAAACGTTTCTGAAATAGGGGTCAGGCCATTTTTTTCTATAAAAAGCCAGATGATAAGTACTTTAGGCATGCAGGCCATACAGTCTCTGTCACAAGTAGCCACTGTAGCATCAAAGGAGACAGAGAGTATTTCCACACTCAATACAATTTTGTTTACCCAAATAGGTGGCGGGCAAGATTTGGCCTGAGGGCCATAGTTTGACAAGTTGCTCCCTTTCAGACTATCCATGTAAGTAAGTCATAATGAGAAAAGTGTGAAACTAGTTTTGTCAGCATTAACCCACCGTCTCCCTAGAGGATAAGGAAGAGAAGAATAAAATAGAAAGAACATAGAGAGGGCCCTGGGTATGCTGTGCTGTGCCAGGCTGGGCTGTACTGTCCTGTGCTATGCTGTGCTGATATTTTGTAGGTGAGTTGACCACCAACACACTGGTGTAGGGTACTTCTCACTACAGGCAGAATAAAAGGGGCTCATGGGATTTCAAAGAGCTTGGCAAATGTTCTCTGGAATTCAGAGAATGTGGAAATGATCCAGGATGGTTCACGTCAAAAGAGTTTAAAGATAAGAGGTTATGTCTTAACCTGCATGAAGGGCAACAGAAGGATTTCACTCTGTGCTGCCATTGCTAGTGGTTAAAGGTTGTTTCCTGTGGACTCAAATTAGTACTGAAGACAGATCACTTGGGCTCATCCTAAAAGAGACCTCCAAGTGGACCATGAGATATGCAATAGAGCATAGTAGAAAACTCAGGCTGTAACTTCATCTAACGGGAGAAGCGAGCAAGCAACTCAAAGGGATGATGTATGATGAGAGAAAAGTGGACCTTAGTGTGAGATCTTAGAAGAATGTGCAATAACATCTGTCTGGCTTAGGACTCCTTCTGTGTTTGAGGGATCCTAGCTTCATATAATGCATGCCTGCATCATTCAAGTAAGGCTTCACTTCAACTACCTCCTTTGTACCCTTACAAGGGTCCATCATGGTAACTAGTGACTGAGAAAGAAGTGACTGGAGAAAAATCTCCCCTCTTCTTGCCATAGGATGTTTCAATTGGGAAGTGCTGAAGGATTTTTAGATATGGAGTTATAGGGTTTAATAACAAACAAAAGTGTGACCAGGAAAGTGGTAAACCCACTGAAACACTCACTCAGGGCAGAAGTGGTAAACCCACTGAAACACTCACTCAG
>JANHMN010000010.1:25475187-25507242 GCA_030674055.1 Rhabdomys pumilio | reverse complement strand
ACACACACACACACACACACACACACACACACACACACACACACACCAGTCTCCAAGTTTTAAATGCTGCTCTTTCTTTCAGAACCACGACTCTGTGAATGAGACTGCATACTCCTTCCCCTCTTCTGTTTCTCTCTTGCTTATTGCGAAGACCACTTCTCCAGTCTTCCAGATGGTCTTTCTTCTCTTTGTAGCTGGTTTACTTGATTCTCTGTTCCCCAAGAGCCTTGCATAAGCCTCCATGAGCATTTATCACAGGTGTGCAATCATTGTCTATACAAGCATGATGATGCCCGTCAGTCTGATGCCTAAAGTCTTATTTATAAATCATGTCTTATTTATCATGGTAACTGTCTTAGTAGACACTCTCCAAGTGTTTGATGAACAAATGAAAACCATTTGTCTTTTGCTTTCACAAATGGAAATGGAATATATATGTGGGCACTCCCCTTAGCTTTCTATCAGAACCATGATGTATCTGTTGATGTTTGCGCTGCTGTGACATCCTAGAGGAAAGGTTCTAAGTATGCAATTGGTAGAGGTCAGATTTTTTTTAAATAAACAAGGCAGAATGTTGCCTCAAATAATTTTCCATTTTGTTCTGAAATACTTTCAATCTGCAGGAAATGTATGGGATAAAACAGTAAATCATACACACTAACTAGCAGCTTTTTCAGACCCTAGTTCCCCTTTCTGGCACATAACCCTCCAAATGTCACTACCATACTGTCACATCCTTGATTTTTTTTTTTTAACTGATTACAACATATGGGTATGTCTGCAAATAAGATATAGCATTATTTTTGGTGTGAAAAGCTTAAAGAAATGATAATATCTTGTAGCTACAGCTTGTTCATTTGCTCAGTCCCTTGTCTTGGATATTGCTTTGATATATGATATTATAATATATGTAGCTTGTTCACTTAAGTACATGCTGATTCACCATAGAATTCCATTGAAGAAAATACCAAGTTTACCTATTTTCTTCTTGCCCAACCTTGGATTTATTTTCATTTACAACGGTGCAGTAGCATTCTTTTTCCAGTCTCTGTACAAAGGTGACATCGGTGAGGGATTTTATCAGCTATATTTATTTATTATGGTGATAAATCTTTTTAAGAAAATTTGTATGTACTTCCCTATTGCTCCTGCCCTGCTTCCCAGTGGCAGCTGAGCACAGGCACCCACATTCATGACCTTCTGGGAGCATCTACAATGCTAGGCTAGAAGACCTGATGAACATGTAGCATCACGACCTCCTCTGCCCACCCTAGAACTACTAGATAAAGCACTATTTCTATCCTGGCGTCTCCTGGCCCTAGCTCTCTTACACTCCTGAGGAGAAGAATGGAAATATCTGCCCAAAATAAAAGAAGGTCCAGATGATGTGCCCACGGACATATCGCCTCACTGGTTGTGAAGCTTCCAATCCCCCAACACCCACCCCCACCCCTGCTTTGTTCTGGTTCAGAAGCTGATGGACCAGGCTTCTCCAGCCATAATAGACAACTGCAGTGCCAAATAAGTCTCCCTGTATGTCAGGAAGAGTAATCAGATCAACATCTCTTTCAGATCAACAAAGCAGAGCCCAGATGCTATGCACATGGGCAAGACACACACGCAATGAGGCAGGACCTCATGCAGATTTCTGGCTCATGAAACCAGCCCCAGGGTCTGTTTCCCCTTGCTTCCTGTCTAGAGAGCCCTGTTTATTTCCAGGCACTTCCCACATCCTGACTCCCCAACTCAGTTTCCCTGCAGTAGCTGAGATGGAATCTGGAGCTGAAGGAAAAGGACAGGCACATGGTGCTGATTTGTACTATCTACTCTTTTTCATATAAGGGCAGCAATCGCCTTCAAAGGGCATCACTCCGAATGCTAGCACACAGGAGATTAGGTTTGGACATCTGAAGTATCTGGGGTAGGAAACCACAAATGTTCCACCCACATTCCACCTCTTAATGAGAAAACAGTCAAGGACTTCGTGGCCAGATTTCAGACTGCCAGTGGCCTGGCATTGCAACAGGCATTTACAATCGTCTCCTGTGGGCAACGGCAGGGCACTGACCGCAAGAAGCCTGCAAAAGCCCTTTCCTTTACAATATCAAGCTCAGGCTTGAGGTCAAGGATCTGTAGGGCATTGTTCCATCACATTTTATTGGAGGCCAAAAAACAAATCCAGGAGAGACCTTCACTACTCTGCACGGAAAGTTTCTCTAAGACCTGAGCAAGTAGCCTGCTCAGTATACCAACGTCAACCTCCAGCCCTAGAAAAGACTCTGAGGAAACGTCTCCCACAATAGAATAGAAAAGGGAGAAATCTCTTTCTCTGGGTTAGTGGCTCATTGGGGCCCATCTCTTTTCTACACTCTCACAGGTGATGATGGTGTTACCTTTCTGTGAACACAGGCCCTCCCTCCTTCAACTTCCCCTAATGTTTCTTTTAACTTCCTTTAATGCTTTACTTCAAAGTCTATGATGCTTCTACGGGTGCCTGGCCCTACAAGCAATGAAACATATTTATCTTGCATCTAATAAATATTATAAAACTACTGTCTTTTCAGGTACTAATTAGTGTTCCCATTAATAGGGAGTACCTTTAATCCCAGGACTCAGGAGGAAGAGGCATGCAGATCTCTGCGAGTTCAAAGCAAGATTGATACACAAAAGTGAGTTTCAGGTCAGCCAGTGCTATAGAATCAGATACTGTCTCAAACACACACACACACACACACACACACACACACACACACACACACACAACAAACATACATAAGCCACTTAGAAGATAAACCAACCACAATTAATTGTGCCCATGGATTCTCTGGGTAAGAAATTCAAATAGAGCACTCATGGTAACACATCTGTCCTCCTTCATACTGGGACCTCAGCTTAGAAGCTTTGAACAGGGTCTGGAGAGATGGCTCAGCAGTTAAGATCACTAAATGCCCCTCCATAGAATCTGTGTTTATTTCCCAGTATATGGCAACTTATAAATGTTTGTAACTTCTGTTCCAAGGATGTACTTCTGCTACATATGCACAGGGGGCCTGAGTTCAACCTATGCTATCTTTGGTTGGTGGTTCAGTCTCTGGGAGCCACCAAGGATCCAGGTTAGTTGACTCTCTTGGTTTTCCTGTGGAGTTCCTATCCTCTTCAGGTCCCTCAATCCTTTCCCCTACTCTTCCACAAGACTCCCTGAGCTCCATCTAATATTTGGCTATGAGTCTCTGCATCTTTTTCCATTGGCTGTTGTGGGCAGCCTCTCAGAGGACTATTATGCTAGGTTCCTGTCTCCAAGCATAACAGACTATCAAGAGTGTTAGAGATTGGTTCTTGCCCATGGGCTAGGTCTCAGTCATTGGTTGGTCATTACCTTTGTCTCTGCTCTGTCTTTGTCCCTGCACATCCTATAGGTGGGCCGGACACATTTTGGGTCAAAGGCATAAGCCATTTTATGTCACTTCTGCTGAGCTCAAGTGTCAAAATTTTCAAAAGCTGCCCACATTCAAGGAGAAAGTTAAGAGTTCAACTCTCAATGAGAACAACATCAGAGACTCTGAGGTCAACAATCACTTGTCATCGAGTTTGCCATGCTGAGAAATGGAAGCCTTCTGAAATTTCTTTACTTAAATAGCACACACTTCTATCTTGAATCACAGTATTTAAAGTATATTCAATTCTAATGAGTAGAGTAAGACATTGGTTTGGAATTCCAAGTGAACAATAAGGATCAGGCTCTGGCTGGGGAAACAGATCAAACACCTTTAAGAAGCCGCTGAAATTACATCTTGACTCAACATTAACCTCAATAAAAATGATATATTACTTGGGGAACAATTGTATTTAACCTCATGAAGTAAGATCAATGCAATTAAAATGACGATTCTCTTGAGGCTGACATATGACTTGTACTCTCTCTTCTCATGTGCTTGTAGTTGGGTTACTTGAGCAGAGCAAAACTCTCAAAGCACTGTCCATAATTTGGACCAGATAAATTTGGTTGTCAGAATCTACTTTTTTTTTTAAACCAAGAATCAGTATGCAAATGCTAAGCATAGAATATTCTAGGTCTGTGCTACACCTGTGGATGCGAAAGGTCACAAAACATTCTTCTCTTAAATTATGTTTAAGAGTTTGGGACTGGGAAAAAAATGCTGTGGAGAATTTTAATTATAATTTTACTATGTACGTATTTTTTTTACTATGTGCATATTTTACCTTTTAAAAAAAATATGTCTAGTACTTATGTTTTAAAATTTTTTCTTTCAGGGAGAATTTCCAATGATTTTCCTTTGTAGGTCATTAGAAAGTATGGCCTTCACAGAGAAGTTTATGTCTTCTGTAAACTTCTACCTGGAGCCTGTTTTATTCTCTGTAAAGGAAGAAGTTCAGAGACAAAAATTTAAAAGCCACAGGTACATTTAAAAATTACTCTTATTGAATATTAACCAATGAGCTAAACAATAAGATTCTTAAGACAAACAACCTAAGTTGGGTTTTGTCGTTGCTGTTATTTTGGCTTTGTGTTTTAATCCTTCACTGAGTCTTCAAACTTAGGAATTTTATCAGTGAAACTGAACATGGATTGTGTGGTCAATAGGAGCTGTTTGGTAAGAAACAAACAAATTTAAAATTAGCAAGCATAAGCACAAATGTTATATGTTCTATGAAACATTTTTTATAGATTATAAAATCTAATAATTTAATTAATATAGCCTATCCTTACGTTAGTTTATCTGATTTCACCTCAGATATATAGTAATTCTGGATTTCATAAACAAGGGAAATTATGTTTTCTAGCATCTTCACACAATTGGATTCAAAATTTAAAACTGGCTAGCCAAAAAAAAAAATGACACCCTCCCCCCTAAAAAAGAAAACCCAAGCCCAAAGCTGTGAATAAAAAGAGGAAATTCAGGGCATGTGTATGCTAGCTGGAAAATGACAGAACACATGAGTAGTTCCAGAAAGCTCCCTTCAGGCGAGGCAAAGACTTCCTGCTCCAGGGCCCAGGGGAGCCATTTCTAATTAATCACCTTCTCCTGCCAAGTCCCCAAGCATCCTCCAGTGTTGAGCGCCAAGCAGCTTTTGCTTACTGTTTGGCTCTGGCATGCAGTTGAAACCTATCTGCCATCTCCAGTGTAATGGCCCTAGTGAGCCAACACTGAAGATGAAGGCTTGGCATAACCTATGTGATTTAAAAAAAAAAAAAAAAAAACAAGGTGCGCAGCAAATAGGCTTTTCCAAGCAAAGCTGCCCTGATACTGAGCCATGATACAAACTACTGAGAACACTCCAGCAGGCTTGCAGAGGCAGAGCTGAGTAGAGGTGAGCCACCGTGCTGTTGAGTCTCCATGTGCTATAACATTCAAGATTTTTACACCTATCAAATAGGGAGTGTGGTAACTGTTTCTCCCGGTTGCTGTGAAGATTAATGGAGATAGAACGTACTCAAGAACAGATGACTGCTCACTGTCTGCTCTGGATCCCAGTCTTGTGACTTTTAGAGTCCACTAGAGAGAAGATCCTTGAGCAGAGCTTGTGGGTGACTAGAAGGGCTGGAAAGGGTTTCTTTTAAATGTTAGTCAAGGTCACTGGCTACAGGTAAGTGAAAAATCGTGTACTCCCGTTTGACAGTGACCAACATAGTAGCAAACCAGTCACCCAAGGGAAATGGAGGCCAAAATAACACCAAAGAGGCCTGACGTGGTGACACATATACCTATAATCCAAGCATTTAAGAGGCAGAGGTAGGAGAGTTGCTGAAATGTCACGGCCAGTGTGATGTACACAATGAGCACCAGGAGAGCATGGGCTACAATAGAAAATCTGTCTCACAAAAAGAAATAATTTTAAAAGGATAACGCAAAGTGCAGTTCCAGTCCACTGGTGATTCCTAGTATTCACCCTGGTACTACTTATAAACTGCCTCCTTCAATTAAACAGAGCCTTTAAACTCACACAGGTGCTCATCAAGCCGATGTTAGAGAGAAGAGTGACATGGACTGGTTCCGGAAAGGAGCAGAGATATAACCAGCCTTCAGAAATTAGCTTTACTGAGAAAAAGTGCCTTGAGGTGGGAAGGCATTAGAAAGGAGACTACATTGTAAAAACAACATAAGATCTTGACAGAAAAGAAAGGCTTTCATTGGGTGGTGGTTTGGGCATAAGAATGGCCCTCATAGGCTCATTAATAACTTAATATAATAATAATAATAACTTAATATAATAATAACTTAAATGTTTAGTTATCAGGGAGTGGAACTGTTTGCTAGGATTATATAGGAGGTGTGACTTTGTTGCAGGAACTGTGTCACTGGGGTTAAGCTTTGAGGTTTCAAGCCCATGCCATGCTCTGTCTCTGTCTCTGTCTTTGTCTCTGTCTCTGTCTCTGTCTCTGTCTCTCCCCCTTCTCTCTTCTCCCCTCTCTCTCCTCTCTCCCCTCTTTCCCTTGTCTACAAATCAGCATGTAATTCTCAGCTATTGCTCTAGTGCCTGCCTGCTTGCTGTCATGTTCCCCACTATGACGGTCATGGAGTCACTCTTTGAAAGTGTAAGCAAGCTTTAGATGCTTTTTGTCATAAGTTACCTTGGTTGTGACGTCTCTTCATAGCAGAACAGTAAATAATACATCATGTGATTTAGTCTGAGATAGTCTAGTGGCAAGGAGAATGGAGGACCCTGGTACTGGATAGTATCATAAATTAGGATCAGGTACAAACCATAGCACAGGGCAGCTTTTTATGTTTTTATCCCAAGAGGAAAGCTTTAAGGAATGGGGGAGGGGAGGAATATGGCTTGATTTCTTTAGGCTGTGAGATTTGGTCGTTTAGAGTGACCAGTGTCTTAAAGTGACAAGTTTGTGATCTAACAGAGAGGAGGGATTATTGGAGGCAGCCCGAGACCAAGTACAGGTCTGCACAGGTAAAGCTGCTTTTCTGGAAGTATAGAGAGGTGAGTAACATCTTTATTTTTAAGATATACTTTGGAGCATGACAGATATTGAATATTGCTTTAGGTAGCTAAAGAGTTAATGACCTTAGGGCCTCAGATGAAGTGAGAAACCTCAGACAGGAAAGTTGACTTGACTGGTAAGACCTGTGGTGTGGACTGTGAGGATTCAGGAAGCTCCTGACGGCAACAAACCAACAGAGGTTGCTATCTACCACTTTGAGACTGCAGAAAAATGGGCCTGCAGATGGTATCATCCATCCCAGCCTTCTTCTGCCCTCCTAAGTTCCCTGCACCATGTTCACACAGTCTCCGTTTTCTCAAAGAGACCACTATCCTTCATTGTTCTGATTAAAGGACTATTTATTTCTGGAGAGGCTGATTTATTTTTGTCTTTTATTTCCACATGGGCCTAATCAATCCCAACTAAGCATAGTAACATAACATTTGTGTTTTGTATATATTAATGAAATAAAATACAATGCATATGGGACATTAGTGCTGCATGCATAATGACAGAAAGTATGAAAAAAAATACCATGTGTGGTGGAGACTGGAAGCTGGAAAAGAACTAAAGTGTAGAGGAAAAACGGGGAGGAGAATGATAAATAACGGAGGGCAAGAATAAAGCTAGATGTCTTCTCATTCCAGAGCCCTGTCATGAACAAGGAGAGTAAACAGGGGTGTAAGGATTCACAGGGCTCATCTTGGTCATTCTCAACAATTACCAGACTGCTTAACTCAATTGCTCGATTCCTTTAATTAAGAAACAGTTCACTCTTCCCAGTTTAGTCCCTTTGACATTCAATTAGTGCTTCCAATCTGTAAAGGGTGAGTGCTATCAATCAAATTGGTACAGCAGCAATGTTCATTTCCATGGAAACAGCACAGAGGTGGGTTCTCTTGTAGATGTCCACTCTAACTCTATTACCATTAATCAAGCCAGATTTTCTTTTCAGCTAATATTTGCTAACTACTTGCCCACAAGGCATCATGTTGCTCAGAGTCCAGTAGGCTTCTGTTTTAAAGTAAGTACACGGGGAGGGGAGGTTATCAAACAGAGTTGAGGGGGTCATATATTCTCCTTCATTTACTTCAATGTTCCTACTGTAATACTCCTAGAACATAAGATAGACTAATATAGAAAATAATAGCACATTGTCTAATTCAAAGTTTTATGTGGAATGGAAACCCTTAGATATGACACAAAGACTCAGGAAAAACTTCATGTTCTTGACCCACTAACATCATTGGCCAATGATGTGCCAACGGATGAAACTTAACAGAATGGAAAGATTCCTGCCACCTAGTGATGTAGCTACTACCATCTATGGCAGTGTGAGTCATTGTCTTAGTTAAGGTTTCTATTGCTGTAAAGAGATTCCATGACCACAGCAATTCTTATAAAGGAAAACATTCTTTGGGACTGGCTTCCAGGCTTATAAGTTTAGTGCTTTAGTTCATTATCATCATGGTGGGAAACACTGAAGTGTGTAAGCAGACATGATGCTGGGGACCGAGAGGTCTACATCTGGATTAACAGGCAGCCAAAGGCACTGACTAGGCTTGGCTTGAGCATTTGAAAGCTCACCCTCAGTGACACACTTCCTCTAGAAAGGCCACAACTACTCCAACAAGGCCACAAGTCCTAATCTTTTCAATTAATACCAGTTTCTAAGAGCCTATGGGGGGGTATTTTTATTCAAACCACTACAGGAATTAGCCACTGTGTCTGGGTGATGTTGGTAATCAGATACGAGTGTAGAAGATGCATATAGTATAGCACATGACCCTTCATAATAAAGGACTGTACTCTCGATTTGTGTATGTAACACACAGTACTCGCCTAAAGTATGTTATGGAAACTAGAATTTAGCTTCTTCCAGGCAGAGGATAGAAGCTAGAACTCCTTTCTGCAAAACAAGTCATATAACTGAGATTTGTCTTTCCCTTCTCTCTGGAAGACTCCCATCTGACCCACAACTCCTCAGAGAGGCCAAAAATGCACACGAGCATACATTGTGTGTGTGTGTGTGTGTGTGTGTGTGTGTGTGTGTGTGTGTGTGTGTGTTTTGTTTTTACAGGTTAATATATGATTGCATGTGTTTGTAGGTCATGTCTGGTATCTTCTTCAATAATGTTCTGCATAACTTTCTACCTCAAACAAGGCAGAAAGGGTGTGCTGTGGCTCTCATATAGAGGTCAGAGAACAAGTTTTGGAAGTTAATTCTCTTCTACCTTGTGGGCTTTGGGAATCAAACTCAAGTTGTTTGGCTTCCAGCAAATGCCGTGACCTACTGAACCATCTACCTCCCCTCCACACTAATTTTCCGAGACAGGGTCACTCACTGAACCTAGAGCTCACTGACTGGATACGCTGGCCAGCCAATGTGCTCCAGGAATCTGCTTCCTCATTCCCCAGTACTAAGATTACAGCCACAGCCACATACCCACATGCCCATCGTTCAAATGGGGGCTAAGAATTTGAACTCAGGTACTCAGACACCTCATGGACTGAGTCACCTCCCCAGCTCAAGATCATATACTTTTGTCAGACCACATTTCTACACAGCTTACCAGTATGAAAACAGTTTTCTCTGAACCTCTGGGTCTTTGTTTCTGAAGATTCTCATGGGTCAAAACTTTCACTAAATAAGTTTTGTATGCTTTCTCTTGTTAACCTTTTATTATAGCAATGTTGGCTATATATGTTGAAGTTTTGGTGTATATAGAGAGATATCACCTCTTTCTGCCCCTTGGTACCTGTGGTAAACTGCAGGCAGACCCTGAGACTGGAATGGAGCCTTTGCTGGGGTGAGAATCAGAGTGAGGCCTTGGGAGTTGGAATATGAAGAGTCTTTGTGAGATGTTGAGGAGTTTGACATGAAGGCAGTTTAAGAGATGGTTTTTATTGTGGCTATCGCAATAAAGAGAGCATTTCCCAAAGGAGATTATCTCAAATCTCAAAATGTTTCATCACACAAATTAATAACTAAGAAATAGTCAAGGTGGCCCTGCCTAGAAATATGCAGAAGGATGACCTGGTTTCTCTACCATGATGTCTGCCACCATGCTCCGAGTTCACAATGTCAAGATAATACCAGTAATGATTTTCAAGTCTCTCAAGTGTTATAAACAGGGATGATTCTAAATCAGCTAAACACCGAGGATCTCTGATACAAATGGACCATTTGCTCTCATCCTTAGGTTTTGACTTGGCATCTCACATGTTCTTCCTCTTGCTTTTTGTCTTTCCTTCTACTGGGTTCCCTGGATCCCAGTCTAATCATCCTAACCTAGTTGGATGACTTGGTCTCTCTAGATCTTACCTTTGCTGCAACTATACTAACTCCAAACAAGGTCAGCACCAGGATTTTACCCATGTTATTGAAAAACATTATGTCCTTGGTCCCTTCTGGTCAACACCTTAGATCTCACACCTGGCCACAAGCCCTAGACTATATAGGGATAGTCTAGAATGGACAACCTTTCCTGGCTAAGGGATGTCAGAAACCTCTGTACCAACTTAGCCATCTCCCCACAGACAGGTTGCTCTCTTACATGGGCAAGAGCTTGTGACTTTGATCAAGACTCAGACCCCTGCAGGTTAGGCCTGTAAGAAAAGCATGATGTAACCTTGGGATTTTCCACCCACACCCCAATTCCCAAGTAACGACTTGGAGGTTTGTTTATTCATGAATAAATGTGTAGGCCATAAACTTTGGCTTGTTCCCTGACTAGCTCATAACTTATATAGCCTGTTTAAACTATTATAAATCTGCCACAAGGCTAGTTACCTCTCCTTAGTTTCATGCATTTGACTTTCTAAGAGTCTAGGGTGAATTTCCCCAACACCTGACTAACTCCCAGAGTTCCTATCTCTCTTCCCAGTGTCCTGCCTTTTAATCCTGCCTCAGCTCATTGGCCATGAGCTCTTTGTTGACAAGTGATGCTTCCACACAGTATACAAGAGATTTTCGTTAGAGTAACAAGGTCAGTTCAACACCTGGGCATTGAAGCCTTGAGCCCTATAATAACTGCTAAGGTAAACTGTAGTCAGAATTCACAAGTAATGGCTTCAATGAATTGCTTAGAATAATAACTTGAATCCATTAGTCCTGAAATGAGATGAATAAATTTAACATTGTCCCAGAAGATGTACTAGGGAGAAATATGACGACAAATTACATGGTTATGAAATTATGCTTTCAGATGAATAAGCTCAGTTCAGGTTTCTGCTTCAGAAAAAACATAAAAACTAATAAAATGCAAAACATAACCTATATTGCTGAAGTTTCCTGAGCAGTCATCTAACAAAGGAAATTTGTGTCTCTACCAAGGCACTAAAAATCTCTGTAGAGAGAGAAAGACTTCAAGTAAATTCAATTACGATCCTGTGGCTTGGATGTGTTCTGGCTGAACCTCATAGAAAAGCAAGGCGTCTTATACACTAAGGCTTTTTTTCGGAGACATATGTCAAATAATAGATTTTAATTTCTGTAACAAATGACTTTAGTGCACTTGGCCAAGTCAGTACCATTAGTATGAATTTAAAGAAAATTAAACTGAACCATGAAACTTAATAATGCCTTGGACTTATAGATCATTCTGCTTAAGGTAACTCCTTTTTCTCTCAACACTGTGAAAGCCTGGTATTTAAAGTAAATCATAATGTTTACCAACTGCATTCCACCTTTTCTCCCAGTTTCATTCATAGTAATCTTTTGCAATTACATACTGATTTCCATATAAGGTCCTTCAAGAGTTTTTGCAAACATTAATTAAGCTTTCCAATACCCCAGCAAGGGAAAAGGCCGGCTTTAGAGCTACGAGTCGTCTGCGTGGTGTGATGGTGGTTGCAGTGACATTTGTTCCTGTCACTCAGAGGCAGCACATAAAGCTTTAACCTGTGGGAAGAGAGGAGATGTGCTGATGCTGCCAGAATTACAAATGACAGCACAATGCAGCTGCTTGCTTTAAGGAAGATGGGGTAACTTTTTCTGTGAATTAATTGCTCTCTTAAAGAGGGTGCAAAGATATTTTTAAGTTTAACTCTGAATAACTGATGCGAGTTTTACATTATAATGACATTTTGAAATCCATTTTAATCCAATGTTCTGTCTAGCCTCTACATAAATATTGTTTTAGTAACAGCTTTAGGTTCTACATAGCTAAGGCAGTTGAAAATGAGAAATTATCATACAGGGCAAAATTAGAGAGCAGCTCACTTCTGCATACACATGGACCGTTGCCTTCCTTTTAAATGTAGAAACAACAATGTCAGCTTTAAGAACCCAGAGAAACAGAGGAACAGGTAAGGCAGGGAACCAGACACTCCTTTCTAGTCCTGTGGATATGAACCAGAGAGATCAAGATGATTAAAAAACACTTGTTCTGTTAAGCCTTCTAAAAATTTGTAAGGAAAATTTTAAGTGATCTTCTTTCAAGAATTAGCCTATAAATGATTACATTACAGTTCAGCAGCATGGGTGCCTATACAGCATTCTGACAGGAAAACTGGTGTTCCCAAGCTGCCAGAACACTTGTGGCAATTGGTAGTGGCATTTAGTATTACATCCAGATCTCTGGCCCCACCCACAAAGCTCAGGAAGTTCTTGACTCTGACTATACCCCATAATGATGTGAGGAATACTAATGCACTTGGCCATAGAACCTTGGTGCAAATTCTTCAAAAGGTTCACAGGAAGGGATCACATGAACTCATTAGTTCAAAGCCATCCTAGGAAACAGAGAGCCTTTGACACCTTGAAACAAGTAAGCAAACAAACATCCTTGAGGATGAGGTGCTTGTGGGAATTTTCAGAGTGATTTTCACCCATAGCCTTAGGAAACAACCACGGCCAAATAAAGTCTAAGAGGCCACCAATTCAAAGACAAGACCTCAGCCCAAACCCAGAAAATGTTTGTACCACATTCCTGTCTGCGATTCTCATCTTCATCATGGTAAGCTGATTGCTGGCATGAAACAGTAGCCAAAGATGGGAAGGGACCAGCTCAACCTGTTCTCATACTAAGGACCAATGAGTTTTCTGCAGGAATATTGTCCTTGGTACTAGTACCCAGCTCACAATAGATAGCGAATTCTATGATGACACTGCAGGCTAGGTCCTGAGAGGCCAAGCTGAGTTAAAGAAATATTCCAGTGGGGAATCAATACATCTGGCTTCAAGGAGCAGAAGCCCAGTACTGTGTGGATATATCAGCCAGTGGATCAAGTAGTCTACCCCGTAAAAATAGCTGGCAGAAATATTGTAAAAACAAGCCAGCTGGAAGTTCCCCAAAGATGCAACCTAGGTTAGCATTTAGCAGAGGAAGATATTTCATTTTTTGTTCCTATCCCCTAGCCAAACCTTACAAAGAGACAAATTTTCAACATAAATTTGTAATGTTAATTGTGTGGGAAGGGATAAGGTTGTGATCCAGCCAGGTTTGATATCCTGATATCATTAGGTAATGACAAGAAACTACATTAAGGACATATTGAATCACAATAAAAAAAAAAAAAGTTCTTTTTTCCTGTTCCTTTTGAATCTTCCTGATTATACCAAGATAGATATCTCACTTAGTCGTAGGTCTTGGGCATCTTTCCGGAACTTGACAATATCTCTTTTTAACAAAGAATGAGGAGAGCAACAGTAAGCAGCTGGCAAGAAGGCTTAGTTTTCCTCTGTATCTATTTGTAAGGAATCTCTTATTCATGGCAAATGTTCTTCAATTTGTATTAGTGATTTAAGGCTTCCTTACAAACTACATTTGCTTATGAAAATATGACGTGACATAAAAAGATAATGCACCAGGAAGTACACAAATATAACAGATATTCTAAGGGGGAGGTACTGCTTTATCTCAGACCGTATCCATCTTTTTAAAAAGTTAGCATGTTTTTTTAGAAAGACCTCATGGCCAGCTTACTACTCTTAGGGCAAATATCAGAGAAACCACTCCTAATTTTTAGAATTGTTAAGTAGTGAACAACTTGTTTTAAGAGACAAAAACTGGCCTTTAACCCCTAGGATCGAAGCAATCTTCCTACCTCAGCCTCGTAAGTAACAAGCGTGAAAGGCATGTTTTAACACTGTGGTACCTGTAAGTCATTCGTTTCAGGGCTGGGACCAAACCCAGAAGTCCGTGCTTGGTAGCTAAGCTCTCTGCCAAAAAGCCACACCCCAACCTCAAATAACATGTGTTTCAAATATAAATGATCTTTGATTTATTATCCACATGTGTCCCTAATTCTGTTTTCAGATAGAAGCCCTTAACAAATATCCAGTTTAACCATCTGGGTTATCTAGAAAAACTTCCACTTGCTTTTATTTTTCACACGGGAAGTAGAAGGTTTTAAAAACCAACTTCAAAATAGGCTTTCTAAAGATAAATAGCCAGTTGGCTGGCTAAGCTGGGTCACCTTTATCTGCTTAGTGCCTGTGTGGCCAGTTTATAGGTTGAATCGTTTTGTGGGGGAGGGGAAAGGAAAAGGAAACTGGGTAGCTAAGGAGACATGAGGAGGGATATGCTTGTCTTAGTGAGGTTTCTACTGCTGCAATAAACACCCTAGCCAGAGGAAACTTGTGGGAAAGGGTTTATTTCAGTTCATTTCTTCTAGTCCATCTTCTAGAGAAGTCGGGGAAGGAACTCAGAGCAGGAATCTGGAGGCAGGAGCTGATGCAAACGCCGTGCAGGAGGGTTGCTTACTGGCTTGCTCTTCATGGCTTGCTTAGCTGACTTTTTTTTTTTTTTAATTGGATATTTTATTTACATTTCAGATGTCATCCCCTTTCCCCATTTCCCTTCCCTAGAAAACCCCTATCCCATGCCCCCTTTTCCTTTCTGCTTTTATACAATTTTTTTAAAATGTTAATCAAAGGCTTTATAAGTTTGGTAATGCTCAGTCTGAAGTGTAACTCAATACCCTACCTAGATATATCAACTATCTTTGACTGGTTGAGACACATGAATATCTGCCTCCATGCCCCCTCTCTTTTTCTCTTTCTCTCTCTCTCATCACCTAGCTTCTCCTCTCCTTCTCCTCCTCTCCTTACTCCTTCTCTTCCTCTCCGTACTCCTCCCACCTTAGCTCCTCCTACATATCACCCTTCCTGTTAAAATAAAACTTTTCTCTCAAAATACAATTAGAGCATAATTATGCCAATTTGTACCAGTGAGGTACAAGATAGTCCTAATACCCAGTCCATCATTTTGTTGACTGACCAGAACCAACCTCTGTCATCTTTCCTAACTAAAACACTTAGTTCTGAACCTGGATTTTTTCTTGGCTTTAGAATGAATGTCCTCAGCTGACTTTCTTATTGTACCTAGGACCATCATTCTAGGGGTAGCCTCACTCACCATAGCCTGGGACCTCCCACGCCAATCACTAATTAAGAAAATTCGCTATAGATTTTCTTGCAGGCCAATTTATGGAAGCACTGTCTCAAGTAAGGTTCTCTCTTCCCAAATGAAAATGGCTTGGGTCAAGATAATAAAAACAAAACCAAAAACAAAACCTGGCCAGCACAATGCTCACCATGCAATACATACATGTATGAAAACTTCAAAAATTAAAAAGAAATACTTAAGACAATAGTACCCTGAATAGGTAATAAATCAGCTCCCAGAAGCCATAAGATTATTAAATGAAAATCCTGGTGCCTGAAATTGGCTATGTTCCTGTGAACTGGTGTTCAATGAGGTTCCTAAGGGCCCTGAGACAAGATAGGAAGTTGTCACTACTGGTTGCCCATCAGAACTGCATGGGTAAGACCCTATTGCTGAAGATATCATACGGTTTGGTTGCAAGAAATAGAAAAATCAAACGTGCACTGGGCTGGAAGCTTCCTTTCTATTGGCTAGCCAAACTTGGGCTGGCAGCTTTCTTCCTATTGGCTAGCTTTCATATTTCCAGGACATGCTATGCAAGATGACAAAGGACAATTGTCATCAGCAGTCTCATTCAGCATGGTCCATTACTAATCTGCTGGGTGAGGAGTGGCCCCTAGTGCAGTAGTGGCAGCACTCATTGGGAGTAACCGGCTGATCTGTGATTGCATTTGAGGCCTGCCACAAAGCAGGGAACTTATATCTAGCACTGTAAACCTGGTCAAAAGCCCATGATGAGGTCATGGGATGCTACTACTGCTGATCTGCACGGTGTCCTGGACATACTTAGTGCCTATGCTTTGTCAGAGGGGCTTCTCTTAACTGGGTCAACTAGCACAGACCCATTACTGGTCAGAGAGCTGAAAATAAGTGGCCATTGAATACTCAGGCCTAAACTGGGCATCTATATGACCCCCTCCAATGCTCAAGGAACATCAAGGAAGATGGATCAGAGATAATGTAAGAGCCTGGTGAAAGGGTGTTATAGAACTGCTGACTTCTGGGCGTGACATGGCTGCCACACTCTTGAACTCTCAGCAGCTGTGAATACCTGAACAAAACCTGCCCAAGAAAGACAAAACCATCTCAGAATAGGTTTTCCAGGGCTGATGAGATGGCTCAGTGAGTAAATGCTTAGCAGGTAGGCCTCACAATCAGAGTTCAATCTCCAGTTCCTGAGGTAGCAGGAAAATACTATCTCCTGAAAACTATCCTGGGACCTTCACACATACATTGTAGCATACATATGCCTGCACACACACACACACACACACACACACACACACACACACACACACAGAGCATACCCACATACAACCAATAATAATAAATACATTTAAAAATAGGTTTCTAAATGTCAACAGCTATACAGTTAGAGAAGCCAAATGAATGTAATTTACTTCATTCCTATGTTGTCAATTTATAGTTTGAGTCATTCTGTCAGGACATTGAGTAGGACACTGAACAGGACATTCTTGTCTGTGTTCTTGTGGCTTTAGGTAGCAAGCTTTTGCCTAGTTGATTTGTACTGAAAAGTGAGGTTGAGGTTTCATGGTCGTTCGTGTACATTGGTACCATTTACTCCCCTGTGTAGCTAAAATAGAACCCAAGTAATGGACAACTCATTTACATTATGCTCCTGTACAAAGCGATGTCTAACAACAATAATTTAAAACATCGAAATAAATAATAAACGTAACTACTGTCAGAAAAAAATGGGCCAAGTGGGGAGAGGAAATTGCTGTGAACCCCATGCTACAACACTCTCATTGCCTTGTTGTGGTCGTCCTTAATTTCATCACTGAGAGTGTGCATGTGTGCGTGACGATGCAGGATGAGGGTACACACCTTATCACTTCCATCCTTCATCTTGCTGAACAACTCTGTTTTCTGAGAGTGTTTCACCGTGTTTCCTTATCACTAAATGCTTTGGTGTATTTCCTGTTGACAAGGACATCCTCTTCTACAAGCACAGCAGGAAGTTCATCATTGATACAAATCTACCTAATTTATAATCTATACCAGTTTCCTTAACTATCTCAACAACAGCCTTTATAGCATCTCTTTTCCAATTGGGAATGTAATCAATGGTCATACGCCAGAGCTGATGGTGATGTCACTTCAATGTGACTAAATCCTATAGGTTTCTTAACTTTGATACTTTGAAGATTTCATCCGGTTATGTTGAAAATATCTATCAACTTGAATTTGCCTGACTTCCCCCATGATTAGTGTATCTTTACATGGCTGCAAATACTACAAGCATCATAAGTATTTCCTTATGATATTTAGAAGTCTTGGTTCTCCATTTAATTATTTCATAATATAACATATATACATCAATATTGCTGTGAACACCTTTAGACATATGTTGTCTTTCATGTTTTTATTTCCTTAAAATGTGAATATCAGACATAAATTAGTAAATGTGAGCAGTTTTGAAACTATGTGATATAGATTTCCTAACTGCTTTCAAGGGGCCTGTACAATTGACCAGTGATGCTGGCAACCAGGCTCATACTGGCCCCACAGCTATCAGGACTGATGGTTAAATTTCTCTCCATTCATTTAATGAGCACTTAAAAAAGTCCACTTGGAGGGAATTTTAATTTGTCTGTATAGTATTTTTCAGGTAAGAGTAAAATTTTCCTCTGTGGAATTTTCCAGCAGTGGTCACTGTTTTGACTTCACGATGTTTTGGTTTCTGTCTGTCAATGTGGACTACATTCTGATATGCTGTTGTCGGCCTGGGTAAGACACCGGGGTCTGTTATCTGACAGGTGCTTATTCTCCAGGTTGATCCCCAACCCAGGTTTTCCCTGTGCCTTATTCTCCACCTACACTTCTACCTCCACGGACAACATACATGTTCTTTCTTGCCTTTGGGATATTGGTACTTCAAGGGAGGAGAAATAATTTTCTCTTTATTCATCATATGCATATCTAGGAAAGATCCCTATAACTAAGACAGATTAATACAAGAGAAATAAGCATGGGTATATAGACATGTGTTGTTCCTCATATACAGAAGGAAATGCTCAGGCAATGTAACACTGTGCAGTCACTTTAGATCCAGGCTTATGCTGATTCTCAACAGAAAACAGCACAGTTTTAGAGAAGTGATGAGAAAAAGAAAAGAATTTCACATCTTTAGGAATGGCAACTTGTGGAATGGCAGCTGAGCAGTACTTTGCTACAGATGTTTCTTGGTTGCTCTTTCAGTGTAAATAAGGGCTTGAAGCGGTCTTTGGTGACAAACTTTCATCCATCCTGCCCAAAAAGAGAGGGACGATAGCTCTGCTTTTGCAAAGATGGATTCTGCTTTTAGGAAAATGAGGAGGAAGCAGGAAACCTTTCTGGTATTTGCCTCTCAGTTGCCTAATTTAGCTCAAAATAATCTGTGGGATGAGATACTTTCAAGTGTCAATCTCTTAGCACAAATTTGTCCTCTCTCTCTCTACCTCTCTTCCTCAATATCTCTTGCACCCAGACTCTGAGGTGGCAGTTTAGATGTCATTCATTGTTTCTGAAGTACTCCTCCTGTTCAAAAGATTAAGTCTCCCCTTCCCTACCCACCCCAACTGCCATATTACAAGGATCGTTTATCCCTCTCTGTGTCCCTCCATCACTTGGCATGAGGGTCAATAGATTCGCTGTCTTCATATGCATAGAACATCTTAAGTCAGTGAGGAACAAATCAAGGAGGCCTCTTGCTTTTCAGTGCCCCTCCCTTTGGTTTTTTTTTTTTTTTTCAGACAAAATTCATATGGAGACTACAAACACTTTCTCTTTGTCTCTGTCTCTGTGTCACTCTCTGTGTCTCTCTCTGTGTCTCTCTTCTCCCTCCCTCTCTCCCTTTCTCCCTCCCTCCCTCTGTTTGTAATGCCCTCACTGTCCATATAAGGCTACTTTTTCATCACTGCAGCAGTAAAATTTTGGAGCCAGGAGCTAACCAGTTCACTGACTGTAGAACAATAGTGAAAAGAGGAAATTGGAGTCAAAAGACTAAGAGATAATAGGAGAATTCATTTTTTTAAAATGTAAAGCTCTCGAAATCCTCTTCTATATACTCTGTCCACCTGCTTAAAAAAATAAAAATAAAAAAGACCCCACAAAACTCTGTAGATGAGAATATTACTATTCAACATGCTAGCCATTAAGCACACATGGCTCCTTATACTAAATTAAATTCAATTAAAACTTAGTTTCTGAGTCACCCTGGCTACATTTTGAGTGCCTGTTTACCTTATGTGTTTAGTGGCTAATAATAGTAAACAGAAAGAACATAGTCCATCATTGTGGAAAGAGAGCACTAGTTTAGAGCCCAAAGTTTCAACATGTTACTAGGCTCCTTCCAGAAGAAATTCACATGAGCACATCTAAAGCCCACTTCTACTAATTATTCTATAGGTGCAGTTTCCACTTAGGAATTAAATTACAATCTCGTAACAACCACATTTTGTTTTCAAAGTCATGCTTTGAATTAGCAAGTTATCAATGGGAAAGATTATCTTGTTATATACAATGAGTTTTAGTTTTCCCTGGTCACATTGACTCGGATTTTGACACATCAAACTATTTGCTAAAAGCAATCATGTTTTAACATATTTTATTATAACTAATTTAACTGTATATAGAAACTAAAATAATATCTAAAAGGACAAATGTGTTGCTTAGAAACCTTTAAAGCACATGTCCTTCATGTAAGTGTAGGGCTAAGGCTGTCACTCAGTCGGAAAGTGTTTGCCTAGCATTTATGAAGCCTGGATTCAATTAACAACAACAACAACAACAACAACACACACACACACACAGCAGTATTCTGCTTATTTTTTTCAATTGGACTCAATCTAGAATCACCTAAGGAAAGAGACCCTCAATTGAGAAACTGCCCCCATCAGAGAGCTCTGTGAGCAAGTCTGTGGTGGTATTTTCTTGATTGCTGATTGATGTGGAAGGGCCTGGCCCACTGTGGGTGGTGTCATCCCTAGGCACTTGGATTTGAGCTATATAAAAGAACATTCCTCCAGGTCTTTGTCTCTATTCCTGAATTGAGCTTCTACCCTGACTTCCCTCAAGAAAGGATTATGTCTTGGGAGTTAAAAGCTTAAATAAACCCCTTCCTCCTCTAAATTGGTTTTGGTCAGTGTATTATCTTACATCGGAGAAGCAAACTAGTATACGAACATGATGCATTTTCACCTTATAATACTGGTTTGGAATGTAGCTTAGTGGTACATTATGTTCTTAGCATATACAAACACCCAGATCTAACCATCATCAACACACACATACACACACACACACACACACACACACACACACACACACACTTCATCTCCTCACCCTAGAAAACTAGTAATTTAAATAAAGAAGTGGTCCCAAAAGTGGACACCAAACAGTAGCATCTTGATTCATGGAGCTCTTGCTTTTTGAGGAAGACTGAGAAGAAACAAGGGGACACATCATCATTTCACATACTTTCTCTCTTGGTATCAATACAGAGATATAAGTATGGAAAAGGAAACAGTCATGCAAAGATCTGGCATTGAAAGGGTAAAAAGATCATCTGGCATCATCTGTCCATGCCCTGATTATTACAGACTAGGAGGTCAGCCCAGGGTTAGTAATATGCTTAGCATATCCTCTGCCTCATTTCATTCCTTTCTACCTACCTTTGATGCAGGCATTATTCGGAATGTCTTATTTTCTATATTGTACCTAATGAGAATGGCTAAGTTAAAGAGTCCAGACTCACAAGTCTGCTAAATGAGGGATACTAGATCCCAGCTTAGAAAGTCTAAAGCCAGAGGCAGAACCGCAGAACACTAGTCAAACGCCTGCCTGGGCTTTGTAAGAGATTAGAAGTCCATTTGAACATGACTCTGATGACCCTATTTAGGCAGTCTCCCTCAGACTTGCTTAAGAATATTTATTTACCACAGTAGGTGTACATGTGTTCATTAGCAGTCATATGCACTTGGTTATAGTGATATTTTGGCTGGAGACGTGGCTCAGTGGTTTAGAGCTCTGCTGCTTTTCCAAAGGATCCAAGTTTAATTCCTAGCACCTACATGGCAGCTCATAACTCTGTCACTCCAGTTCCAAAAGATCTAATGTCCTCTTCTGCCCTCCGTGGTCACCCATCACATGTGTGCTGCACATATATACGTGTAGGCAACATCCACACATCTAAAACAATAAAAATAATTTTGTAAAGTATCTATGTCCTTAGGACCTGGGGGGATTTGATGCCTCAGCATAGGGGGATGCTGGAGCAATAGGGCAGGAAAGTATGGGTGGGTGGGGGAAGCACCCTCATACAGGCAAAGGGGAGGGGAGAGGGCAGATGTGGGATGATGGTTGGTGGAGAAGTAACCGGGAAGTGGGATATCATTTGAGATGTAAATGAATGGAATGATTAACTAACTAACTAAATAAATAAATAAATACTTATTTATAAATATTTTAAAAATAAAATATTTTTTTAAAAAGTGTGTGTGTGTGTGTGTGTGTGTGTGTGTGTGTGTGTGTGTGTATGTGTATGTGTGTGTGCTAGGAACTTCACACAAGATCTTGCACATGCTCAGTCAGTACTATACTATTAACTATATACTGATGGTTATTAATAGTCTGCCAGAAGACTTTACAAGTTAGTTTTCTCAGAGATGCTTATTGCCATTCCCTCTTGCTGTGTCTCAGTCCGAGGCTGGTAAATCAATCAGATCTTATTTATTCTGGGATCTGTGAAAACATACACTTCTGGGCTCAGTAGTGCACCTCACATACAGGGCCCTGGCACTGAAACTAGAGAGACTGTGGGAAGGGAGGGGAGCTGAATGAGGAAGAAAATGGAGGAAGATCATAGACCCCTGAGCCCCATCTAAAATCAGGATCATTGACCTCTGCAATCCACTCTTGTTACCACCACCCTATGGTTATCTAATGCATAAGACATATCTAACCCTGTGAGGCAGATTATTACTTGTTTCCACAATAGTCTTTCTGTGTGGTCCTGAGGGGCTCCCTGATTCTGTGTCTTTTGGGGAAACAATGAGACTGGAACCAAGCTTAGAGCAGTCAACCAAGCAAGGTCATCCCAGCTTCTTTCCCTGGGGTTATCTCAGGAATGTGTTTCTTGGCAAAAGATTTAGAAAGCGACATCTCTGCTGGGACCATCTGGGAGGTAGTTTCCTTTGCTCTAAGAAGGAGAAGTCATACAGAGGAGACTTGGTTGTGTGAGGAAGTGACAACAGAACTCTTGGAAAGCTAATGTGTAAAGGAGGTGGAGCAGAAGGTAGAGAGGAGCCTGGAGGCCTGAACCAACCCCCACAAACTAGGAGTCTCACCCTCCAGCTCTCCTGGAAGAACAGAGCACAGAGGTGCCTTCTCTGCCCACCCGGAGTACCCTGAGGCTTGCAGCCTAATTGCTATACCTGAGTTTAAACGAAATACAGCTCTGGTCATAAGTAGAGTCTTAAAATGTCAAGGTTTTGTGGCATTCATCATTGAATTAAATTAAAAGGTCTCTATGACAAGAGTGAGAAAATTAACAGCGGCTGACCTGCCTGTCTGTCTGGGTAGATAATAACAAATGTTCTACCTCTGAGGAGGTAGAACAAAAACACTTCCCTTAACCATTAGCTTTGTGTCTTCGCTTTCCTTGCTAGAGGTACACAGTATTCAAAAGAGAAAAATGACATATAAATTTCCCAACCTTTATAGAAAATTACAGTCACCTAAAGGTTTTCTTGCTCTAGCAGGATGACACACTTCCCTCCCCTTCTTGGGGAAAATGCCCACAAATAAGAAATAACTAGGTGTCAACCATGGTAAAACCCAAATCCCCCCACCCAAGGAGGAGGGGGGATGGGATGGGGGTTTCTGGATGTGGGTGGAATGGGGAAAGGGGATAACGTCTGAAATATAAATAAAATATACAATAAAAAATTAATTAAAAAAACCACCATTACTAGACATTTTGCATCTTGTTCAGGATGCTCTGTTTCTGATTTTTGCTTTGTTGGTTTGGGATTTTGAGGGACAGACCTGTAGCTCAGGCTGGACTGGAACTCACAATATAACCTAAGCTGGTCTTGAACTCTCAGCACTACTCTACCTCAGTCATATAAGTGCTGGAATTACAAACGTAGCATAAGCTACCACATCTTGGCCTATCTCTGCTTTTCAGGAGCTAGATAGCTCAGTTATAAAATACTTGCCACATAAGTATAATAACCTGAGTTTGCTCCCCAGAATCCACATTGTAAAAAGGCCAGTTGGAGGCAGAGGCAGGTGAATCCTGTTAAACCACCTTGCCTCCACCTTGGGCTTGAAAGCCATCTTATAATAATGACAAACTAGGCCTCATTTCCTGTATATGATTAAATCTGTTTCTCAAGGATTAGGCTATGCCACACCTATAACCTTAACTATAAATGGTTCTGTATTGACTGTTCCAGAAAATGGCAACCATGCCTTTGTTTCAAAAGGTTATTCTGAGCACCTTTTGTTATGACTACCTTATGACCACCTGTCTGTCTTAGTTAGGGTTTTACTGCTGTGAACAGACACTGTGACTAAGCCAACTCTTATAAGTACAACATTTAATTGGAACTGGCTTACAGGTTCAGAGGTTCAGTTCATTATCATCAAGGCAGGAACATGGCAGCATCCAGGCAGGCATGGTGTAGGAGGAACTGAGAGTTCTTCATCTTCAGCTAAAGGCCAGTAGGAGAAGACTGGCTCCCATGTAGTTAGGAGGAGGGTCTCCTACTAGATACAGTGACTCATTTCCTCCAACAAAGCCACATCTACTCCAACAAGGTCAAACCTCATAAGAATGACACTCCCTGGGCCAAGTATATTCAAACCACCACAATGTTTTTGTTTCAAAAGGTTGTTAGGATCAACTTATTATGCTTATGTTCTGCTTCTGTACCCTCCCCATTTGCCTGTCAATTCTCCATTAAAAAACAAAAAACAAACAAACAAAAAACAAAGTAAATAAACAAAAAAAACCCAAAACCCGAAATATAAACCTACCCCTGAACTATAAAAACCTTATCCTCCTCACATCCTATGCTGATCTCAATTAATTGCTTGCTTTAATTAATTTGGCCATGATGATTTGGATTGGTTTCTCCTTGAATTTGTAGGATTGACAGATCCTTGGGGCTCACTGGCGAGCCAGTCTAGCCTACTGGTAGGTTCTAAGTCAATGATAGATCTTATCTCAAAACAAACAAACAAATAAATTAGTTTGTAAATGAAATCTCAATTTTATCAGCAGTCTTTACAGCCATTCAAGGGAGCATCTCCCTAGAGCCCATTAGGTAAGAGCTAAATGTTTTCAGGGGTGATTAATAGCCTCTTATAAGCTAAAACATTAAAAGACCATTCATGATGCCAGACTCCACAAATATCATACTATGAACTCATAGTGTTTCTGTTTTATCAAAGACAAATAATGGGTTGCTGGGTTGATGACACTTGTCTTATCAGCAGTCATGACTCAGATACTACCATTCTAAATAACACACAATCTAAGGAAAGCCCCTTTGCTTTAGGGCTGTATACTTTGATGCCACATTACAACACAGGAGTCTATGTTGGTTGTTGGGAAGCTTATGGTACTCAATCTAAAGGGCAGAAGGCCTATTCTCTGTGTCATCCACTTTACGTAATTCTCAATGTGTGACTTTTCTAACTACTGCTCTCCTACTTTTTCCAGTCTATCATATTTATACAGAGGAACCCATCTTCTGGGAAGCATCAGTTTACTTGCAAGGCATGATGGTAGTCAAGGACTCAGGTTCTGCAGAGAAACCTGGAATCCTGAATAGTCCTGATGTCTTCTCTAGACTGTCTTTCTACTTTGCCCAAGGGGATTCATATTTATGGACTGTCAGCTAGGTTTTTTTTTCTTTGTCCATTGCCTTCAGGTTGTGTCAATGGGAGAAGGTATTTGTAAGAAATCAGATAACAATGACAAATTGCTTGGACAACTTAATCTGTCATTCTCTGGTTCCTTGGGCAATAATTTGGCAATGTCTTCTCTCCTCTACCTAAAACTCCAGCTTTGTGGCATATGGTTCCTACCATGACTAAAAGTCTCGCTCTCTGATCTAGTGAGTGTCCTTCCCTTTGTCCCTGAGTTCTCTGGGGGATATGGTTCCACTGTTCCTAGCCCTGTGTGCTTCCCTGCCCCTTGCTGATGTTACTAACTCTTGCCCACATCTTAACACAGAAACACCTCCTTCATGAAGTTTCACAGCTGCTGTGTTTTAATGTGCCAAGCAGTCCTTGCCAGGGTCCTATCTGACAAACTTGAGTGTGCCAACAGCTTTTGATCATGGGTGAGTGAATCTACTCCTTTAAGCCTCAGTAGTCTCATAAGTGAAATAAAGACAAGGATGGCTACCTCAGAGAGTGGTAAGAAAGACTAATGAATTAAACCAATGCATACTTTAACAGTGGTATGCAATAAACTCTTAAAGGTAATGTCTTCCTGCTTAAAATAAAGGAAATGAAATGTCTGAAAACCAATATCTCCACCTGGGTAAAATGTACTTTCTGCTTTAAAGGAAAAGAGTTATTTTGAGATACTTGTTAAACTAAGGTTTTTGGATGTAGGCACAACTGTTAGTGGTCGCAGATGAGGGTGTCCCAGTAGTCCTCACCTACTGAGAGGTGTTCACATTCAAGCATCTTTCATCTATACTTTAATGTCTCTGCCATTTTCTAATATGTCATAGACTCTGCTTTCTAGTTTCCTAGATATGGAATATTTTACATAACACAAGCAGAGAACTTTTCACCATAGAAGCAGTAATATTTTTGAAAATAAAAGTCTATCTATAAATCTACATAGACATTTTAATTGCTTCTCATTATACAAAGTTTACACAGTGATCTCCCTGAAGGGGTAAGAATTTCACGGCAAGATATTAAAGAAGACATTTACTCTTTAGAAGGGAATGCTTATAGAATCCAGAAAAAGATGAAACTACAAAGCACTATGGAAAGTCCTTCCATTGTTTGGTCCATGGAGATCTGCTTTAATACGAGGGAGACAGAAGCACAGAGTGAATAGGAAACAGAACTTCCAATGTCACCTTTTCAGATACCAGATGAAGAATCTATTTTAACAGCTGGCAGTATTGCCACTGACTTAGACAAGCTGTGAAGGATCCCTTTCAGAGTGAGGATGAGGCCCTGAGGGTGTTATCTGCAATAAGACTGAACTGCTCCCAAAGAGAAATAACAGAAATGTGGCAATGAGGTGGAGAAAGTTGGAGAAGGAAAGGTACAGATGGAGTACACAAAAAAAAGGAAGCCATGACAAGTGACTAGAGTCAGATACAGACACACAGCCACACAGATACACACACACACACACACACACACACACACACACACACACACACTCTCACAGGCACACAGGCACAGAGAGAGAGAGGGAGAGAGAGAGAGAGAGAGAGGTGATTATAAATTGTCAATTAGCTATAATTTAGATTTGTGCTTTTCTTGGTCTTCAATGAAAAACCATACAGGTCTGCAATTCCTTATCTGTATTATTTTCTCAAGAAGAAGAAGAGACGGTAGTCAATGAACGTCCGGGGCAGTGCACAGCAAAGAACAGGAGGGATGATCTGAGATGTGATGGTTCATTTTAGATGTCACTTTGGCTGGACTGAGAGACACCCAGATTAGCAGGGAAAGCCGACGTTCTGGGTATATTTCTAAGAGTGTTTCAGGAAGAGGTTAACATTTAAATGAGAGAACTAGCCCACTTCTGGCCCCGTGGAGTGGAGGCAGGCACAATCATTGGCTGAGAGATGACAGAAGTGTAGCAATCTGGGTTCTTTGTCCTCAGATGGTGCTGCATCAGGACCTGTGTTCCTAAGACCATTAGACTTGACTGAAGCAACTCCAAACAATGTTCCTAATACCTCATCGTGCATGTAGTGTAGCAGGGAGCTTCTCTGCCTCCACCACTGTGATTCAGTCGTCCATCCATTTGATTTTGTTTCTCTAGGAACCCTGATGATTACAGAAGATCAGATGATATGAATCAGGAAGACAGTAGAAGGGGGAACTCTGAACACATGTCTACAGGAACATGAGCCCTCAAAGCTCTGTGAAAATATCAGGGAAAGCATTATGCTTCCCACAGGGCAGATGACAGGGATGGATTCCAACTTTATTTTAATCTGAAAAGGCAAGATGACCTCAGTTCATATGTGAATTGTAAGACATCAGGGATCTGAGGAAAAAAATAGAGATGTAAAATTAGAGCCCTAGTGTCAATCTGATGGGCTAGCTGTTGTTCCTGCTGGCATTCTCCTTATCTTCTAGCTTGATAATTCTTTCTGAAGCTATGCTAGACAGAGAATGTTCAGCATCAAATCTGTTAAAAGATTATTCGAGTTCTTTTCCTTGATAAAAATGAAGCTTTGCTGAACATGGACCCAAGTGCCTGGAAAATGCAGGCCATGGCACTAGGTATACTCAGATGTCTACTATTGCTTTTAGTCATGATTGTCAGGCCTTCATGGACTTCTAAATCTATGTCAACACATTAAATGGTGATTGATACACCTTATCCCACAATACCGCATCTTTTAGATATGAGCTACAAAATACTATGCGGCATTAGAACTTAATACTCAACAGCAATGCCTTTGATAAGATAGAAAGGCAAATGTTCACCATATACACATACCACATACATCAATTTCTGCCCACCAGATACATACATACAAGCACACATCCCATATGTATTGTATGTTTCATCCTGTGGGAATAAACATAGAATAAAAAAATGGCTGCAGTGATACATAAGTCTAGAGGAACATAACCAAGAGCAAGTGTATACATGGAGATTTATTTTATAAAATGAATTGTCATGATTATAGGGGCATGGCGGGGCAAATAGTTTGCAGTATAGTTTGACAGGTAAGGGGCTCAGAGAAGAGGTATAGGCTATTTTCCTGGCATCTTCAACGGATTAAATGAGACTCAGCCTGTGTGGTAGACAAGCTATCCAAAGTTCACTAATTTAAACCTTCCACAGAATGTACCTTCACAGAAATATCAAGAATACTGTTTGACCAAATATCTTCCCACTACAACTCAGAGATGTTGACAGATAAAATTAGCTGTCACATGACATTAGTTGAAATACCCAACAAACAGGAGAGAAAATTCGTAGAGATCATATTGAGAGGTTAGGCATAGCCCCCTGTTGAGGGATGGGGCCACCCACCCTTCTCAAAAATTTTAACCCAGAATTGTTCCTGTCTAAAGGAAATACAGGGACAAAGAGTGGAGCATAGACTGAAGGAAAGACCATCCAGAGACTGCCCTACCTGGGGATCTATCCCATATGCCACCAAACCAAGTCACTATTGCTGATGCCAAGAAGTGCTTGTTGACAGGAGTCTAATATAGCTGTCTCCTGAGAGCCTTTGCCAGAATGTGACCAATACAGATGAGGATGCTTGTAGCCAACCATTGGACTGAACACGAAGATCCCAATGGAGGAGTTAGGGCAAGGACTGAAGGAGATGAAGGGGTTTGCAACCCTGTAGGAAGAACAATATCAACCAACCAGAGCCTCTCAGAGCTCCCAGGGACTAAACCAACCAAAGAGTACACATGGAGGGACCCATGGCTCCAGCCGCATGTGTAGCAGAGGATGGCCTTGTCTGGCATCAATGGGAGGAGAGGCCCTTGGTCCTGTGAAGGCTTGATGCTCCAGTGTAAGGGAATGCTAGGTCAGTGAGGCCGGAGTGGGTAGGTGGGGGGGGACCCTCATAGAAGCAGGGGAAGGGAGGGGATAGGGGTTTGCAGAGGGGAAATAAGGAAAGGGGATAACATTTGAAATGTAAATAAATAAACTAACTAATAAAAAATTTTAAAAAAGAATTTAACAAATTAAAAAAAAAATTAGCTGTCACATGAAGTTTCCTCCAAATAATTATTTTTTAATTTCCATGTTTTATCTCTTCATTTATTTTAGGAACCCTGAGATGAGAGGTTGCAGGAAAAATGGTGACTAGTTTTCTACATAATAAGGCCAAAGAGACATAATGAATAGCAGTCAAAACTACTTTCACCATTAAATGCTTTTTTTTAATATTGCAGAAACACTTCTAAATTCCTCAGTCAGCTAAATAAAATAAATTGTATTTAATTATTTGCATGCTTTCTAAAATAAACTAACCTGGTTATAGAAGGTCTTGTAATATCAACTCTTCTTTTTTTCTTTTTTTTCAGTAATATTTATTTATTTTGTTTTATGTGTATGTGTGTTTTCCCTGAATGTATGTATAGGTACCACTTGTGTGCCTAGTGCTTTTGGAGAACAAGAGAGTGTATTGGATCCCCTGGAACGTGGGGCTACCATGTGGATGCTCTGAATCAAACCTAGGATCTTGGCAAGTGATCTTAACCCGAGCCATCTCTCTAGCTAACACCAACATTTCTGATAGAGTTGGTATAATAGATTATGGATTTTGGTTGGGAAGTTCACAGAATACTAATGTTGGACATGGCTTTTCTGAACTTAGAGGGATATATGAAACTACAAGCAGTGGGCAAAATCTCAGGTTTCATAGTAAAGTTCACAAAGAGGCTTGTAATCTCAGAACTGGACAAAACAAGCTACATAGATAATGTAATTATGTAAATGCATATATATTTGTCACTATGTATTTGTAAACATGTATCCAAATTTGTAATTACGTAAATATTTATATTCATAATGTACCTAAATAACTACCCATAAATCATGGATATTTCAGGTAAATTATATATATATGTGTGTGTGTGTGTGTGTATCATATTATATAGTTGTGTAATATATATTATATAATATATAAATATATAATATATACACATTATATAATATGTAGCATATATTATATATATGTTTGGAGGAACCTTTGTGAGACTGCTCATTTTATCTATCAACTTCTTTAAGACTTAGTGGCCAGACATTTGGTTAAACAGTATTCTTAATATTTCTGTGAAGGTGCACTTTGTGGGAAATTTAAATTGGTGAACTTTAAGTAGTTTGTTTACTATACATGATGTGGCACAGCCTCATTTAATCAGTTGAAGATGCCAGGAACATAGACTAGACCTCTTCTCTGAGCCCCTGGGCTGTCAAAGTATACTGTAGTATTTTCCCCCGCTATGCCCCTATAATCACAACAATCCATTTCATAGAGTAAATCTCCAAGCGGTTTGAAACTACTTTATTATACTAGTTTCTAAATTTGCAAAATGGGGACTCAAAGACCTGTCTCACAATATTTTAAAGTTCAAACAACCTTGGTTATGTTCCTGTAGACTATCATTAGTCTGCAGCCATTTTTATATTCTAGAAATAACAGCCAACACAAAAACTCATGAAGAAGAAGATGGCCGTGTGGTTCAGTGGTAGATCATGCATTTAAAATCCATCAGACTCCCTTATCCAGAAGAAGATCAAGACTGTCACCAATAATTCCCATTTACTGTCACTTTTTTCCATGGCCTATTCTCATGTATGTATCTTGTGCCATGCACATGCCTGGTGCTGTGGAAACCATAGGAGGGCATCAGATTTCCCCAAATTAGAATTACAGACAGTTGTGAGCCTCCATGTGGGTGCCCTGGGTTCTCTGGAAGAGCGGCCAGTGTTCTTAATTGCTGAACAATCTGACAAGCCCTCTGTAGGTTGATTTAAAAAAAAAAACCTTCAAGTAATTGACTTTCAGCTCCATCTTCTGAAGCAAAGGCTGCAGCTTCTAGTGCATGCAATGGAGAGCACTCACACACAAATCCTCTGAAGGATGAGGAGGTGACTCGGTTGATAGAGTGCTTGCCTAACATGCAGGAAGGCCTGTGTTGGAAATGCAGTACTGAATGAGTTAGGAATGAGTGTGCAGGCCTGGTCTGCATTCCTGGCACTTGGTTGGAGGCTGGGGGTAAGGAGATAAGAAGTTCAACGTGATCTTTGGCTATAGCTACATAATGAATTTAAGACCAGCTTAGGATACACTTCAGACCCTATCTCAAAAACTAAAATAAATAAAGCTATCCTGCTTCTGGCAAAGTCCCAGATCTACCTTTCTTCTGAGCTCCCATTATCTTAAAAAAAAAAAATGTTTTAAGTTTTTTTGTGCAAGCCATTGAGGATAAAGCAACAAATAAAAGAGCTAATGCCACCAAAATGGTCCTTAGTTTTCATTGAGTGTGTATGTTAGTGGAAAGAAACAGACAGCAAATAAATAAAGCTATCCTAGTCAGATAGTGACTTGTGCTAAGAGTCAACTCAAAGCAGTTGCCTTCTTTTGGATGCAGAGTGATAAGGAGGTAGGTTTGTGCAGTTTTATGCAGATTGCTTAGAGTGACACTTGTGGAGAGACTTACTATGACCTGACTGTCAGGAGGGGGAAGGGTTCTGAGGGTAAGTCAGAGGAAAGAGAGCATAGATGGGTGAAGTCAGAGAAGCTCCCAGGACTAGACCACATAAGGCCTTGGGAATCAAGGCAAAGGTAGGACTTTGTTTAGGACAAGATGGGGAAAAAAATAACGTTTGGAGAAGAAAATTTATATAATTTATCTCGAGCTTTCATAGGCTCTCTTAGTCTATTCTGAAGATTCTCTCTCTCTCTCTCTCTCTCTCTCTCTCTCTCTCTCTCTCTCTCT
>JANHMN010000010.1:25461555-25475177 GCA_030674055.1 Rhabdomys pumilio | reverse complement strand
TCTCTCTCTCTCTCTCTCTCTCTCTCTCTCTCTCTCTCTCTCTCTCTGTGTGTGTGTGTGTGTGTGTGTGTGTGTGTGTGTGTGTGTGTGTGGTCTATTCTGAAGATTATGTGTTTCTATATGTGTGTTTGTGGCATGTGTGGTGTATGTGTGTCTGTGTGTGGTATGTGTGGTGTATGTGTGGTGTGTGTATGTGTGTGGTGTGTATGTGTGGTATGTGTGGTGTATGTGTGATATATGTGTGTGTGGTATGTGTGGTGTATGTGTGTATGTGGTGTCTGGTGTGTGTGGTGTGTGGTGCTGTGTGTGTGGTGTGTCTTGTGTGTGTGTGTGGTATGTGTGTGGTATGCGTGGTGTGGTGTATGTGGTGTGATGTGTCGTGTGTGTGTGTGTGTGTGTGTGTGTGTGTGTGTGTGTGTGTTTAGTCTGTTTCTTTCCTGTCTTGTTTTATCCTGTTTGGGTGATGCTGGTGATCGGGCTCAAGGCCTCATGTATGCTAGGTAAGCCCTCTATTCAAGTCACTTGCTTGGATGAGCTATGGCCAGACACAATAGAGTAAGCCTTTGGATGCAGAGACAGAGGCAGACAGATCTTTGTGAGTTCAAAACCAGCCTGGCCCATATAGTGAGTTCCTGGCCAGTGAGATCTGGCTAAAAATGACAAAAGCAAAGCAGTAGACTGATTGTGAATGAGGGAAGAGGAGTTCACAGCTGTATGTTCTGTTTACTTCGGTTGTATTTAAGAAATTTAGAGAAGAAATGATTCCACTTCATTTTCCTTCAACAGAGCAGCTGCCTTTAAGGATATATTGTCATACGCTTTTGAAAAAGATTAAGGGAAGATAACACCTAGATTTCTCATCACTCAGCCCAACAGCCCACTGCCTCAAGTATCAGCATCTGTTGGCTTCTATTGCAAAGAGGATCCAACTCAGGACCAGCCTGTGTTTCAGGCATTGTGCCTGCCTGGCTACTCTTATCTCATGCCCAGAGGAATGGCTAACCCTCAAAGGGGTTCAGAACACTTGCTCCTGCTTTATCATTCTGTGTTGAGCTTACATTCATTCCTTCTGAAAACTCACAAGGCAAATCAAATAGGCTGCTGAGTTTCCACCATGGGGGGCTCATTCGTTGCAGAAACAACAAATGAAGGCAGACGGATTTCTCACCTTCTATAATTGCTAAAGTGGATTTAACATTCTTATAGCCTCTACTATAATTTGGAAGCGTCCTTTCAGCAATATCCTCACTGATGGCTAACATATTAAGAACTAATATGTGATACATCAGAGGGTGTTTTGAGGCTTAAAGCCAATATGTTTGCTTTTTAGGGGATTTTTGTTTGTTTTTCTTCCATTTTGCATTTCTGCATGGTTATCAGGACTTTTCTTTCTTGGTTGCTAGTCCCATAAGGGCAGACAAACAGCAAGGAGGGAGGGTCGTAGTACTCAAGACTTACGTCTATTAAATATTTTCCAAGGTTTTTTGAACTTTAAAATGTTGTGAGACAGATCTTTGAGTCCCCATTTTGCAAATTTAGAAACTAGTATAATAAAGTAGTTTCAAACCGCTTGGCATCATGGAGGGCTGTTAATTAATTACAGTGCTTCAGAAAATGTTGAAAATAAAACACCACCAAATTTGACTGCAATATACCATAAGCCTCCCTTCATAGAAAATCTGCCCACTGTGTCTTGGCCTGGCATCCTGGCTCTAAGAGTGTCTCATCCTACCAGGCCAACTTAATCAAGGTCATTGAAAGCTATTCCTGTCCTGCCAGGTGTACGCAGCTGCTCTGATTGGTATTATCAGCAAATTCATTGAACTTGCTCTCACTTTCATCACCCTATGGATAACTCCAGTCTATAATCAGTCCTTCTGGATGGACACCAGTTGATAAATGTCCAAAGGGTGACAAGAAGTCACTGATAGCTACTCTTGATAGCAAGCCTTCAGCCACTTGACAGCACTGTGATCCAAGCTGTAACTAAGCTGTTGAAAAAAAAATGTCATGAGAAATGCTATCAGAAGTGTCCTGAAGTCTGGATGTATTGCGTTTATTGCTTCTCCTTCATCAGTGTGCCAACAAGAGAAATCAAACTTACTTGACTGGCTTCTTCCTTGAGCTATCTTGGGGACCAGTCTAATACAAAATACTAGTATTTTGTTCATTTGCTCACCAGGGATCATTTGTTATCCTCTCATAATTTCAGATTTGTACATTTTAACCAACAGTTACCTCTAATGGCAAATTCTCGAACTCTTGAGCCATTTTGAGGTTGCCCTTTTTTAAAGGTTCTATTCTGAGTCTATAAGGCATCGAAATATGTTCTTAGCAGCCAAGGGATAGTGAAAATATTCTCTTCATCTATTTTCAAGTGCAGCATTTAATCTCACTTGAAAGATATTACTACTGACTACTGGACAAAAATGGTCTGACTCTAGTATCTGCATCTAGGAGAGTGCCATTATTCCCAGAAGAATGGGAGCCTTTTGATGGAAGAGGTGTAGATGAGTGAGTGGAAGATACAGGCAAGAAGCTCTTCCTCCTCTAGTGAGGTGACTTCTTTCCAGCAATGCCTTGCATCCTGAAAGTTAATAAATTCATAAAGAAGCATCCTTCGGAGCTTTCTATAATCTCAATGTATAGAAATCAGTTGATACAATAGGAAAAGAAATGTATTGAATTTGTCCTTGATTCAAAAGACTTTTTAAATCATCCCTCATTATCATTAATTCCCTTAAAAATTATAAATGTATTACTTTAAAAGATTTATGCTATTATTTGTATGTGTGTGTGTGTGTGTGTGTGTGTGCTATATGTATGTGAGTACCCATATGTACACATTTGTTCAAGGTCAGAGGAATACTTTTGGGAGTTGAACATTGGGTTCAAGAGACTAAGCTCATCAGGTTTGTGCAGGAAGCAATTTTACCCACCGAGCTGTCTTGCCAGCCCTAATTCATCTCTTCTCTCTGACATCATCTCCTTAATCCTCGGTACCAGCTCTTTAGAGCTATGACGCTCCCAGGGCTTGTGAAGAGTGTTTAGATAACTGTTTTCACACTGAATCTTCAGTCTCACATCTTTCCAACATGCTGCTCTTAATTCCAAGGAGATAAAGCAGGTCTGACAAACATGTAACATCCTTCTCCGTGTGTAGGACAGACATAAATTCATAAATTTATTATTCTTTCCTTCTGAGACTAGCTGGAGCTTCCCAGCATAATATTCTAGAACAAGGCTGAGTGAAGATTTACTATAACAGGCCAGGGAGAATTTTGGCTTTGTTCACAATCTCTGTTGCAACTTCTCAACTCAGTATAGGGTGACAACATTTACAATATATAGTTATAATAATATAAAATGATGAACTCAACTCTGTTTCAGTAAAACTTATTTACAGAACATGACTAGTTGGACATGGCCTCTGGGGTGTAGTCTACTGTTCTCCTGAAATCTGTAGCTTTCAGATCCACTTTTTAGATACCCACAAACAGTTGATAGTGTAGCAAGACGAAGCTTTTGGAATATTCTTAGGCTGAAGAACACAGGACTACAGTGTTTCTGTGTTGATTCTTATTTTACCTGTGTTGACTCTTATTTTAGATGCCCACCAGTTGAGTTGCTTCACTACGGTGCCCTCTCCTCTCTGAGTGTCTTGAAGTTGAGTCACGTTGGGACCAAAGAGAGCAGCTTCCAGGCCCTATTCGTTTTCATCCTTTTTAACTTTGTCAGTGGCGTGGCTGGCCTGGGAATCCTAGTCATACTTTTGTTTGAAGATATAAAAAGAACTGGCATGAAATACCATAAAGTCATTGCCTTAGAACAGGTACCATTAAACACCACAGTTCAATTATCAAAAGTGTTTCCCCTGGGATTACAAAGAAGGAAAAAAAAAAAAGCCAACCACCAAACATGCCTAAACTATAATATA
Source organism: Rhabdomys pumilio (assembly GCA_030674055.1). Lineage (NCBI taxonomy): Eukaryota > Metazoa > Chordata > Mammalia > Rodentia > Muridae > Rhabdomys > Rhabdomys pumilio. Next base: position 25,471,240 of record JANHMN010000010.1, on the reverse strand, counting down.
ATGGAATAGGATGAAAGGGAATTTAGCTGTCTCCTAGCAACCATCAACTACATCTCAGATATTTATGAGATTCTAAACAGGCTAGTGTGGAAGTAGCGTGCGCTCTCCTGGGAGCTAGATCTTTAGCCAAATGGACAATTGAAGAGTTGGTAGATATGGCTTTGAAAACCTAATGGGACACTTCAGACTAAAATAAAATAGAGAGTGAGAAACGTCAGAAAAGGGAACTTTTATCTGAAGAATATTACTTAAATACATCATTTCAGCAATGCTGATTAGCAAGCCTCTGACTGCTAAATATTATTAGATAATACATTTTTGCAATGTAAAAAGAAAACATCTTATGACTTAAATGATGCATTTGATTCTTTCAACCCCAGCATTACATAAAAGGAAGCATATTTTTATAAGAGGCTGAATTTATATTTATGATTTTCTCCAATGGAACTCTATAAAACCTCATTAAGTTTTTGGCATTGCTTTGGAGTTTGAGATAATTTGGACAAGGCCAGTCTAAAGGTGATCTATCCACTGTTTATAAGAAAACAAGGTTGTTCATAATGATTAATGTGAATAAAATCCAAGGGAAGCTAGATGTTTCTCTGGGGTGATTAACACCCATAATGTTTGGTAAAGTTTCAGAATGGTTTGCAGAACAGGCAAAGCACACCACTCCAGACTCCCACACCAGCCCCAGAGTTAGCCACAGCCAAAAACCAAGGTCACCCTGGCTGTTTTTCCCTTTTCTATGTGCTGTTTGTGCTCTCCTCTGTTTCGTGAGTATCTTCTCTAGTCTGTCTTTCAAGACTCTGATTCTTCATTGGAAAGTCAAGCTAAGAATCAGCAAGATGGCACAGCAAGGAAAGGTGCTTGCCACCAAGCCTGATGACCTGTTTGGCCATTGCGATCCAGGTAGAGAAAGAAGTCTACTGAACCCTGTGAAGGCACTCAGACCTCCACACTAATATATGCGATATATGATATACTGCGATATATATGTGCATGTGTACACATACACACAGAACTAAATAAATATGATAATTTTTTCTCTTCCGAAATGTGGCTTTATCTTCTGGCAGTGTGATGACTGCATTTGTCATCGAGACACTAGAAGAGACTTCCATTTAAGCAGAAAACATCTGATTGCTTCGTTACATAGTCATATCGGAACATTCAGATTGTATATAGATATTTTATCCTTATTTTTCCTATTTATTTATTTACTAACATTGAATTTAAGGTTGAACTTAAATTTCTGACCCCCACGACTCCACTGTGAGAGTTCATGCCTCTCCATACTAAACTTAAATTCTTTCCTTTTATTTATATTATATTTTATTACTGAATCATTGCATTTAGTTTTAAAACACACATGGAAATATGTTCATTACACTTATTTCTTCAAAATAGTCAAGAGAATGCTATAATTTGTATTATTTCTCCCTTTCTCTCCTCACTCTGCTTTTCTCCCTCTCTGACTTTTCCTCCCCTTCCCCCTCTCTCTCTGTGCGTGCGTGTGAGTGTGTGAGTGTGTGAGTGTGTGTGTTTTGGGGGGACAACTGAGGATGCAATTTAGTGGTGTGTGCTTTGTTTATGCAACATCCTGGATTCCTCAGCACTGCCCCACCCCAAAATCATTTATTGTTGTGGTGGTGAAGAATATTTGAAAGCAAGTCTGGAAATATCCATTCCCTAATTGCCCCAGGCAGTAATTCTGCTAACAGCATCAGTTTCTCCCTCTGTCTTTCTTGTTTGTGCATCAATGACTAGGACCTGTCACTTGTGCCTCTAGAGAGTCCTCCATCTCCAGTCTACAACCACAGTTGACGTGGCCCACCAGGATCTTGCCATCTACAGTAACTCCACTTGACTTCACAAGCTGTGGAGGAAGTTGGGATGTGCTGGGGATTGACCCCAGGGCCCTGCATATGCAAAGCAGGCACTCTACCCAAAATAATACATATTTATGGGGCACAGTTTGATATTGTAATACATGTACACATTGTGTAATGACCAAATAAAGGTAATGAAGATACTTTTCATGTTAAATATTATCATTTGTTCTGCAAATATTCAAAATATCATCTCTTCTAGAGATCTGAAGCATACGGTTTGCATGGCTATCTGTGGTCACCCTACTGGGCAGCAAGGCCATGGGACTCAGAGGATGTCCTTCAACTTTAAATGTGAAATGATTATATTCCCATTCAAAACTGTGGGCTTCTCCAGACTGCTCACAGGACAACATTTCAGGATGTAGCCCTGTATCCCTACATCCCAGTGTCCAGCATGCTCTCCTATGAAATCTCATCCCCTCTGTTCCCATGATTCCCACCTTGTACCTTTTTACAGAAGTAATTTGGCCAAGGGTTAGTTTCTTTTCTTTAAAATGAACAAGAAAGGGCTTGTCAGTTAGGCCTCATTAGTTACACCCAAATTCTATGCAACCTGATTTGTTGCAGAGATCAGAATTAAATCAAGCCTTCTCACAGTGGCTTGTAACACTAGTGCTTCTCTATTCCTACTAATTGAGTATCTGTCCTTCTGTCTTAGGTATGTTTTCTTGAAAACACCCTAGAGTTTTTCAGGAATATAATTTTTTCTATTTTTAATTTTTTTTAAAAAATGGTTGTTTTATTCCTATAGGTCCATGGACAGTAAGCTCAATGAGGGTAAAGTTATGTCTTCCTTAGATTGTCACATCTGACCCAGTACCTAGCAACAGTTAGTAAACAAGTCTGTGAACTAACTCTACACCAAGGAACTGTAATGTGTGTGAACTCCTCAGTCTACTCCATTCACACCTGCAGTCCCCTCTTCTGCTGAGATGTTACCCGGAGACATTATGGGTTTGAGATCTTTTCTAATTCTGCTTTCCTAGAATTTTACTAAATTTGCCTGCTTTGTTTTTGTTCATTTGTTTTGTTTTGTTTTGTTTTGTTTTGTTTTGAAGACAGGGTTTCTCTGTATGTAGCCCTGGCTCTCTTGTAACTGTATTTATAGACTAGGCCTGCCCCTGCCTCCCTAGTGCTGGGATTAAAGGTGTGTGGCATCACCCTCCCTGCTGTTCTGCTTTCTTTTGATTGCCTTATTCCAGTTTATTTCTCTCTTCATCAGAGGTTCTAGGTTAATAAGTGGCAAGGCTTTGGTTTTTTCTACAGTTAATTCAGAGAACCTAGTAATAAGCCTCTTGGATAAGAACCATCCTTGATGCAAATTTCGCCTTCCATTGTTATAGAAATAAGTTTAAAGAGAGAACTCAGACTGACAGAAAATGTAGATATCTCTACCCAAATAATTTTAATACCTGGCTGAGAGTTCGAAAAGAAGCACAGCCATGACAGACACACAAGAACGTCCCTGGCAATACTGTTTATGACCGTAAACAATTGAAAATAGTAAACAAACTATAGTGTTTACCTTTCATGAATTGCTGCATACCAATATAAAAGAATGAACTTTATACTTTCCGAGTAGAGAGATCTGGAGTTATCTTTATATTTAAAAAGAAGAACATAGAAGTAAACATACTGTTCTGTGCTTTCTGTAAAAAGGACAAGTATAGGTGTATAAATGATGACAGTCTTTGAGAGACAAGGAACTTAGCAGCCATCAGGGGCTGGGGAGGTTTTATGTGCATGTGTGCACAGGTGTATGTGGGTAATGGGGTTTGTGGCGAGGCGGTTAGCTTTTACTTCTTTCCGCTTTGCTAGAATCCTCTATTGCACATTTTCATTTTTATGCCAAGAGTGGATTCATGGGCCATTTTATTTCTACTTAAAAACATGAATAAAATTTATGTTAAAAATGAACACTCACAAATGATTCTCAGACATTCTTGTACACCTGAATCACTAAAGCGCTTTGTAAGCACAGGAGAGGGGCATGCCTTTCTATTAATTGTTTTCAGTCACCGTTCAAAATAATGAGGCTTGTTATGACATTTGATATTCCTATTGTGGGGCCCAAAAGTCATGTGACTGGGGGAGCCTGTACAAAACAAGAGTGAGGTTGAGATGTGTCCAAACCCCGAAAATCTTGTCCTGATACCAGCAGAAGCAGGACTGCTTCCTTCCTGCTCCGGGCTTGCATGTCCTGGTGCTCATAGACCTTCAACCACAACTTCCTCCACTCTTCAGGTACACATGTATCCTGTTGGCCAGATTATAGGTTAACCTTCCTCGCTCATTATAAGACATGTCCAGAAAGCACCTGGAATTCCTCTTCATGCAAATGAAGCATTTCCAGCTCCTCAGCCTCAACCAATGATGTACACGGACCTTTAAAATGCTCCCCAAGGTTTTTGTGGTTTTGTTTTAATTTTTTTATTGGATATTTTATTTACATTTCAGATGTTATCCCCTTACCCTATTTCTGCCCCACCCAGGAACCCCCCATGCTAGTCCCCCTCCTCCTCCTTTATAAGGATGTGCCCCTACCAACCCCCTACTCCCACCTACCCACCCTCGAATTCCCACACACTGGGTGTTCAGCCTTCATGGGACCAAGGATCTCCTCTCCCACCTATACCTGACAAGGCCATCCTCCCCTACATATACAGCTGGAGCCATGGGTCCCTCCCATGTGCTCCCAGGCTGGTGGTTTAGACCCTGGGAGCTCTGGTTGGTTGGTATTGTTGCTCTACTCATGGGGCCACAAACACTTTCAGCTCCTTCAGTCTTCTCTCTAACTTCTCCATTGGGAACCCTTGATCAGATCAATGGTTAGCTGTGAGTATCTGCCTCTGGGTATGTCAGACTCTGGTAGACCTCTAAAGAGACAGCTATATCAGGCTCCTGTCAGCATGCACTTCCTGACATCCACATCAGCATCTACCTTTGGTGACTGCACATGGGATGGATACCCAGGCGGAATGGTCTCCAGACAGCCCCTCCTTCAGTTTCTGTCCCACACTTTGTCTCCATATTTGCTCCCATGAGTATTTTGTTATCCCTTCTAAGAAGGACTGAAGCACCCACACTTGGTCTTCCTTCTTCATGATCTTCGTGTGGTCTGTGAGTTGAATCTTGAGTATTTCAAACTTCTGAGCTAATATCCAAATATCAGTGAGTACATACCATGTGTGTTCTTTTGTGGTTGGGTTACCTCACTCGGGATATTTTATAGTTCTATCCATTGGACAGTGCAACAATCATTTCAAAACATTTAATTTGTTTGATGCTGGTATTTTACCATGAGGTTTTATTTTACTGATGATTATATGTGGATTTTCAATTTGAAGTCAGGCCGGGCAGTGATGGCCCAGACCTTTAATGCCAGCACTTGGGAGGCAGAGACAGGCGGATTTCTGAGTTTAAGGCCAGCCTGGTCTACAGAGTGAGTTCCAGGACAGCCAGGGCTACACAGAGAAACCCTGTCTGAAAAAAACTAAAAAACAACAATCAATTTAAAGTCAGGATATCCCAGGATACAGTGTTGCATGGGCACAGATTACCTTAAAAACTAAATCAATGACAGAACATTACTTGGCTTAAAATAGTGTGGTTTTCTTTAAACTGTTCAAAATATGTTTTTTTGTATGTATGTAAAGTAGGACATGCAAGGGTTATGAGAATCTGTAGTTGGTTTTTTACTTTATGGTGTAAATTATCTTTTCCAGATTCTGTCTGAAAGGGTTTAAAAAGATTTAGACAATTAAATTTTTATTTGTTTTAATATTTTATGTAATAGTACTTGTATGGGGGTGGGTTGCATGCACAGAGGTCAGAGGACATCTCAGATATTCTGGAGATCTAACTGGGTCCTTAGTCTTTCTGGCAAGTATCTTTACCTGATGAACCATCTTGCAGTGAGGTTTTCTGTTACTTTGTAAGTCCTGTGGACCAAAGCAAAACAAAAACACAGTAGCAGAGCTCTTGGTCCTCTCAGACTGCACATCTGCTGGAAAGCTGACAGTGAAATCCCAAACTGGTTATCGTGCCTTTGCAGCCCAGATCAGCCAGCTCACTTCACACAGACAACATTGTGGAGCCTCCAAGGACAAATACAAAAGTTTGTCACATTTAACCTCATTTGTCCTTCATGGTATTCCCAAGCCAGCACAGAGGAAGGGAGACCTGAACCTTTTGGGGGTCTCCAGCTTCCTTCCACAGATACTTGTCATCCACCACAATGGATCCTTCTCTAAAGCCACCATCCTCTCCAGGCAGCTACTGGGGCCAGGGAGCTTGGTTTCCTCAGAAAACATTGACCCTTCCAGGGATTTGGACCAATCCGATAAACTATCTCTGAAAGCTCTGGTAGTTGAAACATATTGATATTGATATTGACTCTTTTTTTTTTGCTCTAATATAAAATTTAGCTACTATAGAAATGTCAGGCTTGAAAGACAGAAAACATGCTTATCTTCAGTCATGTTTATTGTGGTGGCAAAGAAGGGATTTTCTGGGGATGGGGGGAGAAAGCAAATTGTACATTCAATAGTATTACCTTATATTTAAAGCACAATCTCCTTCTAAAGAGAAAAAAAGGTTTTTAACGCTTAAAGTATAGAAATAAAAGCACAATAAAATCTTCATGCCTGGGAAGGATTTTTTTTTTTAAAGCCTTTTCTTCCTTTTGGAGAGATTCTTACTGAGATCAGTAAACACTTCTCCCAAGTGACAGAACATTTCTGGAGGTGGAAGGGGTGAGGGTCAGCTTCATGTTTCTCAAAGGAAGCACTTGACAGGTTAGCTGTTCCTAGCTTCCTTTGGCTCTCTTGTTGATCTAGGTGGCTCCTGAAAACAACTGTGTCATTACCACGCATCTCCTCAGCTCCGTACCTCAAAGTTTAAATGTTGGCTGTGAGCATACCTCACAGATGCTCAACTCTGTCATGACACCCAGCCTACTCAATTGAAAGTGGCAACTACTCTTCTGTCCTGAGCCTTAATTCCACCTCCTTAGTCTTTTCTTACAAGGCAAGCTTTGGTTGAACTCAGATAGTCTGAGTCTGGTCACTGATGAGTGATTTCTTGAATGATGTCATTGTCTGCTGTCTGCGTGTAGTGGTGCATGCCTTTGAACTCAACTCTCAGGAGACAGGAGCAAGAAGATCTCTGATTTTGAGGCCAGCCTGATCTACATAATAAGATACAAAATAAGAATAATCAAATCTGGCTGAGTGGTGGTGGCACACACCTTTAATCCCAGCACTCAGGACTCAGAGGCAGGCAGATCTCTGTAAATTCAAGGGCAGCCTGATCTACGAAGGAGTTCTAGGAGAGCCAAGAGTATAGGGAGAAACCCTGTCTCAAAAAACAAAAACAGTAAATAAATAAAATAATAAACCTAAAAATAAAATAAACAATTCTTTGAAAATCTTAAACATTCTTCAAATTTCACTATCTGCCAACAAATAAAGTAAAAATAACAATAGAATAAAGAACATGAACAGTAGAGATTTACTATACTCTCAAGATCTTATGCCTTAGAATATATCATTAATTTAATATGGAAATATAAATAATGATAGAATTGAAAACATTTTATGCCGGGCAGTGGTGGCTCATGCTTTTAATCCCAGTACTTGGGAGGCAGAGGCAGGTGGATTTCTGAGTTCAAGGCCAGCCTGGTCTACAGAGAGAGTTCCAGGACAGCCAGGACTACACAGAGAAACTCTGTATCAAAAAAAACAAAAAAACAAACAACAAAAAAAAACATTTTACATTGGTATTTTTGGTCTAGTTTACACATTTTTCATATTGGATAGCAAAATAAGTGAACACTTATCTGCTTGTTTAAAAATTAATAAAAACTGTGGTCTCCCTTCTGGAGCAGTTGTGGCTGGTTGTGTAGGGTCTTGCAAAGAATTCGTATCTGCTTCTGGCTTTCCCAAACTGTATGAGGGAATAGAATTTAAATTTGGTCTAAAATCATTAAAATACTTTGACTATGCTTCCTTTAAGATATGAATGTGTACATATAACTGGAATGGTAGGGTGTTTGATAGCTTGGAGACACTGTTAGCAGAAATTTTTAATTAAGTTTTTCCATATAATGTATTTTATCTGCTCCTCTGACTCCTCCCATATCCTTCCCATCTCCCTTCTGAGACAACTTTATGTTCTTTCTCTATCAAAACAAAAGAAACAACAATAATGGTATCAAAACAAAAAAACAAAACAAAACAAAAAATCAAGAAATGTAATAAACTCACAAAAACAAAAATCACGGGCCAGAAGCTGACCAAACTCTAGGAAGAGCTCTTGGTGACAAAGGCACACAGCTTACTCCTAATTAATCATCTCCTTTACAAAATCTTTCATTTGATGGGAGATGTGATCACATCTTGTTGGCAGCCCAGGTTTCTGTCATTCCCCTTTGGCTGACATATTAAAAGACAGGAAAGCAACCTGACATTACAAATGAGACTGTGCTAGCTGCTGCCGCAGTCCAGGGAAACCAGCCCTACAGATGATAGTCCGGAATCATTTTGATGCAATTTACAAACACTCCTTCCTGGGAAAAGATGAATGGAAGTTGGTATTCAGCTGCCTGAGATAAATGACAAGAGCCGAGCACACAGTCATATTTCTAATGCCTTCATCTTTCCTTTTTCTTTCTTCTCTGGCATTTGGGCAAAAGCAGGTGGCTGGTTTGATAAACTATTTTTGCAGACTTTAAACACCATCAACGCTCTCAGCATATCTACCACAACACTCCATGTACTGAGTTGAGATGAGTTCTCGTCCTTAGCTGTGCCTTAGACCACACGTTTGTTATCCTGGTGGTCCAGTCTTTGAAAATCCACCGAGACCAGGACAGAGATTTTAACAATACATGTAAGGACAGTATCAGAGAGTCAAAAGGATATAAAAGTTTTGCTGAAAGAGTAAAATCAGAAAAGAAAACTTCGTTGAAATAAATAAATAAAATGGCATTAAAAGTACAATGAAAAAATGACTAAGACTCACAGATTCTTGTGTGCGTGCGTTCGTGCGCACGCATGCACGTGGAGGTCAAAGGTCAGCTTTGCATACCGTCCTCTACCGTTCTCCACATTAGTTTTATCTTTTTATTTTTGAGACAAAATCTCCCAGTGAACCCAAAGCTTGCTGTTTTGGCTAGGCAGGTCCGGCAGTTAGCCCTCAGGATGCTCCTGCCTCCCTCCTTTCCCTTCTCTAAAAACTGAGGTTAAAGGCACTCACTGCCATGCCTGGGTACTGAAACTCTAAACTCAGGCCCTCATGTTTGCATAGCCAGTGCTGAACCCCCTAAGCTATCTCTCTAGCTCTTTAATTTTGAGCATTCTGGTAAAGACTGTGGCTCAGCCTTTCAAACATAGTATGAAAAAGGTTTTTTGTTTTGGGGTTGTTTTATTTTGTTTTTGGCTCAGAATGTATTTGGCTCTAGTGAAAAACGAAAAATGAACTAAGCTTATCTTAAGTGCTCTGGACTTCTTTTCTCCAACTGCCTCTTTTCTCCAGATTCCAGTGCCCATTAAACCCTTTGATGAACTATCCAGGTTAAAGCCTCTGAACAATATCTGTATTTAGCCCTTTCTGTTTCTTCTTGCCAAACCCCCATCCTCCCGTTTAATATCCCCAGCTCTGAGGTTTTAGTCTCATAGATTAGAAGTTTGGTGAGTGTCTGTGTTTGTGTGTGTGTGTGTGTGTGTGTGTGTGTGTGTGTGTGAGAGAGAGAGAGAGAGAGAGAGAGAGAGAGAGAGAGAGAGAGAGAG
>JANHMN010000010.1:25401480-25461545 GCA_030674055.1 Rhabdomys pumilio | reverse complement strand
GAGAGAGAGAGAGAGAGAGAGAGAGAGAGAGAGAGAGAGAGAGAGAGAGAGAGACTGTGTGTGTCTGAGTGCGTACATGTTTATGTGGTTTTGAGTATACATGTGTGGCTGTATGTGTGCCAGTGTGACTGTGAAATGCATGTATGTGTCCATACATGTTGAGAACAAAGGACAACTTGCTTGAGTGTTTCTCAAGAGCCACTCACCTTGTTTTTGACACGGGTTTTCTACTGGTCTGTAGCATGGGCTTTCTTACCTTCAAGCCCAGTGATCTTCCTGTCTTTGTCTCCACAGCACTGAGACCACAAGCAAGTATCACCAGTATCCAACATTGCATGAGTTCTCAGGTCCTCATGCTTGAGTGTCCACCATTATACTCACTGAGATACCTTTGTAGCACTAGAATAAAGATTCTTAAAAGTGAGATTCCTTTCCCAGTAAAGTGAATTATATTGAAGAGATATGAGTTTTAATAATCACCATCACACACGCATGCACACGCACACGCACCCACACTCATTCACAACATAAGATATTTCTCTTTGGGAGTGGGCAGAGGGGCAGTACGCTGGATTCTATCCCATGCTCCTCTTGAAAATTAATGCGCAAATTGAACATTGGAACGGTTCTTCTACGTGCCTAAGGACTAACAAGGCAGTGGAAACTAAGCCTTGTAGCTTCATGAAATCAATGGGGGGTAAATTTTCTCATGGCCAAAGTGATTCCAGATTGTTTAAAACAAGACCATCTTTTGAAAAGAAGATGGATTTCAAAGCTAGGCATGAGGCTACCTCTGGCAACCTTCTGAAACACTCTTTCCATTTAGTAAAAAGTAAGACGGAGCTGCAGTGGTGGAGAGCATGTGGAGGAATCTGCAGCACCCATTCCATCTCTAATGGGATTGGAGATGAGGGAAGGGAGAAAAAAACCTCAAGTGCCTACTCTCTCACTTAAACCCAGATATACGAATTCCCCTGTTGGCTATCGACTTAGATGACTGTCTAGACTTCCTCAGAGAGAAAATAATGATAATTTCCTTAACTCGTAGCCAAGGTGCCACAGAAATGGTGCTGACATAATGGTAGAGATTATTTGTTTCTAATTCTACTATAGAGACATAGAGACGTGCTTTGGGAAGTTCTAGCCAGCAGCTATTTTCCCCTGTCTCTTGCATGCTGATGCAATGCTAGAACTTAACTCTCCAATACACATCATGGTTGGTTCAACAGCACTCACTGAAAATGAGAAGAAAATGCTTTTTGTTATAGACCAGCCATCAGGAAGACAGGATGAGATAAAAGCTCAAAACAGTCTCTGGCATCAGGGGAATTCATACTAAGGGAGAAGGCAGGATCTGCCTGTACGTGGGGAAGGGAGATTTTTTAGATTATTTGCAGACACAGAATTAATTACATCATGCCTTTTCCTGAGTGGTGTTTGTTTCTTTGGGGTACAGGAGGGAACAATAAACATGTCAGGAAGGAGTTCGAGCTTGCTAAAGAAAAAGGTTGGTAGGACAAACTGCCTGCTTTTGCATACATTCATTCTTAAAGATCCAGTTTTAAACCACCCATCAGTGAGTGAATCCTGGAGGCTATTCCTGAAGAACAACTTAAGCACTTTGCTGCTTAAGAAATTTCATCTGGCCGGGCGGTGGTGGCGCACGCCTTTAATCCCAGCACTTGGGAGGCAGAGGCAGGCAGATTTCTGAGTTCAAAGCCAGCCTGGTCTACAGAGTGAGTTCCAGGACAGCCAGGACTACACAGAGAAACCCTGTCTCGAAAAGCAAAAAAAAAAAAAAAAAGAAATTTTATCTGGTGTGTCCAGTGCTCAGTCAGAGACAAAAGTTCCCGGTGTAGCCCAGGCTGTCCTGGAACCAGCTCTGTTGACCAGGCTGGCCTCAAATTTAGGTTTTGTCTTCCTCTGTCTCCAGAATGCTGGGATTAAAAGTGCATGCCACCCCATGTCTTGGTCCGTGTTCCTACTCTGGCTGTGTTTACAGTGATGGCGGTGACTTGTGATCCCACCGAAGCCAAAGGGATGTCCATGGTCTGTGCTGCAGCGTGAACCCATGTTGATGTTCATGGTCCGGCGTGCCTCCAAGGGCGTTGTCTGGGTTAGTGGTCCTAACTGCAGCTGGGGGTGAGGGACATGGAGGTGGATGGGAAGTGGAGAAGTTGGCATTTCTGATCTGTGCTGTTGCCAGAAACAGGGTGGATGTCTATAATCCCTGCTCCTACTGACTGTGAGCAAGGAGTCTACTTTTGTTGTAATATCAATGACACCAGATGCACAGCTGAGAATGAAGGACATGGAAGGCTTCTATGACAACCTCTCCCCGCCCCATCCCCTCAAAAAGGTAGCGTCCTAGACAAGAAAACCCTTAAAAAGTGTGATCAGGTTGGGCGGTGGTAGCGCACGCCTTTAATCCCAGCACTTGGGAGGCAGAGGCAGGCAGACTTCTGAGTTCGAGGCCAGCCTGGCCTACAGAGTGAGTTCCAGGACAGCCAGGGCTACACAGAGAAACCCTGTCTCGAAAGACCACCCCCGCCACACACACACACACACACACACACACACACACACACACACACACACACACACACACAGTGTGATCAGGATGCTGAGGTACAACTCTCCATAATTCATGGCTTCTGGCAGGGGCGTTGGAGGGGAAAGACTCAGTTCTAATTAAGGGTCAGGCCGCTGAGAGAGTTTGACCATGCTGCAATGAGTATACAGATAATACAAATTGGATGGTTTTTTTTTTTTTAATTCTTATTTTTATATTTGGGAGGGTCACAAGGGTGAGGGTGGACATGGAAAGACTGGGAAATGAGTGTGAGCAGGGTAAATCCTGAAATTCCTAGAGAATCAATAAAAAAATGTTATGTTGAAAGAAAAAAGAAAGTGTATGCCGTCACACCCAGCTGTGCTTGGCCAATTTCAGTGCTATCCTAGGAGGAGACAGGGACTAGGCCAGTGGGGCGATGATTTCTCTTGCTTGGCCTGTTGCCGTCCTTCTGATGTATCAGCTCAAATAATGAGTCAGGCCAATGGGTAAAAACATGAAACTCTAAATGTAGGGTAATTCAATTAAAAATGTCATGCTCACATATAGAGCGTGACAAGAAACGGTGGGAAGGACTTTAAACTGAGTGCTTATGTTAAATTTAATATTGGAGGGGAGGGGAAAGTGGTATTTTTTTTTGAGGGGCTGGTGATCAAACCCAGTGTTTTGTGTACCTTAGGCAAGCACTTCACCAGTGACCCACGTCCCCATCCTGTGAGTCCAGATCAGTTTAACTAACAAAGTATTCAACATTCCAGTCTCTGCTATCAAAGTTAAAACTTTGCTGCTAAAATTGAGCACGGCTAATTAATCGAATATTTTAAATTATTTACTCATTGTTTTCCAATGCTCAGCCCATTATGTTCGTTTGGTTATTCATCAGAGGTAGCTGACAGTTGCTGTGAATTTAATGTTTGCCCCCTCCTCCTCAACGCCATTGCCTGCAAGGTGATGAAATCAGGAGACAGGGACTTTGAAAGATTAGTTCCTGAGGACAAATCCTGAAAGATGAGGTTTACTACCTTTATAAAAGATGCCCAAGAGGATCCCTTATCCCTCCTACCATATAAGGCCTCAGTGGAAAGACAAAGCTTTCTGTGAGCTGTAAGAAATAACTTTTTGTTGTTTGTAATAAGGTCAGCATCTATATAAAAGTGACTCGAAGGTATCCCAGGGGAAGCCTATTGAGGAGTTCAGGCCCTTCGATCCATGTTCTTGGTCAATAAAAGAATTTATAGATGGATATACAAGCAAATTTTATTTGGAAGAGAAAGAGTTTGAGAAGGCGACAGCACACAGGCTGTGGAGTAGCACAGAGGACCTGTCAAGGGAGGGCTGCATCAGGGATAGCTGGCTCATTGCTTCTGTGATCTCAGAGTTGTTGAGGAGGAGGAAGACAGACCATTTGATTAGCCACGTATTTTGTGATAATTACAGTAATTATGACAAATTATGCAACCATGGCTTGGGTGCGTTTGCATCACTGACTTCAAGCTATGGGCCGTATGTAATGGGACAGATTTTCCCTTAAATTTACCTTTACCAGTTGAAGACCACTGGTGGAAGGTCCTATGCAGTAACATGGTGGAAAGATTAGGAAGTGGGATGTCCTTAGGGGGGTTGCAACTGATAATGACTTTAAAGATGTAGGTGGAAGACCAATTCCCTCTTCTCTGATAAGACAAGAAGAATGGTCAATTTGCATCATTAAAAAAAAATAAGAAAAAGATATAGGATCAGAGTTTCCATTGTCCCTGGTCACTGACTCTCTCCTTTTAGTTCCTCCAGAAACTAAAATAATTACATATTTTATCTTACTTTGTTCCTTCCATTTCTGAACATCATTGTGATTCAAGTGAATTGTCACAATATTTTATAACAGCCAAACATCCAAATGTTTTCTAGTAAAGAACACAATTTACCAGGCAACATTAACCAACAAATGGAGACTACTTTGCTTTCAAATATCTGTGGATTAGAAGTGGTGGAGTAGGGCTGGGCTATCTGTATTCTTTCCAATTTTGTCTTGAAATGCAGTGTGACCCACAAAATGCAGTTAGAAATTAGAATAGCAGAATGAGGTAGGTGGAGAGAAGGTCACACAATCAAGAGTGTCTTTAGATTTAACTGCTCTGAAGAGACACCAGGACCAAGACAACTCTTATAAGGACAACATTTAGGTTGAGACTGGCTTACAGGTTCAGAGGTTCAGTCCATTATCACCAAGGTGGAGAGATGGCAGCATCCAGGCAGGCATGGTACAGGAGGAGCTGAGAGTTCTACATCTTCATCTGAAGGCTACTAGCAAAATACTGACTTCCAGGCAGCTAGTACTAGGGTATTAAAACCCACACCCACAGCAACACACCTATTCCAAAAAGGCCACACCTCCCAATTGTGCCACTCCTTGGGTGAGCATATACAAACCATCACAGCAGGGTAGTGCCCCAGTTCTTACCAAGAGTAAGAGGAGGAAGTAGAGACTGTGAGTGAGACAAAATAATATTTTTTCGAAGCTACCTAAAAATTTGACTAGGATTTATGTAAATCAAAAACCCTTTCTCTGTGCTTACTTTATGGGTTTTTAAGTACAGTTTATTATTTTATTTTTATCTTTTTCCTTTAAACCTTGTTAAATTTGAAATTTCCCTAAGATTAAAATAAGTTTAAGAAAAATTCATTGAGTCAGATGTTTGGAGTGAGAACTTGAAGGACTAAATAATTATTTCATGTGACAATAATGGGATATTATTCATGAGGATAATGGAAACCTGCTAGCAGGTGTGATTTGTATTACTGTCAGAGCAGGAGAGGCCTTGCCCGAATAGTTGATGCCATAGTTTACAGCACACTTCCTAAACTAGGGTTTCCAAAAATGTCATGTGACTTAACGAAATGACTTCACCTCTTGACAAGTGCAAAACCAGAGAATGAGTGGGGAGTGGTTTATTATTTTGAGCAAGAAAACACATAGTTCTCAAAGTAGTGTTTCAAGTAAAAACAGAAGTTTTTAGTGGGGACTTTATAAATATCCATTTCAGGAAAGATTCTGCCTCATACATAGCAGTAAGTACATTCTTTTTTTTTTTTTTACTTATTGTTTTTTTGAGATAGGGTTTCTCTGTGTAGTCCTGGCTGTCCTGGAACTCATTCTGTAGACCTGTAGACCAGGCTGGCCTCGAACTCAGAAATGCACCTGGCTCTGCTTCCCAAGTACTGGGATTAAAGGCATGCGCCACCACTGCCCGGCTAGTAGATACATTCTTCAGCATGTTCAGTTTGCGTTCACGGTCATGTGTCAAAGAAAATAGTGGAGGCTGATGCTACTAACAGAGTCTTCAGCATGATAGGGAGCAAAGTGTACTCATGAAGCCTAAGAAAAACATCAGGATGGCTTACTTGGTGAATTTAGCTTGTTTCCCACAAGACTCCCTGAAGCTAAAACAAACATAATCAATAACAAAACTGGACCTCATATTAACTGCCTCTCTAAGGGGGTGGCTTTTCTCTTAATTGTAGGAGTCTGCCCCATAGGTGCTTTGTAGAGATAATCTCTTGTGCACTGTGTAAAACCATTCACCTGTCAATAAAGAGCTGAATGGCCAATAAGCTGGGGCAGAATTAGAAGGTGGGACATCAGTCAAAGAAAATGGAATTCTGGGAGTCAGAGAGAGGCAAGAAGATTGGTCACCCTGACTCTGAGGTGATAGATCTAAGAAACTGAGGAGAGGTAACTAGCCATGTGGCACACATACAATAGAATAAGCAGGTTATATAAGTTACGAGCTAGTCAGGAAACAAGCCCAGGCTTATGGCCTAGGCATTTTAAAATGAGTAACTGTACCTCAGGGTTGTTATTAGGAAACTGGAGTGCTGGTAAAAAAGTCTGCAGTAACAGTCCTAGATAGTGGCTAAAAGGTCTATTTGTGACTTTTGGCAAATATAAAATGAAACATGTGAATCACTTCCTCTAATTCATTATTAATTACTAAAGGAACAAGACATTAAAACAAGTTGAAAGAAAAAATGAAAAGCATAAATGTTACAAGAAATAGAGGGGAAAACTTAACAGACGTACAGCAGTTAATATTCTGTAAACCAATATAATCTGATATTTTAGTATCACATTTCTAAAAGGTAGAAATCAATTTCTATTCTATCAGATAAAATTTATTTGCATTTTTATTGAAAAGAACCATCTGGGTTAAAGGACCACAAATGTTTGAATTGTTCTCAGTTTTCTCAGCTGTCGCTTTAGATTCTAAACACCTAGTTCAAGAACCATCAAATATATGAAAATTGTGCATGTGTCAGTCAAAAGTTTTCACCTCAATCGTCAGATTCAGCATTCAAAAAATTTGACATGCATACTTTTTTATGTCACTGTTCCTATAACTTTTTAAATGGTGTGTATGTTTGTGCGTCTGTGTGTGTGTGTGTGTGTGTGTGTGTGTGTGTTTGTGTGCCTGTGTGTGCATGTGTTTGTGTGTGTGAGTGTATGTGTGTTTGTGTGTGTGTGAGTATGCGTGTGTTTGTGTGTCTGTGTGCCTGTGTGTGTATGTGTCTGTGTGCGTGTGCATGTGCGTGTGCGTGTGCGTGTGCGTGTGTGTGTGTGTGTGTGTGTGTGTGTGTGTGTGTGTACCAGATGTATGTGTGCACCTGTGAAGGCACTGGATCCCCTGGAGCTGGAGTTACAGGTATCTGTGAGCCACCTGATGTGGACATTGGGAACTCAAATCCCCTGGAAGAGCAACAAATGCTCTTAACCTCAGAGTCCCCTCTCTAGTCCTAATCGTCAGCACACTTTAGTAATCATTTCTATCAGTCTGTATATCTCACTTCACATCCTAATGACTTTTAGATACAATTCTGTAATGGCAGCTCTAGGCTCCATCAATTCAAAGCTAAGAGTGCTATAAAATAACCTCGGAAACCGATGGAAGGGATTTCCCTGCTCCACCCCTTGATTCATGGCTTTACTGTAACTATTCTGTAACATGTTTTGTAATGTGTACACATATAGACACACACAGACACACACATAAACACACATACACTCTCACACACACACAGTTAGATGAAAATAACATGTTCTGTAACTATGAAAGTCCACATCTTGCATAGAGAGACCTCAGTGATAATTCAGAGTACCTAGAATTGTGTCCCCTGGGTTGAAATCTCTTAGACCACCCACATTTGGCTGAAGATAAACTGTTTCCTTATTTCCTCAAAGCATAGTTGGTATTTTTTACCTTAACAAAATTAACAAAACCAAGGAAGGAGTTCAGATGTCTAGTGGTAAAGCACTGGGTTAGTATTTAACCCCACTGTTTAACCCAGAACACCAATTTTTAAAAAAGAGGTAAATTAGAATAAAATTAAGAAGTCTACTTTTATCTAATCTTCTCTATTAAAATAAGAGAGATTTGCCTCCAGGCCTTTTCCTTAGAAAGCTTTTTTGATAAGTAGTTTCTCCTTTCTTTGAAGTGTATATAAACCCTTTAGGAAACTAGATAAATTTTTGTTACCTTCAAGACCCACAAATGGTGGTCTCTAGGTACCTGAAAACTATCTCCCTGAAACAGGAAGTCTATCTGGAAGTTTCTGTGAAAAGGTCTGGACACAGCTTCTTTGGTCAGCACCTTGCACCGAAATCTAAAACTACCTTCTATAAAGATGAGAAGTTTTGCATCCTTGAATAAAGCCAGTAAGCTAACATATTACCACATGAATTTAGGATGAACTCTACATGTGACACATATTACTATTAAGTCTTTTTGCTTGAAGACTAAAATTGTTCATCTTGAAAACGGGCATGTAATGTGCTTTATTTGCTTGGTTATATAAAAGGATGAGATTTCTTTGTCTTTGAAATTCTTGGTAGTTTGCTTGCAAATGGGTCACATTCTGGTTTAACAGTTATTCAATAATAAATCTATTTTCTTTTTCTTCTAGCTGGTTGAGAAGTTTTATAGCTGCCAGGCAATTTTGCTTTGAGCTCCCCCGGCAGAGGGTAACTTTGAGCAAGTTAGTTTTAACTGTGAAACTAAGCTTTACTAGCTTTGTCTATAAAATAAGAAGCCTAATAATACTATTCATAAAATCACTGTGAAAATTCCCCAAGTTAACAAAATAAAACACCTAAAACAATTAATGACTTGTGTAAAGAACTCAATAAGCACTGGTATTATTATCAAACAAAAATGACCACAATTTCTAGCTCTGATGCTTTGTTGAGTAGCAATTTCCTTTGAGATAAAATGTTCCATCTCTGAGGAATCTCAAAACTCAAGATGTTCTAAATGTAGATGAAGCATTCAGTCCTTCAAGTGTTGGAGACCAGAGACCCCTAGGCTGCCGGGGTCAGCCAAAGGACAGAGGCTTTCCAGAAAAGGCGCAACCTTCACAGTTCCAGCAATGTCACAGCTGGACCTCAGAACGTTCCTCAGAACGTGAACGTTCCAACGCTGAAGATAAGCAACAGCCTCGAGCCATAGATAACCGGACTAAGGACACTGGGCAGGGATGGGTGTTTTTACTTCCCTGTTTTAATTTTGCTTATATACTGCAAGCCTTGCCTCTAGTAAATGAGACCTTGACGACAGCTAGACTGACTCTGTCCGTTCTTCGCCGCTTGGTCTCCCTTCTCTCTCCGACCCGTGTCTCTTTCAGGTGGTGGCTACTCAGGGACCCTGTAATAACTTTGCCCGTTGGACGGGACATTCAAGGAAGTGTCTTAAGATTCAGGATGTACTAAAGAGAGGCTTTTAAGATTTGGGAAATAAGCAACTCAAAAGTTTCAAGAACTCCCTAAAACTGACCAAATGGACTAGGTTCCTCCCTTCCCAAGCTTACATAAGCAATAAGAACTGCTAAGAGATATTCTCACACAAGCTAAGCTGCCTAGAAGAAGCCCAGACCAAGAGAGTTGCCTGGAAAATGCTCAAACTTATTAAGCTGCCTGCGAGTCACAAAGTGAGGTCCAGGATACCTGATTTTATGAGCTATCACACATGCTGGCATGAACTCTTAGTGATTCAGTTGCCGGAGACATCTCTGCTCCTGTGAGTAACCATATTCCTGTGAGTTACCAATGTTCCCATAAATAATCTTATTAAACCTATGGGTTTACCAAGATGGACTTTAATAGTATCCTTACTTTGGACTGTCATTGGTTCCCTATCTGGGGTAAATAAATGTTTGTTTATGTTCCCAGAAATAGTGTCACACAAAATGCTTATAGAGAAAAATGTATCTACATCCAAAAATGGTATCCTTGGGAATGAAGAGATGGCTCTGCAGTTATGGGGACTCACTGCTCTTACAGAGGACCTGGGTTCAATTTTCAGAAGATCTATGGAAGCTCTCAACCACCTGTAACTTCAGTTCCAGGGCATCTAATACCCTCTTTTGATTTCTAAGAGTACCAGACACACACCTGGTGCATATGCTTATATACACAGGCAAGGCCACAGACACATAAAATTCAAAAGAAAGTGTCCCAGTCCCTACATTGTTGTAGATAGGTGTATTGACGTGGGCTTTAATAAGTTAGAAATCAAATGTGACTAATTTAGAGATTGCTGCACAGTAGCTGTCTATCGTAGGATTGTGGGATGTTCTGTATACAGCAGTTTTACATATTCTGTAGCTTAACTTGCAGTTATAGTTTTTTAAAGTATGGGAATAGTTTGTTTTCTTCCATCATTTCAAATTTATCCAATAACTCAATATGTTCCCTGGTCCCCAAATTCCCCTCCTGGTTGTATATGGAATCTACAGTTAGCTATTTATGCTTTAGCTACATCTTCAGAATTCTGGCCTTGTTGGTGGTGGGGCTTTGTGGGGGTTGGGGAGTCAGTGTTAGCTATTCTCATTCAATTACAATTGTTTTAATTTCTTCTCAAACTGACTTTTTAAAATTTGTTAAAAAGAAGACAAGGCACACAATTTTACTGACAATACAATCGTAATAATTTTATATTAAATTATGCCTTTGGGTTATATGATAAATTCTAAAGCAATAAAGTGTATTGGCTGCAAACATTTGTAACAAAGCTGGTACTAATAAGGTTATCTCAGAAGTTGTAGGTCGGTGTTGAGGCTGAGTTCAATTAACTGTAGGCGCACCCTGAACAAACAGCTGAAATGGGGCCACTGTAGGAGTGCTGGTGTGGAATCACACTTTAGAGCCTATTATGTCTTGATTAAGACTCCCCTGGATATTCCTTTTTAATGGAATTTGAGGGATTAAAAATGGCTTCACAAATCACTTTTTAATCTGGTGAAGGAAGTGGGGAATGAAAAACACCTCCGCTGTCATCTTCAAGTGCAAGGCAGGTTGTAAATAAAGAAAACAAATTAGAGGCTGGTTCACACCTCATCAGCTACCTAACAACCTGTTACCAGTTAATTACACACCTTTAAAATGCATGTACAAGAGAAATTATTCAGAAATCAGTTTCTCTGAAGGGGAGGGGAGCAGACAGGTAGGATGTCAGCAGAGGTGACTATTAACTATTTGGATGTTGTGATCAACCAAATAAACGGGGAAATATTTTTCTCGGGAATCATTCATTTAGAAAGAGTTATCTATCAGTATTATAACCTCAAAGGTATCTGAACCAGTGATTCTCAACAGGCAGATAATATTTGTTGGACATCCTGGGAGATGAAATCTCCCACAGCCTTTAGGAACCTGTTCCAGTGTTCTGAGTCCGGCTCATGGCCACAGGTTGAGTTCATGTGCAGGGCCTAACCCTAAGCAAATAGAAGACACAGGACAAAGCCTGTGGGAGGTTTGAACAGCTTCCGCTTTTTGTTTGGTTTTGCTCTTCGGTTTTGTTTGGATTTGTAGTGTACCATTTCTACATGCTTTAGCTTTAGGGTAAATGGAAAACTGTTGAAAATTGTATATCTCAAACAGCAAATAAATTTGAAACTGTCAACAATTGTTATGTTATCTAGTCTATGTATATAATTTCAATGAGAGATTTTGTTATGTTAGGCTTTGGGTCTCTGCCTCAAAATTTATATGTTGGAATCCCGACTCTAAATGTGAGGGTGTTAGCGGAGGAACTTTGTGGAGGCTATGAGGGTAGAACCCCATAAGAACAAGACTTGTACCCTCATAAAACAGATCCCGGGATGGAGAGATGGCTCAGCTTGCCAACGACCCAAGTTCTGTTTCTCGAGCCAACACTGGAGGCCTCACAATCTTCTGTAACTCCAGCTCGAGGGGGATCTGAGGCCTCTGTGCTCCACACAACACATGCATGTACTCTGCATACTCCCACACACATAATTTTAAAAAATCTAAAAGGAATATAAAAATAATTCCCTTTCTTTTATTGCTATAAGAGGTGAAACCACAGAAGTCACACCATCTGACAAACAGTGATCAGGAAAACATGTGGGTATGTTTACCTTTTTCCTTTGCAGCTTATGGTATTTCAGCCATAGGCTCCTAGACAGGCAACTGTGGGTTTGTATATGATTTTTACACATTTTGCTTCTGTAGGATTATTTTGAATACATAAAAGTCTCCAAAGTATAGATTTTAAATCCTGAAAGTTTTGTGAAAATGTCCTGTAAGATATGAGTCTGCACACTGGCTTGGACTCCATGGGTAAGCTGCAGTCAGTCATTTTCTCTGTGCTATAGATTAACCCTCATTAGACCAGGGTAGTTATTACCTACCTCACTGGGCAGCTTGGAAGCATGACTGACAGAAATAATTTTAGTGCACTAAGCCAGGGGTAGTGTAGATTGAGATCTAAATTCTAAAAATATTACCTTGTACATCTACCAAAAGCTCTGCTTCAAATTATTCTGTTTTAAAAATAGAGGTGTATATCATTTGAAATGAGTGAACTCCACAATAAATATATTGCTGGATAGACTACACAGACTTTATTTGAATTATTAATTCTATTTGAGTTGTAGTCACTTAAAATTTGTGGTGGCTTGAATAAGAACTGTCCCCACAGCCTCACATATTCGAATGGAACTGTTTGGCAGGATTAGAAGGATTATGAAGTGTGGCTTTGTTGAAGGTAGTCTGTCGCTGGGGGTAGGTTTTCAAAAGGCCACAGCAGGCTCAGTCTCTCTGACTGTGCATCAGGAAGTAGCTCTCAACTAGTTTTCTAGCGCCCTTTCTGCCATTCCTGTGGCCATGCTCACTGACATGATAATGAACTAAACCTCTGAAACTGTAAGAAAGCCCCAGTTAAATGTTTTCTTTTATAAGAGTTGCCTTGGCTATGGTATCTCTTCACAGCAATAACATTGTGTGGAGAGCTTTTTGGGGCCGCTTGGCAGGAATCTGACATTGACCAAGGACAAAGAAATGGGCTTCAGGCAGAAATCTGACACTGGCCAAGGACAAGGAAGTAAGTTCAGGCAGGAATCTAATTTTAGGCAAAAACAGGGATGTAATTTCAGCCAGGAATCTAAATCTTAGGCTAGAACAAAGGCATGAATATGACTGTGAGCTAGGACAGGGGAGTAGGCTCAGATATTTTGGTCATCCTGACAAACCCTTAGAAACAGTGATCACGGGACTTTGCTAATTGTCTTGCTTGTTCCTTGACTATTTGCATCTATTTATTGTATTGCTAGTTCCTCAACCTAGAACTGGCCTAAATACTTGCATGTAATTAAAATGGTATAAAAGCAGATTGGGAAAAAAATAAACCTGCCCTCAGCCTCATAAATGGCTGGGGTCCTGCTACAATGTTGTCTAATTGTTTGAGTTTTCTTTTTAATCCTCACTCCTGTGAGAACCTGTTGACTGGCTGGGCTGGCCTGGTCAATACTGTGACTAAGATATAAGTGATTGTTTTTACACTATGCATTGATTTGTTTAGCATTAATTCACCATCCAGTAGCTGTTCAATAGCTATTTAATCAAAAGATATCTAGTCACTTCTAACGAAAGGTGGATTAGTAGTATAATCTCAGCTGCTTGGAGGGCTAAAACAGGAGCATGGCCTGAGGCCAACTGGACAACACAGACCCGAGACTCTATCTCAGAAAACATTTTGTGTATCTTCTTCAATGCCTTTCCTCAAGGTTTTATAATGTTAATTGCAGGGGTCTTTCACTTTTTCGTTTATATTTATTTACAATTACTGTATTTTATAAGCATTGTATATGAGATTGTTTTCTTGATTTCTTTTTTAGATACTATGCTTGGTATATTGCAATGGCATTGATCAAAGGCTAAAACAACAAATAATCTATCAGCACATACCCACAGACTCATTGTTATTTACCCAAAGGTGTCCACTAGCTATCTAGTTAGATGAATCACATAATTGGCATTCTATCTCTCTCTCTCTCTCTCTCTCTCTCTCTCTCTCTCTGTGTGTGTGTGTGTGTTTGTGTGTGTGTGTGTGTGTGAGTGTGTGTGTGTGTGTGTGTGTGAGAGAGAGAGAGAGAGAGAGAGAGAGAGAGAGAGAGAGAGATCCTTGTCTGGATATTGTTCATCTCCTTGAAAATATGTTTAAAAATTTTTATTTTCTCTTATGTACAGGTGTTTTGCCCCACAGGTTTGTCTGTGTTATATACATGTAATACCCATGGAAGCCAGAAAAGAATATCAGGTTCTCTGAAACTGGAGTTCCAGACAGTTGTGAGCTACCATGTGTATGCTGTAAATCAAACCCTGGTCTCCTGTAAGGGCTGCTAGTGTTCTTACCCACTGAACACTCCATAGAAAATTCATAGAAAATCTTTTTAGTAGTTAATAAATAAGGAAGCTCCCCATCCTGCATAGGTCAAATTGAGATGCTGTTTTGCATCAGAACCACCCTCACAGTCCTACATTTCCTGTCTATTGACACCTGCCTTCCGGGCAGTGATGGCGCAGGCCTTTAATCCCAGCACTTAGGAGGCAGAGGCAGGCGGATTTCTGAGTTCAAGGCCAGACTGGTCTACAGAGTGAGTTCCAGGACAGACACGGCTACACAGAGAAACCCTGTTTCGAAAAAAAAAAAAAAAAAAGAAAAAGAAAAAAGAAAAAAGAGAGAAAAAAAAGAAAAACAAAGAAAAACAAAGATACCTGCCTTTGTGCATTGAAAACAAGAGTTTGTCCATACAATATAGTGACATACTATAATAGCTGTAAAGATACTGCATCAAGTTAAAAGTTAAAAATATTAGATTACCTTATGGGTATAATTCTACTACTACATTTTGTATGTCACAAAATTAGCATTAAAATGAAAGAGAAAAGTCTGAAGTAGAAGACTTCTATATTCTTCCTTCTCTACATATACCTACACACACTGTTATGAATTATGTAGAGTGATTATGTAGGTATGTGTGCTTTTACAAGTATGTATCCATAAACTTTCATTGGATTTTTTTAATAAATCATTTATACATACTATTTTGTAAAAACAACAACAACAAAATCCTGTACTGTTGGTAAGTTTAAGATCCCGCCATGCTTTCCGCTATAGAAATTCTGTAAATAAGCATTCTTGATCCTCAACATCACAAATTTTGCAACTCAATCATTGAATTTCTAAAAGAAGAACTGAAGAGTTAACGAGTACAGAAACCAAGCAGGGGTGTGTCTGCCTTCTGGCTTGTGCTGGACAGATAAGAAAAAGTCACTCTTGTTTTTGTGTCTTTTAAACGTAGGGGCCTGCAACCATCAGTGACTAAGCCTTTCGTTGACGCTTCTGTCTTGTCTGTAATCGTCTTTCACCCTCGCCTTTATTTTAATTTCCTAAACTTGCCTCTTTAGACAAGTCAATCTCTTTGTTTTGGAGTTTTAAATAGTCAAATGAAGCACATCTAAAACCTGTGCATTCTCAAGTGCTTTCGTATCTGATCTGGTACCCATTGTTAAAAGATCATGTTTAGGGGAGGGAGAAAATCATGACTATTCTTTCAACAGGAAAAAGAAAATCGAGTGCAGTTTTCAGCATACTTTATATTTAGAAAAAATCAAAATGTAAAATGTATATAAAGGAATGGACTTCTTTTTAAAAGACTTTTTAATTTTATTCTCTTGCCTTCCCTCCCTCCCTCCCTCTCTCTCTTTCTCTCTCTGTGCACATGTGTGTGTGTGTGTGTGTGTGTGGTGTTCCACTTATGTGTGTGTAGGTCCAGAAGACAGCATCAGATGCTTGGAACTGGAGTTACAGCCCGTTATAAACTGCCCCACATAAGTGCTAAAAACTGAACTCTCTGCAAGAACAAGAAGCATTATTAACTTCTGAGCCATCTTCTCACCCCAGGAATAGAATTTTTAATAGGATGCAAAAACGTTTCTTTTGCATAAGTGAGAAGGAAACTAAATTGAAATTAATCAGATGAAATGGGATATGCATGTCTAACCGTCCTTGTGGTTGTAAGATGTTAAAACACTGGAATCCTGTAGCGCAGACAGAGATTCCATATGCAGTGTGTAACTGTCCATTGAAACACATTTTCTCTGTAATTCTTAGGTCCTTCTCTTTTTTATAATCAAGATTATTTGTAATCATCAAATAGAATTAGTATTAGCAGACTTAGCATGATTATTTACAAAGGTGCAGCAAAAATCTTCATTCTTCATATAATGTATCTGAAATCTGAATTGCTGGAAGGCTTTTGAAGTATCCTAAAACAGATCTGAGGTCAGTAATTTGTTATTGCAAGGGTAGGCAAGCCAAGAAGTTTGTTACCATACTCATGTCCACAGTCCTGTAAATATGGGTAATGTTTTTCTTTCCTAGGTCCCCTAAATAGTCAAAAACTCTTGAGCTGCCAGGAAATGACCTTCAACACTAATTTGGAAGTCCAGAAATCTTATAAGCCAAGTATCAGGCCAGTTGACCCACCAGGATTTTGTAAGCATTAGTTGCATGAAATTTAAAACCTTACAAGTGTAGAGTGAAAAATTATAAAGATCATTTTATAAAATATATACAGGTCTTTCTTTAGACTTTTCTTTAAAGGGCCTGAAAAATATAGAAAGTTTTTATGACCCCTAGACCTGAGCAAAAGAATGCAGGTTCACTAGTTCCAAGAAAGCAGATTAAATGTAAGATTTTGGGCCTTCACTGCCCCGGGATACATTCCACATTCTGGGAGGGGTACATTACCCTGAGTCAGAGGACACTTTCAAGATTAACATTCAAGAGAGAAAGGGAGGGACTAGTTAACATTCCTTAGACCTCAGGGAAGAGAACCTACCTGTGGGTGGGGAAGGCCCAAAGCAGGAAGACACATTCCTGACCACAAAGAAAGATGCAAGTCATCTGGGTGGTCCCAGGAACTGGCTGACCACAAGATAAATGGTTGAGGTTACATCCTTACAAAAGATAAGTGTATAAGATGTTTTCCATATGACCCTGACTAAATTTGGGTTGGGACCTTTTAAGACTTTCTGTTATGTTTCCTTAGCAACCCCTCCCCCCTTCCCCACTCCCCTGGTTTGTGGTTTTCCCCTTTAAAAAGCCCCTCAGCCAGCCGGTCTTTGTCAATTCAGCTCCTGCATGAGCAAACGAATTGACCATGGCCTGCCAATTCTCCCTAATAAAGCCTCTGCTGATTGCATCCAGTTACAGTGTCTTGCAATTTTTGGATGGCCATGACTTCCCGAGAAATCATGCATTATTATTATCTGGTTATTGCTTTCACTTGGATTTATAATCTAGAATGAACTACAATCCAGAAATGGAGGACATAGGCTTTTTGATCCAGACCTTGAGGAATAGTGGCCATGAAAAGCTTTGACCCAAGCATTGGGGTACATGCCTTTAATCCCAGGAGACAAAGGCAAGCAGATCTCTGAGTTCAAGGATAGCCTGGGACTGAGCAAGTTCTAGGTGAACAAAAGCTTAAGTCCAGGTGTGGTGGTACATGCCTTTGATTCCAACATTCAGGAGACAAAGCCATGCAGACCTCTGAGTCCAAGGGCAATCTATAGAGCAAGTTCCAGGACAGTCAAACTTTGTCAGTAGAATTGGAAAACAGAAAGTTGGTGATGTAATAGAACAAGAGGGTCATGTTCAGCCCCAGGAAGTAGTTTTGGCTGTGTGGTTCTGGCTTTAGAGTCCAGAATAGAAGAGACTACTGGACAAACCCTAACTAAAACAAGTAATTAAAGTCATTTGTTTGTTTGTTTGTTTTTAAAGAAAATGAGGCTGAACATGGTGGCTCACACTTTTAATTCCAGCACTCAGGAGGCAGAGGTAGGTAGATCTCTGTGATTTTGAGGCCAGCTTGGTCTACAGAGTGAGTTCCAGGACAGCCAAGGCTGTCAGAGAAACCCTGTCTCAAAAATGAGAGGGGGGGGAGGGAGGAGGGAGAGAAGGAAGGAAGGAAGGAAATAAAAAAGGAAGGAAGGAAAGAAAAATGTTTTGTTTTTTAAGAAAATGAAACAAAAGATACACACACATACAAATATGCGTGGTGGTGTTTGTCTGTAGTGCCAGCACTGGAAAAGTGGAGGAAGGCAGGTCTGAGATTCAGAAGGAGCTTTGGCTCCTTATCCAGTTGAGGACAGCCTAAGCCAGGAGATCCTGTCTTTAAATAAGTTAGTAAGTAAATAAATAAATAAAGATTGATAGGTAGATAAATAGATGGATAGATAGATAGATAGATAACAGACAGGTGGATGATAGATATTAGGCTTTGCCCTTACTGTAAGTACTCCATATTATATAAAACAGTAGTCTTTCTGTCTATGCTTTGTCCTGAGAGACTCCATTTTGAGGGTGGAGGATGAGTCTGTATTTGGGTAGACACATGAAGGGCATCCTGATAAATAAAGGGCAGAATGATAAATGACTTAGCTCTAAAAGTAAAAAGCTGGCCACTCTATAAACGTATCAAAGTAAATTGAATGTATTAAAATCAAAGTAGGAAAATATGGCCCTAGAACTTACCAGATACAACAGACCAAGAAAAGAGTACATCTCTCTCTTCTAAACCACATAAGGAAAAGGACACTTACCACTATAACAGTGACGGCCCCACCACCTTCTCGTCGGACGACTTGGTTTATATATCAAGGAATTGACAAGCTAAGAGTTTTCTAACTAGCTCAGGGCCTTCAGCTCAGCTTGGTGCCTGATGTTGACACAGCCTATTTCATTTGCCAACCATGCATCTGCCTGTCTGTCCATCTGGACCTACCATGAATCCACCTGCTCTTCATTTGCCACTCTAGCCTCCACCACACCTTGCTTCTCCAGTTCAACTCTGGCCCTGCAGCCTAACTCTACAGCAGTAACACCAAGTCTCCAGCAAAACACCAGCTTGAGCTCATTGTCTTCTTTCCACAGAGACTATTTTAATCCCTGACATTTCTGGCTCTCAGGTCTCTGAAACATCTTAATCACTGCTAAACTTTCTAAACCCTTTGCAGCCATTCTATAACCAATTTATATACATGTTTAGGCAGCTTTTCTTTTGATGTGTAAATGTGTGCATTGAATATTAATATTAGTAACTGGTTGGAAAAAAGAACTTATGTTTACATTGGCTGAGATTATCAAGGAAAGTAGAATTACTTGGTAAAGAAACTCTGACAATAAAACCACCACTTCTTGTGAATTTACTTTCACTAAGTTCTATCATTGTAGGACATGAAGCGTTTATCTATGTTTCTCACATAGTACCTTGATAAGACAAAAAATACATACAATAAAATACAGAATAGGAAAAATATTTGTAATTCCTATATTTGACTAGAAACTTGTATTTAGAATATATAAAATCTTGCAATTCAATAATAAAGATAACATATAACTCAGTTACACAATTGTCATCAAGTTTGAGTAGAAAGCTATCTAAAGTACCAATCGAAAATCCCTGTACCTTCATGTTATTGAGTAGACCTGAGCCTACTTACTGTAATCATTGGATTGGGGGAGGAGATAATGATTTCCTGCTGCATGCATGGTTTGGTTTTAACAGGCTGTAAGCCCAAACTGGCTATTAGCATACCAAAGGTGTGGATCTCTCCATCTCCCAGAAGCTGAGATTTTAGGTGTGACAATCATGTGCTTGCATGTACATTAACCCTACAGGCTCATGTTTGCTTAGTCCCCAGTTGATGGGGAAATACTTCTAGCACCATGCCTGCCTATCTGCTGTAGTCATCTCTGCGTAAAATGGATTAGCCTTCAAATTGTAAACAATTGCTAGCTAGGTGCTCAAGTTTCTCAGTTGTGGTATCTTAAGTAGAACCAACATGGCCAGGTTACTCTCCCTGTTTGGCTGTCATCCAGGAAAGTGCCTAGGGCAGAAATGTCAATCTAGGGTATCCAGGTACCAGTGCTAATTTGTCAAGCAGAGTTGTCTTCATGTTTGCTGCATGTATGTGTAGTATGTGTAGCATCAGTGCTTTCGGAATCCAGAAGAAGGCATCGGGTCTCCTGGAACATCTTGGGATGCCATGTAGATGCTATGAATTGAACCATGGTTCTATGGAAGACCAACCAGTGCTCTTAACCACTGAGCCATCTTATCTCCCCAGCCCTCAAACTTTTTTTTTCTTTTTTTTTTGTTTTGTTTTTTTGAGACAGGGTTTCTCTGTATAGCCCTGGCTGTCCTGGAACCCACTCTGTAGACCAGGCTGGCCTTGAACTCAGAAATCCACCTTCCTCTGCCTCTGGGATTAAAGGCATCAGCCATCACTGCCTGGCACCCCCAAACTTTTAAACCTAATGTTTCAATAAAGTCTTTTTCTCTTTAAAAAGGAAGAAAGAAAGAAAGAAAGAAAGAAAGAAGAAAAAAAAAGGAAAGAAGAAAGTTATCTAAAAAATATGCACAAAGAGCCAATAGACACACTGAAAAATATTTGACATCATTAATTAGGATGGCTTATGATAAAGCATAGAGCAATTGAAAACATCACACTCTGATGATAAGAGTACAAAACAGTGCAGCCACTTTGGTAAATGGTCTGCAATCTAATGTAGAGTTGCCATGGAAATACCAAACAGAAATTTACCATATAGCATAGCAATTTTATTTCTGGGGATATACCTAAGAGAAATAAAAATCCTCGTAGAGCCTTGTAAATAAATTTGTATCACGCAGTATCCATAATAGGGGGGGGGGGGGGGGGGAAGTGCAAACAAAATAAATGTTTATAGCTGAGACAGAAAGAAATAACTGCATACAAGTGAGTAAGAGTTGACAATAAGAAATAATGAAGTGCTGATACAAAATACAACAAGGAATCACAAAATGTTATATGCTTAGGGAGAGAAGTCAGAATCTAAAGATAACAAATGACAACATTCTGTTTTTAGAAAAGTTTCAACGTTAGCAAATCTAACTTGAATGACTGCTAATGGATACAGTATTTCATTTTCAGATGATGTGTTCCCAAACCAATGGCAGTGATAGCTGACTAGCAGTGTGGATTTTCTATGATATGTACTTGGGGGCCAGCAAGACAGCTTAATGGTTAAAAACCACTTGTTCTAGCAGAGGTTTGGTTCCCAGCACGCACTCCAGTCCCGGGAGATCCAATACTTTCTTCTGACTGCCACATAGACTTAGCATGCAATTGGTACACATACATATATGCAGGCAAAACACCCATACAAATAAAATAATTGATGCTAATCTTTTTAATTAAGAAAAAGGCCCACAAATTGTATGCCTTAAATGGCTGTTTTCATGGCATGGCATATGAATTATATCTCAACAAATGACATAAAATGACTGAGCTCAAGACTGAGGACAAGATGCTATTGTCTGGTATCAGCCAGAGCAGAGCTATACTGGGTCACTAGGAGCAAGTCACGGGCAAGGGAGAACTTTGTGCAGAGACGCCAGTTTCTCAAATACATCCTGCCTAGAGAAGATGAAGCAGCATCTTTTCTGATTTGACAACTCTGTCTCTCCATCTCGCCAACAATAGCATATCCAACAGATCAATTTCTAGTACCTTTTTTTTTTTCACAAAATGAAAGACCAACTCTTTGTAACTCTACAGAAGCCCTCTGGGAAATCTCAATGGCAGTTTTAGTGCTTTAGGTCTTAGTAACCTTGAAGAGCACAAAGGGATTTGGAGACCAAAATTATTTCCATTTTTTCTCAAAAATATAGAAAGACACAGCTGTATTTCTCCGGAACTATGGCTCCTAAATATAGTATAAACACCATATTCATTATAACTTTTAGCCAAGCTAACTTGTATTTCCCAGAGAAAACTGCAGTGTGCGTAATTGTGCCCTGTCACTCATCGGCATTTCGCAGTGTACCAGAAGAACTAGTAAAGACACATAACATAGCTTTCCTCAGCTGCCATGTCATTCATACTCACTTCTCAAAGAGGCAGAAATGAGCATATTCATTACAGGCCCAAAGAGCCTCAGAAAAATGAGAGCGAGAATCTGATGACGGATGAAGATTAGTAATCAGAGAGGCTGGAGGGATGCCTCAGCAGTTAAGGGCACTTGTTCTTGCGGAGGCACTGGGATTAGTTGCACGCCTCCATGAGGCAACTCACAACCATCTGTAACTCCAGCCCCAGCAATTTCATTGCACATGGTGCACATACATTTACGTGAGCAAAACACTCAGATACATAAAATTTATTAATTAAAAAAAAAGATTTGAGATCAGTATTTCTGTATCTTGAGGTACTATTGTGCTGTCTAGATAATAAATAAGCATCAATTAAATCAATTTAGTACCAGCTCAAATTTTTATTTTATTTTATTTTATTTTTTTAATTATTGGGGCTGAAGAAATTGCTTAGCAGTTGAGAGCACTGGCTGCTTTTCCAGAAGATCCAGATTCAATTGCCACCAACTACATATAGCTTACCACAGTCTGAACTCCAGATCTTGGAGTTCTGAAACCTTCACCCAGACACACATACAGACAGAACACCACAAAACATAAAATAAAAATAAACAGTTTGAAATAAAATAAAATAATTGCTTCATTCTGAACGTTATTATATCTAAATGTGTTCTTCATTATGCAATGCATACCTTTAGAGACAATCATGCATGTAATGTCAATAGGCTTCTTTGTAACGTAAACATAAAAACTGACAGCCAGGGGCTAGAGAGATGACTTAGAGGTTAGGAGCACTGTCTGTGGTGGGCAGTGGTGGCTCACGCCTTTAATCCCAGCACTTGAGAGGCAGAGGCAGGCAGACTTCTGAGTTCGAGGCCAGCCTGGTCTACAGAGTGAGTTCTAGGACAGCCAGGGCTACACAGAGAAACCCTGTCTCAAAAAAAAAAAAAGAAAAGAAAAGAAAAGAAAAGAAACCAATCCAAAAAAAAAAAAAAATAAATAAAAGCACTGTCTGCTCTTCCAGAGGTCCTGAGTTCAATTCCCAAGCAACTACATGGTGGCTCACAACTGTCTGAAATTGGATCTGATGCCCTCTTCTGGTGTGTCTGAAGACAGTGGCAATATAAATATATATACATATATATCTCTATATATATATGTATATATATATATATCTGACATCCAAAGAGTCTAACTTTCAATACTATTGGATGTTTCTTATTTGCTAAAGTTTTAACTAAACTATATGATCTTGATAATTAATATTATTTTTAGATAGGCCTCACTGACTAGTCTAGGCTAGTCTTGAAATGAAAATCCTCTTTACTTTCTGAGTTCTGGAATTGAGGATGTGAACCACCATGAGCTGCTTGAAACTGGTTCTTGGTAAGTTTTTTTATTTCATTTTATTTTTTTGTGTGTGGTGTGAGTGAATTCATATTCACCTGTATATGGGTGCATGGAAGCAGTGTAGAGAGACCCAACCCCAAAACTTCAGTACTGCTCTAGTATTCTACAAAAGAGCTGCTCAAGACTGGCCCTGTCCACTTTGTTCCACAGACTCAGGGAAGCCCATGAGACCCACCCGCCTTCCTAGGGAGCTATTGTCAATTAACAGTCATTAGGTGGAGAGGTAGTATTTGCTTCAGTGGGATAGCCACAGATATGTTGTCCTTGCTCCAGTAACTTACCTTCTACCCTTGCTCAGGTGAGAACTCTAATTAACCTCAGTGGACCACACACAAAAAGAAGACACAAAAGTGGAGGGAATACTTGTTGAAAAGAAGAATTTTTTTCTGTAGAGAAAGGGAATAAGAGAAGGTGAAAGGGTTAAAATTTTTCAAAAACTCCTAGCAGGCTGAGCAGAACCAAGAGTGCAGGTCAGCTTGGTTGTGAGCTCTATGTTTCAGGAACTTGGCTGACCACAAGATAGATGGTTGAGTATGAATAGACTCTTTGAGAATAACCTATACAAAATGTTCCCCATGACTGTTCCTTGTACCCTGTCACAAACTGAATAATGGGCTGGGACTTTCCACAGGTACTCTCCAATGACGCCCCTTCACTGGGTTATGGTTTTTTCCTTTAAATTTTCTCTGCCTCCAAAGCCCCGGGGTCAGACCCCACTGCCCCTTTGTGAGTCATGGGTCTTGACCTCAGCATGCTGATTGAAATATACCTCTTGCTGATTACATCAAGTTTGGTGTCTTGTGAGTTATTGCGTGGCCGAGAATTCCTGAGGCTTGGGTGAGGTCCTCCCTTTGAGGGGGCCTTACAAAGGGAATGGACACAAAAATCTTCATTAACACATGAAATGCGTAAACCAGTGAAATCACGAAGCAGTACAGTATGTATTTTTATGTGTATGACTGTTTTGTCTGCATGTATATATGTGTACCATGTACGTGCCTAGTTATCAACAGAAGATGGTATCAGAGACCCTGGAACTAGAAGGACTGTTAGTTGTGAGCTGCCATGTGGGTCCTGGGAACTGAACCCAGGTCTTTGCAAGAGCAGCCAGTGCTCTTAACTATTGAGCTATGTTTCTTACCCTTAAGTTATATTTTTAAAAGAAAAGTGAGAGAGGAAGGAAAAAAGAGAAAAGGCACAAAAGGAAGGAAGGAAGGAAGGAAGGAAGGAAGGAAGGAA
Organism: Rhabdomys pumilio; assembly: GCA_030674055.1. Taxonomy (NCBI): domain Eukaryota; kingdom Metazoa; phylum Chordata; class Mammalia; order Rodentia; family Muridae; genus Rhabdomys; species Rhabdomys pumilio. The sequence continues at coordinate 25,437,052 of JANHMN010000010.1, read as the reverse complement.
GGAAGGAAGGAAGGAAGAGTCTCTAAGGGCAACTAAAAGTATAAGATATAGTGGAAGGGACCAAAGGCCATTTTAATTCATTAATTCATTATCTAACTGATTCACTTAACAACCACACATGGATTTGTTGAAGTTTGTTTTGTTTCTGTGTACTATAATGCTACATTCTGTATTCCAAGTTATAGTTGTCAAAATATGAATGGATTCTCACGTATACCAACTTTTGTTGTGTAAACCTTGCTCCTTAGCTGAAAAATATTGGTTGAATAAAGATGCCTATACCCTGTAGCTGGGCAGAAGAGGGATAGGTGGGGCTTTGGTTTCTAGGCTGGGGTCTAAGGCAGAGACCAAGAGGAAAGAAAAAAGGAAGAAAGAAGAAGGCACCAGGGGGTAGGTGGATCATAAGCACAGGGCCATGAATGGTGGAATATTGGAGTCGGAGCAGCCAGATAGAACATGAAAAGTGCTATCTCAGGGTTATTGATAGGGAAGCAGACAAAATAGTATAGAGGGTTGGTATCTGCCCAGCTATAGTGCTTTTAAGGCTTATGATAAATATAAAGGGTTGTGTCTTTTATTTGGGAACTAAGTGGTCCAAGGTGGGGGTAGAAACCCCCAAATAATTTTTATTGCAACATGGATTATTTTCAACATGCCAGAAAATATGCCTTAAGAAAACACAGTTTCAAGTTTTAAAATTTTTCTATTTATCTTAAACAAAATGGATACCAGGGAGAAAGCAGATATCCAGGAACTGATTTAAAGTCTTGATGTGGGAAATGAAGTCACATAAAACACCCGAGTTCAGCCCTTGATTGCTAACAAGGAGGTGGATGCTAAGGAGTACTTCAGGCACTGAGCAGCAAGCAGATGGATTGAAAGGTGAGGGGGTGAGCATTTGGAAATTTCAAGACCTCCCTATAGTTGGGTCATTCATTGTGAGACATGACAGCAAGAGATGAGGAGGGCTACAGCACTGATGGGAAGTTTAATAAGTCTACCACTAACGAACTTCAATATGGAAGTTCCTTGAGTAGTGCAAAATATTATTCAGTCGACATGAAGAAAATGGAATCATGTCATTGTGTAAGACTCTGATGAGCCTTAGCAACCAGGGACCCCTCTCCCCCCCGACGGAATCACTCGGAGCTGGAGATGGCTGCAAAAGCAAGAGGAGTTTGGATGCTGGGGTCATCCTGCATCCAAAGGAGTGGTGACCCCAGGGCAGCTCCATCTGTGAGTTTTTATAGTTTCCAGGGGCAGAATAGAGCAGCAGCAACTAGGCACAATATGACTGGCAGAACAATGTGACTTTTAAACTGAATGGTCCTTAGGGAATGAGGAGTAAGGGCTTTCCATATCTGCAGGTTGCCAATGGTCTGGTCTACCCAGTGGTTTTCCTGAGGAATGTAATCAGCCTCTCCCTCCCAGGAAGGGAGGGATACCTACATGCTCCATTGACCTCTTCCATTCAGGAAGGGAGGGGCCCTGGTGGAATTTTCCAAAGGTCTTGAGCTGACCTCTTCAATCTCAGGGGGAAAAAAAGTCATATATTTTCTCTCACACTTAAACATCTTTAAAAAGGGGTGTGGTGTGTGGGATCAGAGAGAAGATGGGGATCGGGGTAGTGGAGTATTAACTGGACAAATATGACCAAAGTATGTCAAGTGTGTAGTTGAACTGTCACATGAAACCCATTTTTTTTTTTTTTTGTAGAAACTTAAAAATAAAAAGACAGGAAAGCTGAGTCAACCATAGATGCACCTATTGTTGCAAACTGTACAAGCTGGGCTTTTAGGATTTAGTGGAACATTTTTAAGCTAGAGAATTTCATGATCAAATCTCCAATTGAGAAAGCTCCCTCAAGCCACTGAGTGGGGAGCAGATTGTTGGCGGCAAGGCTATGCACTGTGACACTTAGCTCAGATTTCTGTCTGATTCTGGCATTCCCCTGCAGTCTTCGTATGTTGGGCATCAGCAGAGATTTGCTGCGCTAGAGCAATGCTGAGGCTCTGAAAAGGGATGGCCACAAAGAAAAGAATAAGGAAGATGTGTGTATCAGGGTCAGCAAAGTGTGTGTGTGTGACCCAAAGGCTGAAGGTTGATATCTCTTAAAAAGAAAATGTTAATAGCCTACCCCTCAAGCCCATAGGTCTATACTGTGTCTTACAACTGCTTTTGTCCTTAGCAGCAGAGTTAAGCACTTGTGAGAGTTACTGGAATGTCAAGCTAAACGTGGATACTAATCTATTTTTTTCTTTTTCTCTTATTATTTATTCCAGATACTGTATTCAAAAGAATTTATGCAAATGTTTCTGGGCAGCCTAATGCAAATTTTCCAAGCTTGACTGATCCTTCTGAAGATGACTCAAGAATGCCATCCAGACGGCTGATAAGATAGCAATTCTTAGCATCTCCCAAAAGGCAGAAAGATCTCATCTGTGAATGGGACTGTTTGATTTACTCCGTGAAAGACGCTGCTAAGCCCACCACTCAAGGATAAAATCACAACACAATTTTTGAGCCAAACTTGAAGCAAGTCCAAGATCTCAACCTAGATAACACAAAGGTCTGAATAGTCTGCACAACTTTTTAGGACTTTGAATTTGAAAAGCTCAGAGTAAGCAGAAGTTTGGGTGTTGAATTTAACGATGAGGCTTTTGTTGGATTCCTGATTTTCTGTCTTTGAATTTAGCGCAGTGCAGTCCTTGTGGGAAAACGCTCTGGGTATTTTTTTTTTTAGACTAATTTTAGCATAGTTTTTGTTACTGTTGCTGTTGTTGTTGTTGTTGTTATTGTTGTTGTTGTTGGTGGTGGTGGTGGTGATGGTGGTGGTGGTGGTGGTGGTGGTGGTGGTGGTGGTGGTGGTGATGGTGGTGGTCTATAACACAGAAATCTGCCTTTTAGCAGATTCTACCTATCTTTGAACTGTAGACTATGGGATTGAGTAAAGTCAAATGCCATCACTGGAGTTGGTAATTCCTGAACTCTTTCAGTCTCTCAAGCTGCCCATCAGTCACACTTCTGGATACTTGAAGACTTTCCACAAAGAAGCAGAACATGTTTCACGCTACATTTTGGGCAACTTCTTCAGATTTCCTCAGCAGAGGATGTTGGAGAACATCATGTGAAGAAAAAAAAAAATCAAAGGATATTTCAGTTCTTGATTGAAACCATCCGGCATTCTTGGAAAAGTCAATTTTCATAGCAGTTGGTGTCTCACCTCCTAGCGTTAAACCTATCTTCCCTACATTCTTTTTGGATATATTAATCAGGTTTCCAATCTTTCCTAGATAGCAACCTAATTGCTTATGTCCTGCAGAAACCCTCTCCCAGAGAGAGAAACTTAATTTGTTCCTTAATCCCATGTTTTTATGCAGTCTGGTCAAATATCATCACTTGCCACAGACAGCACTGTGTCAGCTTCTTCCTTAGTCCTTTTAAGAATTCCCCTTTGATTTTATCTGACTCCTGTTTTTCTAATGCTTCTGTTATAACTTTGGTTTTCTTTGTTTACTTTTTTGATCCAGAATGCCCTTTTCTGCCAGAGAAAAATCTCATCATCGCTATAAGATGTATTGATTGCCGGCCCGCAGGGTACATGTCATTGTTCCTGGTGCTTTGGGGTTTGGCCAGGTTCTATTAACTTTCCTTCCAGATACAGTAAAAGTGCAGCCAAATGACAAAAAAAAAAAAGTCCACTCTGTCATTCCTTGTATCCGAAGACCATGGAAATGTGTATTCCAAAGGACAGACCACTGAAATGATTCTCAAAAACCAGGTGATTTAATCATAAATGTATTCAAGTCTCTCTATATTACTCTGACCTTACACATTGTTTCCTGCCAGAATAACAATCTCTTCCATCTTCCTTTTCCCGTGTTTTGCCCCCATCAGCCCTTTTAACAGTAGCAGAATGAGTGTAAGCAATGGACTATTATTTGACATCCTTCTTTTTATGAAATTGAATTTCTTTTGATAAATGTCAGAAGGGGACACACATTCTTCAGTAAAATGAGCTGAGCCTAGGGCAGATTTGTCATTGCCACCTCACCATTCCTGACAAATACAGTATGTCCTGAGCTTGTCTGTCCTTGGTGACCTTAAGGAAATAGAAAAGTGATCCTATCCTTTCTGACTGCAGCACCATGAATTGTTGAAGATGGCAAGTTAGAAATGATTAAAATGTTTACATACCTCTCCTAGATTTTGTCCTTTCTGGTGGACAAATACATGGAAGGATGGTGGAACAAAGGTATGTTACATGGTCCCCCGGCCCCCCAGACAGGGTTTTTCTGTGTAGTTCTGGCTGTCCTGGAACTCACTCTGTGAACCAGGCTGGCCTTGAACTTAGAAATCCGCCTGCCTCTGCCTCCCAAGTGCTGGGATTAAAGGTGTGCGCCACCACTGGTATGTTACATGTTATGTTTATGTTAAACACAGAGTTTTGAGACATTTTTTCAGATTTATTTTCATTATGTGCATATGTGTAGATGCACATATGTGTAGATGTGCCCAAGGAATCCAGAAGGTATTAGACCTATTGGCATTAGAGCTGCAGGCAGTTTTGAGCCTCCTGAAGGAGGGTGCTGGGAATCAAACTCAGATCCTCTGTGAGAGCAGTGCTCACTTTTGAGCACTGGGCCATCTCTCCAGCCCTAGTTTGAAACTATAAAGTTCCATAAATCCTTGTATCCTAATAAGGAAATGGATTTCAAAATAGTCAAGTCTTTAACACTGACTCTTCAGCTCTCCAAACTGTACTCAAGAAAACATTCACCTGAAATACACTCTAACCTTATTCCAGTGAGTGGTCCATCTTTCCCTAAGGAGATATTCCTATTAGTTATTTCCATATTGCAATTGCCCTGGAGAACAGGTAGTATATAGGAAATCAAAGTCAGAACAGAAGGTGTGAGATTGGAATTGCTCCCTCGGACACTGTAGAAAGAGAAGGTCATGGGAGCAGAGGCATTAGCTTATGCTTTGTATTTAGCCCCAGGTATTTAGCCAGGGAGTCAATCATTCTTTCCCAGGTTTGCCTGAAAATCTCTTGTTATTACACTTTAGCTTCTTTAAATCTGAACCAGAAAATTTAACGCTAGGTGCATGAGAAAGACTTCAGCTGGATTTTACAAAGGTATAATATAGAGCACTCATCAATGTACCCCTTTAGTAAACTGTTACTAGTTTCTATTGTGTATGGTCTGTGTAAAGCGTGGGATACAGGAGAAATCAATGGACAAGTCTCTTGCTTTTATGGGATTTCTTTGTCTATAAACAAATAATTTATTCCCCCTCTGGAGACACAGTTTCTTTATAGTTCTGGCTGTCCTGGAATTCACTATGTAGACCAAGCAGACCTCAAACTCCAGGAGACCTGCTTCTGCCTCTTGTATTCGGATTAAAGGAATGTGTAATGAGGGTCGAGCCCACATGAGTGAGATTAGTGCCTTTATAACAGAAAGTACCAGAAAGACAAAAATCCCAGCAGGTAGAGATATAGCAAGAAGGAGGCTGATTAGCATAAACTGAATAACACTGACTCTGCTGCCATCTTGACCTTGGACTTTACAGTCTCCAGAGCTATGAGAAATATGTTTGTTGTCTTAGCCACCCATATAATATTATTCTGACTTGACTAAGACAAGAGGATTATTATTCCACATTATGATAATGGAACAGAGTCACAGTCACAGACGAATTCACCAATTTGCTTATGGCCATAAAGCTCCTAAAAAGTAGAATTGGGATTTCTCCAGGGCAGCCTAGCACTAGAGTCTGTGCTCTTAGCTACTACTGTTACTGCAATTCATCAGATAGCTATTCTATAAATTAATTAACTGCTGCGGTCATGCTAGGAGGTTATATGAAAATTCCACTAAGAAGCTCACAATTAGGAGGGGGAGACCAAATACTAATGACAACATAGTGGGACGAATGTGAGACCATTGTGAACAAAATATATTAGAAGCACCAAGAAAACAGCCACACTGTACTTAGTGCTTATTGTTTTCTTATTAAAAAAAAAAAAAAAAAACCAGAGCACTAATAGACAGTAATCCACAGTGCAGTTTAGAAAGTGTTACTAAATTTGCTACGGAGGCAAATGGGAAATCAAAGCATTGCTAATGAGTCTTTCCAACCTTGGTCTCTGGATATTCATTGGCCATTATAGACTAAAATCACCAGCCCTCAATGATGTTAACTTTTCTTCTTTTGTTTCCACATGGGCATAGAACTGGAGTTTTGTAAAGGAAACAAATGTGTTAACTAAACCAATAATTGTACCCTGTTACTAGATACTGATGAAATCTGCTTCCCTTCAATGTCTTTATTCCCCTTTCCAGTTCCAAATTCTTTATCTTCAGTTTTGCTTAGTGTCTCCAATTGCATGTGTCATAGTCAACACATCAAATCCACGGGGTCAATACCATGGGAAGATGTGATAGTTTTGCTCACCCATTAAAAGGACTGCAGCTGACACCCCCATAAAAAGACACAGGTTAGCAAGAAAAAAAAAAAAAAGCATAACAGATGTTTATAACAGCCTTAAGACATAAAGACTTTATGACATAAAGACTTTAAGACATAAAGGCCCAGGGAAAACTGGTTTAATGTTTGGGTGTGTTGAAAACTATGTAGAAATGCGACCAGACAAGTGTATAATCAAATGGAAAGAGATATTGCAGGAAACCCTAGAATGCTTATCTCTTGAGAGTCTATTTTGTCTCTCGGTGTAGCTCTGTAGCTTCCTCTTGGATATTTGAAGAACCAAGAATTGAACCAGGGACATAGAGATTGTGATAGAAATAGAGGTAGTTGATTAAAAGGCATTCCTGAAAATGGTTAGCTGAAAAAGGGCTGAGTCTCAAAAGCTATTGTGTGGGGGAGGAGAAGGGGTTGGGCACATGTATCTCTGGTGGTAGGGGTTTCCAATCTTCCTCTGCCAGCTGTTTTTCTTCATATGTTAATTGATTTCTCCTGTCCTACTAGTGCAGGGGGTGGGAGGGAGTGCAAGTAAAAGAAATGGCTAGCCAGAGATGGCTCAGAGAATAAAGAGTGTGACCACTGCCAAGCCTTGAGAGCTGAGTTCAATTAGGCTTTAACCTTGGTCTAAAGAGACACCAGATAACTATTGCCCCTCTTCCCTCTCCCCCACACTCTTTAAAAACTGAACAAATACCATCTGAGTCTCTGTAACTCCAGGACTCATCCCAATGAAGACTTCAGTCGATCTGATCTCTTTTACTGTCTTGAGAGTGAACAGCTGTTAAAAGCAGAGCCTGTTTGTTTCTGCTGACACCTGAGACTAAGGCGCAATCAGCCCAGTCTCTGTGGGAGAACAGGATAACTCTGACTAGGGCTGGGTAGCGAGCTCAGATGGGTTTCATGTGAACTCTGAATCAATCCCACCAACTCATTCTCTACTACTTTTTAATCTTTCCTTCCTTCCTCTTTGTGTCCCCACTCCCCCCACCCCCCATCTTCTGTGGGTCAGGCAAGCACTCCACCACTGATCTATTGGCCCAATCCCATTTCTATTTCATGCTTTGGTCCCTCAGCTTTCTGGTTTCTCTATAAAATGAAAGGGAGTTTAAGTTCATGCTGGGTTATTTTTCTAATTGCAAAGTTCATAACAGTAAAATATAACCCTATCACTTTAACTGTTTTCTGGGTTTGTTCCTGTCTGACACTTGTAAGATGAACCCTTGCGTTCGGATTCATCCTGATGCAGTATGATTTCATCATGTAGCCTGCATGTCTAGAAGGAGTAGGGATGACAAAAGAGACACTTGGGTCCCTCACTCTGACTACCTGGATTGTCAAAACATGACACCTTGAGAATCAGAATTTCCCTTAAGAATCTCATGCTGGGATAAGAAAAAAAAAAGCTGAAGCTTGGCACTAGCCAGGGTGGACCTTGCCTCTCAGTAAGAAAGAGCTTTCATACAGCACAGGCTGCCCTGCATGAGAGCCGGGAGGTAGGCTGTATGGGAGGAAAGCCTTCAGCTATAACTATTCAGCTGCTTAACTGTTCATCTCCCTCAGCTTCTCTTTCCTGTTACTCAGGTTAAGACAGGGACCATGGAATTGGAGAGATTGCTAGATCTCTGTTAATCCACTATGGTCATGTTGAATAAATCTGCCTTTCAGTATAGCTGGTTTGTTTAATTGGCTTATTAAGAATGGTGATAATTAAGAACCCAGCTTGTTGAAAATGCCAGGGTCCACCCAGGCTCTGACCCTTGATGACTTTGATAACAATCATAATCCTTATTTATCTTTACAAACTCTTTTTCTTTCTACATGAACTTAATCCATTTGATCCATTTCAAAAGGGACACTACTTATCAATGAAACAGGCTAAAACCTAACTATATCCCCATCAAAATTTTCTTGTATAAAACATTAATAGGGTTAGAGAGTGTTCCTCTAAGGTAGAGCGTGTGTAGCATGCACAGGGCTCTGGGTTCAACTACCAACATACAAAACAACAGAAAGTGGACACCCATGCATATGAAAATTTGTTTTTAGGAGATCAGCAGATAAGTTTTTGCTATAACTCACTGTCCAAGAAAAGTGCTTAGAAATACATGTGTCGGAAACATTTTTTTCATCTACCTTAAATATTTCCAATTTGCTATTGACCTCAGTTCTTCCACCAGGGTATTGATGGACACTGCTTTATTTGGGGGAGCCTGTCGGGTTCGGGGGTATGCACAAGTATGTAGGAGCCTTTCCCTGTGCATGCACATGTGAGGCCAGAGGTCAATAGTGAGTGTCTTCTTTTCGTCATTCTCAACCTTATGGTTTCTTTTTTTTTTTTTTAGACAGGGTCTCTCATGGAACCCGAAGCTCACAATTTCATCTGAACTTGCTCTCAAGAAGTCCCTAGGGTCAGTCTGCATCTGCCTTCCATTCCTACAATGCTTTGGCTATAGATGTATAGCTTTTACCTGTGTGTTGGAGATCCAAACTCAAGTCCCCATTCTTATGCAGTAAGCACTTAACTCATTGAGCCATGGCCCCAGTCTGGACCTTGTTTCTAAGATTCTGGACATCTGATTTTAAATCACAGAGGCTGCCTTTCTAGAAGGAGTCAGCTATACCTCCTTATAGCTTATATAGTACTTTCCCTAAATTTATGCAGCATGGAGCAACCACACGGTATGGTGGGACAATAGGATTAGCTTTATACAGTAAGGCCCTCTAGCTTAACTACTCTCTGCCCTAATATTGTAAACTCAGAGAATTCTCCCTTCTAAATTCAGAGACCTCCTCTCTAAACTCAGACTCTTCACTACATCTATTAAAGTAAGAAACTTCCTTTGTTTTGTGGGTTTCTGTTGGATCTCAGATTCCAGCTTTCCCAGCTCTGAGTGGCCAGCATTAATAAAGAAGTTGATTATATGAGATATATCTGAGTTCCTTTCAATAGCGAACAACTAATTTGTTTACTTTGCTTCCTTATTTAGCAGACAGGAGATCTGCAAGAATACCATTCAATCCATTGCAATCGTTATCCAATTACTGAGGCAAGCTCTTATTATTATCTACCAAGTAACCAGAACTATATATTTCTTGATAATAATTGTTTTCCAGAAGGACAATTTGAATAGCTTTCATAGTTGTGGACTGTTGTGAGTCTAAGATAAATGGAAGTGTTACTGGTTATCAGAGTCTGGGCTGGATGCCTCTAGGTTCTTATTCTCTAAATCCAAAGAACTGAATATAAGGGCTCACACAGATTTGCAAAGGTAGCAAGATAACTTTATTTGGAGAAAGTGGTAGGACAAATCAGAGAGGAACCTACTGTTAAGGTTGTTCCTGAGCCACATGAGTGGGAATACTCAAGGGTTTCAAAATTGTTTAGTGCTTCCTTTTGGGAGGGTTCAGGAGAAAGAGTTTGAAGTATAACATGGGAGTTCTCTATTTTAATGAGTAGATAACATTGTATAATCATTTTCTACTGTGCATATGCTTTCCCACAATGCATTTCATTTTAATCATATGCATACTCAATTCTGCATCATCTTATAGGTAAAAGTCTACTTGAGGATACAGTTTTTGCCTTACTGTAGCTAAAACCAGTTTAGGCCTGATCAACCTTTGTATTCTCCATACCCAGATACACTGGGGATACACTTGAACAGAAGTCATCTACATTTTGTTGTTTCTAAGGATGGAAAAATTGACACTATTTCTAAGAGCTGAGAGTACAGTATATGTAGCAGGTAGAAGTTTGAGAGAGCTCTGAGGGTGCTAAGTGTGGTATTTGATAAGACACACACAGTACCTGCAGGTAAAGGTGTTTTGCTGCCGGGTGCATTATTATAAAAAGGAGATGTGTGTAACCCAATCAAATAGATTCTCAGGGTTCTAAATGTTCCCCTATGCTCAAGTGTCTCAGAGACCTGTTTTTATCCGACATGTCTTTATTAGCTTCCCTTTTTATCAGCCTCCACTGCAATAAAAGGCTTCTGTGTGACCCAATTCTGGACAATTGTACCTACAATAGGCTCTGAGGTTATAACCAGTAAGAAAAAAAGCCAAGAGAACTTACAAATGCTGCCACTGATGATGTTAGACTTTTAAACAGAAATGAGCCCTGAGCATCCATAGGTTAAGGCCCATTCAGCAGAAATGTTCCTTTAGGCATCCAAATGCTTCTCTCATCGATCTACTCACCAAGTTCAGTTACCTTTTCCTTTTTTGAAATGCATTTCCTATTTATGGCCTCTTTTTCGTTCGATCAAGTATCCATCATTTCTCACTAGACAATTAAGACATTCTAATTAGCCTCCCTGCTTCATTCTAGCCCATCTATTCCCCATGGACTCACCAGAGTAATTGTTCTGAAACACAGTTCATGGCCTCTGCTCAACAACTTTCCTTGGCTCCCAATTACTTAGAGAATAAAGTCTAAACTTGTTAGTACTAATGAGCTGACCTCAATCTATTTTTTTCTAGTCTCATTTACTTTTATGTCCCTCATGTATTCTATACTTTGTGCTACAGAATTATGAAATGGGAGAAAAGAGAGTCCTTGAGCATAGTGGAGCTTCCTAGACTTGGGTACACATGTTTTACACAGCTAAGGTGCTGGGCAAATTAAGAACCACAGTACCCAAAGCTAGTACTTTCTGTGTCCTTTGGCTCGAGAATTTGAAAAATGAATTTAATAAACAGCAGAAGGGGATATTTAGACTAGCCTGGGCAAGTATAGCCACTGATGGGAGGATAAGTTGACAAAGCATTTTAGTTATAGGGTTATGGATGAGAGCTCAAGGAATGGCAAGTTCCAGAAAATAAGTGTTCAATTTGCTAGTCTAGGGCCATTGTTACAGGACTTGAGGAAAAACTGCAGTAAGATATGGGGAGATGAGCAGACTGGCCCACTAAACCCATCCATGGAGTGCCCAGGGGCTTCTCTGATTTGGTAACTTCTAGGCAGTGAACCTCGTTTGGGTTGAGTAAAAGGAGAAGACATGTGACAATTCAGAGCAGGAATAAAACTAACAGTCAGGACAGAAGCAAGGCTACATCTTGTTTTTGGACAAGAACCAAGATAGATGCCCATCACTAACTAACCTGGTGGAGCAAGTCTGCTCCCCTATTTTCATCATCTGCATCTCTGTATATTCCTCCTCTGTGCTTTCTCATCTCGGCCTCTCTGGTAAGTCTGAAAACTTTGTGGTAAGTAACCCATTCCAGTAAGGCCTCTGTAAGTACCCAGGAGGCATTAACCTTTAATTTTCAAATAAAGGAAAAAAAAAAGAGAGAGAAGGCTGGCTGAAATATATTCGTATATATGTATATAAGATATTGAAATATTCTAATGCATTTTATTCTTTTTTGTCATTTTTATTAGATAATTTTTTTTATTTACATTTCAAATGTTATCCCCTTTCCTGGTTTCCCCTCTGAAAACTCCCATCCCATCTCCCTTCCCCCGGCTTCTATGAGGGTGTTCTCCCACCCACCCATTCCTGCTTCCCTGCCCTGGCATTCCCCTACAACGGAGCAGGAGAGACTGCTCAGGTCCTGAATTCAATTCCTAGCAACCATGTGGTGGCTCACAATCATCTGTAATTGGGATCTGATGCCCTCTTCTGGTGTGTCTGAAGAGAGCAATAGTGTACTCATATGCATAAAATAAATCTTTAAAATTAAGCTGTGGCTTCAACCTGAAGGCAGGCTAAGGGAGGAAGGTAATTTGAGCCCTGAAGTTTGGGCCACCCACAATAAGACTCTCTAAATAGTGAGGGGGAAAGACAAAGGGTGTGTGGTGCCTATCTTCACTTGTCAACTTGACTGTATCTGGAATGAACTGCAATTCAGAAAGGGAGGGCACCCCTCTGAGGCAGGAAGACAACATGCCTTTGATCAGGGTCTTGTGGCACACCTTCGATCTGGGCCACACCTTCTGCTGGAGGACAATAGAAGAAGGAAGGGTTCGTTTATTTTTTGCCTGCTTTCACTCACTTTGCCTGCACATCCGTTGGAGCCACTTTGAGATCTCAGCTTACGCAGAAGAGATTCCCAGCCTTGTGGGACTGAGCAACTACTAGATTCTTGGATTTTGCATTCACAGCTGCCCATTGTTGGATTAATTGGACTACAGCCTGTAAGTCATTTCAAAAAATTATACACACACACACACACACACACACACACACACACACACACAAAATCATTCCATAAGTTCTGTGACTCTAGAGAACCCTGACTAATGTGAAGTGAAAAAAGGATCAGTCTCTATAAAAGAAAAAAAAATGTATTGATTGAATTCTATTTGGTAAAAATTCTTTTATCAAGAAAAAAAAGTGAGCTAGTCTGACTGGCACAGGCCTTTAATCCCTGGGGTCTCAGAAGGCAGAGACAGGTGGATCCCTCAGTCTGAGGCCAGCACAGTCTACAAAGGATGTTCCAACATTATGTATCACAAGGTCAACATCACAGTTTGCTGCATGATTCCCCCCTAATAAGTGTTTTGTTTCAGAATATTAAGTGTTATCTAAGAAGGTAAAGAACTGTAAATTGAGAGTACAAAAAAAAAAAAAAACCTTACTTTCAAACTTGCTTCTTTTGTCCCTACTTGCTTAATCTACATTATTTTAAATTTTAAAAGTGCTTAAAAAGTCATGTACGTAGTTTAGAACAGTTTGTGATAAAATAAACTGTAATTACTGCTTGCATGGTATGCTTAGACCATATAAAGAGGATCCCCTGCAAAGCTTGTAGGTCTGTAGCACAACTTCTGTGGACGCAGTACAAAGGCAGATGTTAATTAATTGGGCTCCAAGAGAACAAAGAATTCCGATCAAATAAGCTTAGGAATGTCCCTTACTAAACCCTGTTGTGGAGATTCAAAATACACATTAGCATATTAAAGACTACGAAAAGTCCCATTTTTTTTTTTAAATGTCCATTTAACTTTGTTCAAAGGTAAAACATGAATTTATTTGTAATGAGGAAGAATTACCTTCCCTCCCATCATCTCCTCCTACCTCCCCCCCCCCCACCTATTAACTTCTTCCCTACAAAAGATAAAAACCATAGAAAAAATTAACCATTTTCTTTTTATTTCACTTAAGGAAGGAGTAAATGAAGGGTTTGGGGGAAGTTGCCATATTGTTTTGAATTTTCTGCTATGCCTGCATTTGCACTCATTAGGGAAACTTTCAAAAGTTCAATTAGTTAATTGATCTAGTGGGAGAATTGTGTCATTTATCTAATGACAAAATAAGTATATTTTGGTTTTTCCAAACAGGGTTTCTCTTTGTAGTCCTGGTTGTCCTGGAACTAGATCTGTAGACCAGGCTGGCTTCGAACACACAGAGATCCACCTGTCTCTACCTCCAAGTGCTGTGGTTAAAGGCAGGCACTATGGCTGCCAGGTGAGAGAATTTTATAATGAGAGCCAATTTGAAGTATCTATGTCTGTGAAAAAAATTCACATTCAATTTGACTCCCAACTAATAAGATTTAAAATTGTAGTAAAATATACACGGCATAAAATTTGCCATTTTAAGTTGTGTAAGTGTAAAACTTAGAGACAATCAACATATTTGCATAGTTGTACAATACTCTTTTGTCCACTTTTAGAACTTTTTATTACCAAAACAAAAAACATCGGGTCCAGCAGTAACTCCCCTTGAAGCCTTTTTATTTTTGGATTCTATGAACTTAGTGCTTTATGGTATCATACATAAGTGGGAACACAGAATGGTAATGATTTTTCTGCTGTATTCTATTTAGCATGCTGTCTTTAAAGGTTCTTTCATTTGGTAGCACATGTCAGAATTGTATGACTTTTTTTCTAATTTATTTATTTTAATTTTACATGTTAAATGTTTTATCTGTCTGCATGTTGGGTCCCCTGGAACTGGGGCTCTGGATGTCTGTGAGCCACCATATGTGTGCTGGTAATAGAACATGTAGGTCCTTTGTAAGAGCAAATATTCTTTTTTTTTTTTTTTAACTGATGTTATTGTTTAATTGGCAGATTTGGTGGACATTTTGAAAGACCCCCGAGAGGGTAGACCCTCACTCAAGTCTCGGAATATCACAGCCACCCAATAACTCGCAAGACACCGATCTTGATGCAAACAGCAAGAGGCTTTATTTCGGGATCAGTCGATTGATCATAACCCGCACAGGGGTAGAGGAGTTCAACCCAGAGCCCAGAGGTAGAAGGTTATTTAAAGGAAAAAACCAAAAGCCAGGGGGTGAAGGGGAATACCAATGGAGAGTACCAGCCCATCATTTAGTCAGTCATGCGGGGAACACCCTGTACATGTTTTTCTCAGGAATTTAATCTTGCTCAACCATCTACTTTGTGGTTATCCAGGTTTTTGGAACCTAGAGCTCATGAACCAGATGACCTGCATTCTTGGTTCTGCCTTATTGTGGTCAGCTAAGTTCCTGGAACATAGCTGACCTGGCTCCACTTTATCTTCCAGGAGTCTCCAAAAGTTTTTATTCCTTTCAATTTCTTTTTTTTTTTATTGGATATTTTATTTACATTTCAGATGTAATCCCCTTTCCCATCTCCCCCCCACACACCCAGTTATCCCCTATCCCATCCCCCCTCCTCCTGCTTCTATGAGGATATGCCCCCACCCACATTCCTACTCCCATCTCCCCACCCATGATTTCCCCAACATTGGGGCATCCAGCTTTCACTGGACCAAGGACTTGCACACCCACTTATGCCTGACAAAGTCATCTTCCCCTATGTATACAACTGGGGCCATGGGTCCCTCCCTATATGCTCCCAGGCTGGTGGTTTAGACCCTGGGAGCTCTGGTTGGTTGGTATTGTTGCTCTCCCCATGGGACCACAAACCCTTTCAGCTCTTTCAGTTTTCTCTCTCACTCCTCCACAGGGAACCCCATGATCAGCTCAATGGTTAGCTGTGAGCATCCACCTCTGTATATTTCAAGTTCTGGTAGACCTCTAAGGAGACAGCTATATCAGGCTCCTGTCAGTATGCACTCCTTGGTACCCACATCAGTGTCTACCTTTGGTGAATGCCCAAAGGATGAATACCCAGGTGGAGCAGTCTCTGGATAGCCCCTCCTTCAGTTTCTGTCCCATGCTTTGTTTCCGTATTTGCTCCCTTGAGTATTTTGTTATCCCTTCTAAGAAGGGCCAAAGCACCTACACTTTGGTCTTCCTTGTTCATGAGCTTCATGTGGTCTGTGAGTTGTATCTTGGATATTTCGAGCTTTTGGGCTAATATCCAAAAATTGTCAGTGAGTGCATACCATGTGTGTTCTTTTATGATTGAGTTACCTCACTCAGGATGATATTCTCTAGTTCCATCCATTTGCCTAGTAATTTCTCGAATTCATTGTTTTTAATAGCTGAGTAGTACTCCACTGTGTAAATGTACCACGTTTTCTGTATCCATTCCTCTGTTGAAGGATATCTGGGTTCTTTCCAGCTTCTGGCTATTATAAATAAGGCTGCTATGAACATAGTGGAGCATATATCCTTGTTATATGTTGGAGCATTATTGGAATGTTGGATTCTAAGATCCAAACCAGGGGATGTGCTCCCCCAGAATCACACACAGACAGAGGATTCGCTGTAACAACATGAGGTTTCATGATACTGGTGCACCAGGACTTTCTCGAAAGCCTGCAAGAGACCCCAGAAGACAGGCTGGGAGTAGTTCTTATACAGAGTACAGGAGGGCAATCACAAAGGCTGACTCAGATTCCAGATTCACACATTACTTTCTTTTGCCCAGGTTTATTACATTATTACATTAAGGGTCTTGCTTCCGGACCACCTCCCATCCTGGAATGTGTCTCTGTGCTCTGGGCCTTCCCCACCCACAGGTGGGTCCCCTTCCCTATGGTCTGAGAAATGTTAATCAGCCTCTCCTTTCCTCTTCTGAATGTTAATCCAGCAAGTGTCCTCTGACTAAGGAATGTGCCCCTCCTGGGATATGTCCTGGGACAGTGGGATTCTTTTAATCTTAAATTTAAATGGAGACCCGAAAGTCCTACAGCATCTTCTGGGTATATGCCCAGGAGTGGTATAGCTGGGTCCTCAGGTAATGTTATGTCCAATTTTCTGAGGCACTGCCAGGCTAATTTCCAAAGTGGTTGTATCAGCTTGAAATCCCACCAACAATGGAGGAGTTGTAGAGTGAAAAATTATAAAAATCATTTTATAAAATATATACAGATTTTTCTTTAGGTTTTTCTTTAAAGGACATAGAAAATTTTCTCTGAAGCAAGCTAAAAAAATTGTGGACTGGCCAGTTTCAGAAACTGGAAGAGAGGAATGCAAGTCATCTAGGTGGGGCTGAGAAACTAGTAACCACGATGACAGGGCAACAACTGAGAAAAGGTTGGGCAAGTGACAGGGCAACAACTGAAAAATAGGTGAGCAAATGACATGGCAAGACCACATTTTTGAGAGGAATGGGTGTGCAGAGTGCTTTTCACATGATCCTGAATCATTTAGGTTGGGTTCCTCTGGAATGTTTCATTATTTTTATGTTATGTATCCTTGACAACCCTCAACCCCTCCTCACTCCCTTGGTTTGTGGTTTGCCCCTTTAAAAAACCCCTTAGCCCATCACTCTAGGTCAATTCAGCTCCTACGTGAGCAAACAAATTGCCCTTGGCCGGCCAACTCTCCCTAATAAAGCCTCTGCTGATTGTATCCAGGTAGGTTTCTTTTGAGTTTGTGGGTGGCCGTGACTTCCCGAGATTGAGTAAGGGTCTCCCGAGTTTGGGAGTATTCAGAGTGTTTCTCTTTCTCCACATCCTTGCCAGAATCTACTATGGCAAGGCCTGCCAGGAAGGGAGAAACTCCCTCTCAACCCACGGGAATTCACAGCCATCCCAATAACTGCAAGACACCAAACTTGATGTAATTAACAAGAGGTATATTTGATTCAACGCATTGAGGCCGCACTTCTAGCCTGTCCTGTGCAGAGGCAAGCAATGAAGTACGACCCCCCACTTAGAGAAGAGCTAGACATTTTAAAGGGAAAAACTGCAACCCAGGGAGACAAGGGGGGAAATCATGATTAAGTATCTATAGAAAGCACCTTTCCAGTGTTCAGCTTCCGTGACAGGTTCAAGAAACAGGGGGGAAATATCTCTTTGTTCTCTTAAGAATCAAACTCTATTTCAGTTCAGTTCTGTTCCTGGTATCCAGTGTGCATGGGCGCGCTGACTCCCAGTTCAAACTCTATTCAGTTTTTAGTTCCTGGTATCCAGGGTGCACAGGCACGCTGACCTGAACTCTCAGCTGAAACCCTATTTTTATCTATTTTGTCTTGTGGATAGCTAGTTTTCTAGGACCCAGAGCACAGAACAAGCTGATCTACACTCTTGACTCCGTCTGTGAAAGGTTTAAAACTTTTTAACTCTTTCACTATCACCTGAGTTTTTGATCTTGGCCATTCTGACTGGTGTGAGGTGGAATCGCAGGGTTGTTTCAATTTGCATTTCCCTGATGACTAAGGATGCTGAACATTTCTTTAGGTGCTTCTTGGTCATTCCAGTTTCCTCAGTTGAGAATTCTTTGTTTATCTCTGTACCCCATTTTAAATACAGTTATTTGGTTGTCTGGAGTCTAATTTCTTGAGTTCTTTGTATATATTGGATATTAGCTCTTTATTGGATGTAGGATTGGTAAAGATCTTTTCCCAATCTGTTGGTTGCCATTTTGTCCTATTAACAGTATCCTTTGCCTTACAGAATCTGCAATTTTATGAGGTCCCATTTGTCAATTGTTGATCTTAAAGCATAAGCCATTGGTGTTCTGTTCAGGAACTTTCTCCCTATACCTAGGTATTTGAGGGTCTTCCCCACCTTCTCTTCTATTAGTTTCTGTGTATTTGGTTTTATGTGAAGGTCCTTTGTCCACTTGGATTTGAGCTTTGTACAAGGCGATAAGAATGGATCGATTTGAATTCTTCTACTTGTTGTCCTCCAGTTGAACCAGCACCATTTGCTGAAAATGCTGTCCTCTTCTCACTGGATGGTTTTAGCTCCTTTGTCAAAGATCAAGTGACTATAGGTATGTAGGTTCATTTCTGGATCTTCAATTTTATTCTACTGATCTTGCTGCCTATCTCTGTACCAATACCGTGCAGTTTTTATCACTATAAGAGCAAGTATTCTTAAGTGCCGATGTAGAGTGAAAAATTATAAAAATCATTTTATAAAATATATACAGGATTTTCTTTAGGCTTTTTTTAAAAGGACATGGAAAATTTTCTCTGAAATGAGCCAAGAATGCAGGCCAGCCTGTTCCAGAACTGGCTGACCACAAAAGAAGAATGCAAGTCATCTAGGTGGTGCTGAGAAACTAGTAACCACAATGACAGGGCAGGGCCATGTCCGGAGCAACTGAGAAATAGTTGAGCAAATGACAGGGCAAGGCCACAATGTCAGGGCAAGGCCACACTGACATGGCAAGACCACATTTTTTGAGAAGAATGAGTATACAGAGTGTTTTCCACATGACTCTGACTCACTTAGGTTGGGTTCCTCTGGAATTCTCCGCTATTTTTATATTTCCTTAGAAACTCCTCACCCCCTCCTCACTCCCCTGGTTTGTGGTTTTCCCCTTTAAAAAGCCCCTCAGCCAGCCGGTTTTTGTCAGTTCAGCTCCTGAGTGGGCAACAAATTGACTGTTAGCCAGCTAACTCTCCCAAATAAAGCCTCTGCTGTTTGCATCCAGATTCGGTGTCTTTCGTGTTTTTGGGTGACCATGACTTCCTGAGACTTGAGTGAGGGTTTCCCCTGAGAAGGGGTCTTCACAAGATATCACTATAGCCCAAGCTAAAACATGTTTTTACTTTTTTTTTTTTGAGACAGTCTTACTATGTAGTCTTGGCTAGCCTAGAACTCAGAACCCACCTGCCTCTATTTCCCCAGTTCTAGAATTAAAGGCGTGTGTGTGTGTGTGTGTGTGTGTGTGTGTGTGTGTGTGTGTGGTGTATTTGAGTTTTTAAAAACAATTTATTCCAGGTTCATAGGTGGGACCATAACAGAAAAACAAGTGAGGTTACTGTATAGCAAGAGTGGGTCCCAGAGGTGTGCTACCACGGAGGATATACCTGAGGGGGTTGATAAGGTGTTTTGACTCTGATTAGCCCACTGTGAGTTGTTCGTGTGCTTCTCAGTTTCCATTAAATCTTCCTGTAGGCTGAGCTGTGTGAAATAGAGAAAAGAGCAATGAGAGGCAAAACCTACTCCATTTTGGGACCAGCCTCCATTTTAAAAGAAAAAAACCTGAGAACTTGTCTTGAACCTAAGCTGCACCCAAGTTTCATGAAGAACTATGTAGTTGGTCTCTGGTCCATACCCCAGTGTTACTCCCCTGCTACTCCCCAGCAGCAGCCAATCAAGATTAGTCTGATAGTTACAGATGTACTTTCAGACTGTGATTGTTGGCGGTTTTGCTTCAGAGCATCCACCTGTTGGCTGACTACTTTCTGAGAGACCATATGTTTGGGCTCAGATTCCATCTTTTAGAACCTGACCTAAGTTTTAACTCAAGTGAACAGTCTGGTACCATTTCCAGTTTCCAGGCTAACCATCCCATGCCCCAACAAATCCAATTTCTAGCACCAGTCTCCAGGTTATTTCCCCAACAGATCTGCACCCCACGTGACAAGCCTGCCCTGCCTAACAACCACCAATCAAGAGGAAAGCAGAAGTTAAGTTTATGGTTTGGCTCAAGCACCAGCCAATTATGTTAAAGGCCACAGTAGCCCCCCAATTAGATGTTTGCCAAGCTAGAAACACTCATCTCTCACTTACCATTTTCTATAAATCCTTGTCCTGATGAGTGTTTGGTGCTTTTTTTCCCCTGGAACTGTCCTGTGGGTCAGCTGTGAGATAGGCCCCAAGATGGAGCTTGTGAATAAAGACTCTTGTGTGATTGCATCAGACTGGCTACTGAGCAATCGGTCTTTCGGGGTTCACGAATGCTTCTTGGTACTACATTTCCACTCTCATTGATAATATTCTCACTACACACATACACACACCACATTTTGTTTATTCCAATTTGTTTATATACATATAACTTGTTTCTGCATTTGGCTGTTATGAATAAAAAACATTTTTCTCCCTTATATACGCCAATGATAAACCAGCCTGCCTTTATCTTTATCTTGGACTTGAAAGTTATCTTATAGTAAAGACACTAGATTAAGTCCTGTTTATGATTAAATCTGTTTCTCAAGGATTAATGTATGCCCTACCTGTAACCTTAATTACTAATGGTTCTGTACTGGCTGTTCTAGGAAACAGCGACCATGGCTTTTTTTCAAAAGTTATTTGTACCCTCCCCTTTCAGCCTTGAGCAGGCCTGAGAGACCTTCTTTACCACAATGGACCAAGTGATAAGGATCTAGGTGGAGTTACCCACCTTGGCTGCACAGAACACAGAAGCAGAACTGCCCCTGGGCTTGCCTGGAGACATCTCTGGCCTGTGACCTAGAAGATTATGGACAATCCCACCCATTTCCCAGCTGAAACCAGGAGGGGTTGTGGGTTGGGTCTTCCCCTTTAAATTGAGAGCTGAACATTAAAGCTTTGAACCTTGATCAGAGAACTTTGTCTTGGCTTCATTTCTTATCGCCCTCCATCCCCTTTCATTCCCAGCCCCCCTTTCAGGTGAACCCAGTTGACTTGTGGCCGCAGGCGGCTACAGTTATTAATACCAGGTGTTCTCATGACCACCTTATTATACGACCTTGTTATGACTACCTTATAACCATGTCTTATGAACAATTTCTGTAACCCTATTTGCCTACCAAATCCCCCATTTTGAAACTCCTTATTCCTGAGCTATAAAAATTGTTATCTTCCCCTTGTCCAATCGCTGATCTCTTAAACCCTGCCTTTAGGGAGAGACAGCCCATGTACAAAAGAAAAAAAAATCTTGCTTTAATTAATTGCTTGCCTTAATTAATTTGGCCATGATGATTTAGGTCAGTAATTTTTCTCCTCAAATCTGTGGGACGAACATTAGGTTCATGGCTGAAGCTCTTATAACAACAGACAGATTAACAAAATTAAGAATGTCAGTCATATGTTGCCTGTAGCTCCTGATACCAAAGCAAAAAATTTCAGGAATTGAGGACAGCTGAGCTGCATAGTGAGGACCAGTCCAACCAGGGTTACATAATGAAGGAGAACAGGTTACAAAGTAATGAGCAGAAAGCACACACGTAACATTAAGGGTTAGCTGACTCCATTTTTTTTCTTTCTTTTTCTAATTAAACACATTGTTCCCTTTGGTGTTTTTTTTCTACTCAGGTCCTCAGCTAAAGGTCAACTTCTTTTTGTTTTTTTTTTTTGTTTGTTTGTTTGTTTGTGTCTCTTTTGTTTTTGAGTTATTTTCCTCTATAGCTTTGTGATTTGCATGTCTTAAACTGTTTCAATTATTTCATAGCATGTTATCAGAATTGCTAACTAAATCACTAACTGCAAAAAAGAAAAAAAAAATCCCACTTTTGAAATCACTTGCCATGTGCCTCAGGCTTGAGCATGACAATAAAAAGTTCTCGTTACTTTGAGTCGGTGTCACTTTACTCTGCTACTCTGGAGGAGACTGTAAGTTTGACCAAGTGGTAAAAATACGTTTTTGGTTTTTTTCTTTTTTTGTTTTATGTTTTTTTAACCTTGCCACATTTTGGTGTTACCTCCTGGTTTTCAATACTGTATCAATAATACTGACAGAGCAGATAGCTCTCCTAAAGCAAGAAGGACCGGACACAAAACATACGTGTTTCAGTACTGTATTCAAATGTTGATTTCTGTACCAGAGATCAAGCTGCAGTCCGGACTTCAGTATTGTCATTATTATAAAGCATCTGCTGACCGAATATTTTGTAAAACATTGTATTCCACGGTAGTTCGAGTTCTGCTTCCTCCCTCAGGGTGTCCAGGTCCTGCTGGGCATTGGAGCCCAGAACAGGTGCAGCAGCGGGATTTTAGTCCAGCAGTAAATGCTGCGGGGAGAAGGCCTTCTCAGAGGATTCTAGTGTTATAGTTCTCTAAGACGGTATTCAGTGAAACAGCGTGTGCACATCACTTTATTCAGGTGAACAAGGACTATATATGAACCTTGAAAAGTGGAAAGGAGTTTTCAGGTTGAATGTCAGTCGTTGGCTGGAGCTTAAAGTACTTAGAAATGCCTCATTTGCATGAGAATGGCATTCCAGGAATCCTAGATACTTGCCGAGCACATTCTCATCTGGAAAGAGGAAGTTGAATGTCTAATTTTGCCAAGGACTCTGTGACATTTCTCAGGTAGAAAAACGTTGGAGGTCAGGCTCCCCAGATCAGGCAGAGAAGAGGAGGCCAGGCTAAGAAAAGTCTTCCCTTTTGTGCCAAACTCAGGAGTGCTCTGAACATAAGAGACTACAACCTTAGTAGGAAGGTTTAAAACTCCATCACTTTCTGACTGGTTAAAATAAAAGGCCGAACAGTGTAATTATTATTTCTCTGTTTCCTCATATGAGTGAGACTGACACAGTAAATAAAGTAGAAAAGGTAAAACTGTCAATTAACTCCAATAAAAGGCACCTCAGCCTCTCTTCAGTTCCCTCCATGAGACCCACAAAAGCCAAACTGGTCAGGAAATCATGGCAGTCTTCCTCCCCTGGAGCCTCTTTGACTCTAGCAAGTTCTTTTCTTACTTTTTCTCAACAAATCTGCTTATTTCTTTTCCACATGGTCTATTTCTTCTTGGACATGAGACAAAAAACTTTGGAAACCCTCATCTTAGGGTTGTGTTGCTGACTATTGATTGTCCAGGAGGACCTTAGCACCCTGAGTTAAGCTCACTGTGAATACAGACTCAGTTTTTCTCAAAGAAACCCATTGTCTGTTTTAGGTGACTGTGAGAACCTTCATAAGGAAATGGAGACTCCAAAGATGGTGGTTAAATTTGTGGGGTTTTATGCTAGATTTGATCAAGAAGAGATAGACACAGAACAGTGGAAGTAGATGAATGGCAGTAAAAAAAGGAAAACGCATCAAGACTTGGCATTGTTCAGACTTGGTGCTGTGTCTCTGGTTTCTTTTTTTGGGTACAGGGAGAACACTTTCACATGAGTATCTTATGAACTGCATCAAAAGATCTGAAAATCTTTTCTAAGTTTGGTGACTTGAGCAGATAGGTTGGAGAAAAGTAGGGATACATTTTAACTTCTTTTTTTTTTCTCTCAAATTTCTTCAGCTCAAAATAACTTTGTGGGGAATGGGTTCTGTGTTCATCCCCCCACCTCCAAATTATAATAAAGTATTTGATTATTTGATACAAGCAAGAATGTCATGATTTCATAGTCCTTGATTCCATTAATTCAGGGTCTGTGGTGAGACAAAACATCATGACTTCAGAAGCATGTGGAGGAGGAGGAAGAAGAGCAGGAGGAGGAAAAGCAGAAAGATGAGGAAGAGGAAGAGGAAGAGGAGGAGCAATAAGAAAGGGGTGACTACAACTGTACAGGTATAACCTTCAAACCCCAGTGGTCCACGTCTTCCAGCTAGACCTCACCTCCATCATTACCAAAATAGCACTTCTGTATGAGGAACCAAAGAGTTAATGCATGCACTTGTGAGCAGCACATCATATGAAAACCATACCATGTCCTGAATTTGGCTTACACAAACTGTGGTTATATGCCCAAAACCTGCCCAAGATCAATCCAGTCAAAACTCCAGTTGAGACGGAGGACAGGCTGACAATGTTCCACCCATATCAGAAAAGACTACTGGCAGCTGATGTCTGCTGAAGGATGAAGAGTCATTCTCCTTTAGGGATATTGGTGCTGATAGGGTATTTGAGTCCCCGTGGTCGGTCAGGAATATACCTAGCACTAATTAGACTTAGAATTTATTAATGACAAATTTTTAAAAGGACATCAAGTTGGGTGAAAATACTAGAGGGACTAGGAGTGAGGGAGGCAATGGTAGACAGATATGATAAATACATATTATATAAATGTATGAAACTTTCAAAAAATAAAAAATATTAAACAAAGGTTAAGAAAGAGTTCAGTGTTTTTTAGTCTCATGTGTCTTGTTTTCAGGTTTTGTTTTCTCAGTGAGGCACACAAGACATTTATGAAAAAGAATAATACAACTCAAAGTACCTGTAAGGATTTTTTTTTCTCAATTACAAAGTAATCTGGACTAACCTAAGCAAAACCAAAGTACTGTATAAATATAGACTGGTGTTCATTACAGAGAACAACCTCGTCCTGTCTTTCTACAGTCAGAATTAGCCTGTCCCACATTATGCTTTCTCTTGATTATTGCTCATGTTTTTGTCCAAATCAATGCTTTAAGACTTCTCATTAATTATATAAGCATTCTTAACTTTTTCAAATAGTTGTTTTTTCTTAGATATACTAGAGTCTTTTTAGTTTCCTATTAGGATCCTGAATTTCCATCAACTACACTTGGTCAGACACATGTAGAGCTCTGACTTCCACTAGTCTACCCCAGTAAATAAAAAGAGTGTGGTATCAGATATCTCAAGCACTGTGTTTGCATTGATATGTAGCATGTTTTCTAAGGCACTGTAGGTAATTTGTATCTCAACTACTTGTATCTTATGCTAATTAGCATAATTAGTGTATTGGTATATCTTTTTTTTTTTTTTTTTTTTTTTTGGTTTTTCAAGACAGGGTTTCTCTGTATAGCCCTGGTTGTCCTGGAACTCACTCTGTAGACCAGGCTGGCCTCGAACTCAGAAATCCACCTGCCTCTGCCTCCCAAGTGCTGGGATTAAAGGCATGTGCCACCACCGCCCGGCTGGTATATCTTATAATAAGTATCAGACTATGTATTTTACCATTGCTGGTTTATTATGTTGTCTCTAGGATTAAATTTAACTTGTAGATTAATAATTTATTTATTCCCTCTCTCTTTTAAACATTTTTTGAAACAGTGTCTCACAGTGAAGCTGTGGCTGGCCTGGAACTCACTGTGTTGACCAAGTTTTCCTTGAACTCACAGAGATCCTTCTGTTCCTGCCTCTCAAGTGATGGGATTAGTGGCATGTGACATCATGCCAGGATGTGAATGAATTATGAGGAAGCCTAAGACTGTGAATAATAAAAGCCACATAAGCACTTGTAGTCTCAATAATTTGCTGTTCTATTAAAGCTTTAGAAACAATTTAGAAAAAAGAAGTAGAATTCAATGAAGTAACCTGATTCATAGATAATAGTCAATTACTCAATTCTACTTTATTATTTATTTAAAGTTTCTAAATCTGTCTTAAACATATACTACTGTGTTAACATCAGACCAAGGAATGAACTTTTTTTTTTTTTTTTTTTTTTCTGTGAAGAGATGCCATGACTATGGCAACTCTTACAAAGGAAAACATTTAACTTGGGCTGGCTTACAGTTTCAGAGGTTTAGTCACTTGGGCATAGATGGTGCTGGAGAAGGAACTGAGAGTTCTTCATCTTTTTTTAAAGGCATTATTTATTTTGTGTATATGAGTATACATACTGTAGCTGTCTTCAGACACACTAGAAGAGGGCATTGGATCCCATTACAGATGGTTGTGAGCCACCATGTGGTTGCTGGGAGTCAAACTAGGACCTTTGGAAGAGTAGTCAGTTTTCGTACCCTCTGAGCCATCTCTCCAGCCCTGAGAGTTCTTCATCTTGATCGGTAGGCAGTGGAAGAGTAGGCCCCATTAGGCCTATTTTGAGCATATGAGACCTCAAAGCCTGTCTCCACAGTGACATATGTCCTCCAATAAGGCATACCTACTCCAACAAGGCTACATCTCCTAATGGTGCCACTCCATATGGACCTATCAATGCTATTTTTATTCCAAGCACCACAAACTAATAATAAAGCACACAGCTAATTAATATCTAGAATATATTGATTAAGAATTTTCATAAAGTAAAATAAAATTCAGTAGTTTGAGGTTTGGATTTTTTTCATTGTTCTGTTATATTTCTATAGAGGAGATAATTTTTGAGATAAATAAACTAAAGCTAAATAATAATAAACCATCAGTCCTAGATAAAGAGGAGTTATCTAGATTTTACTTGTACATAACTTAGATTAAAAATTTTTAAATAAGGGATGGACAAATGGCTCAGCTAAGAACACTTGCTCGTCTTCTAGGGGATCCAAGTTTGGTTGCCAGCACCCACATCAGGCAGTTTACAATTACTTGTAGTTTTAGCTCCAGAGGATCCAACATTTTTTTCTTTCCTCCATTGGTACCCAAATACATGTAGCATCATCATACAGAGAGACACACACACATGCACAAAACCAAAAAAAAAAAAAAAGGCAGAGTTCATTGGGCATGTATCTCAGCATAAAGCACTAGCTTAGCATATGATTAGCTCTGGGTTCCCACCCTAGCAGCACCCCTTCCCCCCACCCCCAAAAAAAGAAACCGCAAGGTAAATAAAATATGATACACCAAGATAATGCTAAAACATGAACAACCAAAATTAAATAAGATTTTTAATAGACCAAAGACTCATAGACTCTTGAAGTTATGAAACAACTCTAATTCCATGAAGTTTTTTATTATTATTATTTTTAAAAAAATTTTTTAACCTAACTTCCATTATCATTGCCTGGAACAAAGCATTAGGGATTACTATTTAAATTCTTTAGAATATATGTCTCAGTGATTTAGAAAACATAAAGCAGTTCTTTTTAAGTTAATCAAAAACTCATTGTGCACTTGCAATGTAGTCTATATTTTTGATTTGTTTTGTTTTGTTTTGTTTTGTTTTGTTTTTCTGGTAAGAAGTAAGACAATATCCATCCTTCTGAAACAGCCTGTGAACTGTAAAAGAACTCTTAAAGCAATGAGATCAATAATCATACCTGGTTTCTTAAGGCATCATCTGTATGGCAAATGAACAGGCAGACAAGCATCGGTGATGAGAATGGCTATGTTTTACTCTCTATTTCATGGTCGAGAAGAGCATGTAATCCTGCTTCCAAACAAGAGAAGCAGCAGGTTCGGTATACATCGTGGAATTAAAGAATGTTAGGACTGAGAAGAACCTTGATCTATTGGCCAGCTACTGCTATATAACAAACCACTCCAAAACTCAGTGGTTCAAGACAGATATTTATTTTCCCTCAAGTCTATATATTAGCTGGGGTTTGACAGATAGAAGTTGGACTGTGCTGGAGTGTCTCTGCTGTATGTGCTCTTCATTGTCTTTGAGCAACAAGTAACATTATAATGGTATCTTTAGGTTGCTAAAGATTTACTACATGCCAGGCTATGCTAAAAATATTTTAAAACATTTCATTGATTTCCACAAAGACTATAAGGCAGATACTATCACTAGACTTCAAAGCAGATGCTATCACTATCTTAGATATGCAGAGGAGGAAGCTAAGCTTTCCTAAGTTCAGCAGCTCACTGTATTATGATCCTGCTCGCACAAACACAGAGCTCCACGGCACTTTTGTGAAAATCTTTGTATTTGAAGTAGACCTGGTCTACAGAGTGAGTTCCTAGACAGCCAGGGCTACACAGAGGAACTCTTTCCAGAGGTGGGGGGTGAGGGAAGTACCAAACCTCTCCCTCTCAAAGGCACGTACACACACAAACACACACAAAAGGGACTCAGAAGGAAGTTCCAAGAAAAAGTCATTAGCACTTGAGAGGAAACTGACATGAAAAGTTCATTGGCACTTGAGAGAGAACTGACAGGGAGGCAAGCAGAAAACCCCAACAGCTTCTGGGAGGAGGGAACTGAGGAAGAGAAGGACTTATCTTTCAGAGTTGGTCAGCAGGCCGCTATAGAAAGTGGGGCAGCCTCAGAGGAGTGGGGAGGGACTCCAGAGTGCCAGGGAGAGCATGCTCAGGCTTTTGGTCAGTGGAAAAAGAAATCTTACACATTTTTGGTTAAAACTGAGGAATGTGGGCAAAGATCTGTAAAGGACTTCGTGGAGGGAGGGACTTCTGGGATGTGTAAGTACATAATGCCATTTAATATCACTAAGGGAATAATTGTTCCTCCCATCTCCTTAGCCTGCCTTCAGGCAAGCCAGCTTTCCCAAGGGGTATTTTTTCTGCCATAATGATAAAGCCCAGCTGCAGTACCACTTAAGGAAGGAGACAATAGTATGTAATGTTCTAATCTTTGGGACATATCAGAATATCATGTGTCAATCCAGGACATGAAATAGAACTTAGATTCCATTGCACTGAAAGGGTCCATAATTCACCAAAGGAGGATACCCTAGACTCAGATAGCATGTAATAGCAAAGAGTGTTTTTATTCTGCAGAAGTCCAGCATGCTGGGGTCTCCCATTCCAAGATGGTCTTGGTTGATCGTCTCTGCAAAGTAGCCATCTTTTGCAGGAATGAATGGCCCACCCATAAAGTAGGATGGCCTGAGGAGACTTTCCATTTCCCCATCAAATACGGGTGAAGGTTTACTTTATGAGGTCTGGGTCCACCTGGACCAGTGCCATATGTCACCATGTGGCAATACCTGATAAAGAAGCCCCCTATTTGGATGAGACCTTTGTGGTACAGGCCTCGATGCTCCTCATCCTTCTTCCTCCAAAGGATGGTCAGCCTTGGCCTTAGCCTTTTTTTCTGCTCCCTAGGGGGATTTCTATTATCCTCCATATGTTCCTACTTCTGCAGTCATTGACACACCAGAAGAAGGCATCGGACCCATTACAGAAGGTTGTGAGCCTCTGTGTGATTGCTGGGAATTGAACTCGGGACCTCTGGATAAACAGAGCTATCTGTTGAGCTATCTCTCCAGCCCCCAGCTCTTTGCTACTTTATTATATACTGCTATGAAAAACATAGAGAATTCTTGTCTCAGTATACCAACTATGAAAGGCAAAGCTGTACAATAACAGTATTCTTAATCATGCCATGCATCAAAGACAGCAGAGGAGGAGTTCACGCCTCTGTGTGATAGTGTAGCCATAATGCTTGTTCTTTGATGAGTCTTATTCTAACAGTTTCCAAATGTTTGGTAGTCAGTGTGGATAATGTCTAATCATGAGTACAAATAAGGCGCCTTGCTGATATCCCCTTTGCTGGGGCTTTGGTAGCTTGATGTAGAGCATATATGTATGTGTGTAGCTTTAAGACTTTTCTCCCTCCAACCTCCTACCCACCCCAACCCTCCAAAAGAACCTTTTGGTTGGTCTTTCTCCTTTAGGACTTCTGTGTTTTTTTTTTTCACCCTCATAGAATCTATTAACACTTTTATTTATTTATTTTTAAATTTTTTATTGGATATTTTATTTATTTACAATACAGATGTCATCCCCTTCCCCCATTTCCCCTCCCTAAAACCCCGTATCCTATTCCCCCTCCTCCTTTATGCTTTTATACCATTTTAATTACCTGCATGTATTAAGGTCAGTTCTAGGTTGAGGGTCTAGAAATACAATAGATGCAAATAGTCAAGGAACAAGCAAGACAATAAACACAAATAGTCAAAGAAAAAGCAAGGCAATAAAATTCCATGAACACTCCTTTGATCACTGTTTCTAAAGGCCTACTTCCCTGTCCTAGCCCAAGGTCATTTTCATATCTGAAGCCTACTTCCTTGTTCTAGCCTAAAATTTAGATTCCTGCCTGAGATTACTTCTTTGTTTTAGCCTAAGATTTAGATTCCTACCTTTTTTATTTATTTAACAAGACTGAGCCTGTATTAGGTCATTCTGACAAGAATGCCTTCCTTACTTTAACAGTGGGCAGGAATAAAAGTATTCCCAGGACAAAAAAGGCTAGCATGATCAAGCTATATATGCCAATCTTGGAGCTTGACCAAAATAGAAAAACTGACCTCAAGCCATGGGTAATTTTATCTTCAGTATCTACCAAATCAACACACTGCAGAGCAGCATTCTTGAAATTCATAAGCTCCCTATGTATTGTTAAAACATCTCGAGAGGTATTAGAATTACGTCAAATACACTGCAAGTATCATTAAACTTCTTCCTAATTATAATGACTACCACTGTAAATTGTAGAACTAGCATGAATTCAATGGTATTTGGCATGACACTCAAGGTGGCTTTTTACCCCTAAATTCTGAACGACCTTCCAGTAATTTGAATAGGATAAAAACATCAATTCATTCTTCCAAATGCCTATCTAAATCTTCTTGTTTATTCAACACATTTATAACATTTTTTTGCTAAATGGTTAACAAAAGTAACTGTCTTAACTTCTCATGTCACAGCAATTGCAGAAGCAGTGGTGCTAGCAATCAATGTAATTAAAGCTGTTATACCAGCAATAATCAAGCCCACTACACTCTTACTTCTGCCTTCTGACTGTTTTTATATTTTATCATTAATTTTCAGTTTGTATAGTCTCTGTATTACATTGTGTTACATAAGAAAATTTTCATACAAGTTTATTTTGTACACTGAGCACATCTCTACAGTCAGTCCCATACTATCTTGCCCTCCTCTTACACAGGTTTGAACTTTGAATCCTGACCTGATTTATTTTGGGGGAATGGGTGGAGTCTTGCCATGTAGCCCAAGCTTTCTGGGAACTTGTGATCTTCCTGCCCTAGCCCTCTGACCCCCAAACCTTGAGCTCATAGGCCTGTAACACCATGTCTAGGTTCGACAGAGTTTGAGACTCTATTATCATTTTGAAGGAAAGACAATGGGAAAAAGGCTTTCTGGATTGTCATCCAAAATTATTCTACAGCATTTGTGTTTCCTAACTGTGATTGTAAGTCTTTTATATCTTTTGAGGAGTTTGTGTGCTGGATACTAACTATCCATGCTGCAGGCTGTGCACAGAGCAACAAGCAAATGAAGAAAACGTAGGATGAAACAAAGCCAAAACTTCCTGCCTAGAATTTTCTAAGGTAAGACAAGACTGATGGATGAGCCCATAAAGGATAATGAGCTGTCAGTTCTGAGATGAAGCACATACATTATTTTTCCTTATAGCCAAAGCTACAGCAGCCAAAGAGGTCAGTTCTAGTATCCCTGGCACCAAAGGGATTCTTTGAAACCCACGAGCCAGATGACTGTTATCAGGACAAGATACTCTGTTGCTAAGGAGTCAATGGTGTGCTACAGTCTGTTTTCCTGCAGTTGCTCCTTGAAAAGTCTGAAGTGAAACACAGGAGGTGATGGGGATCTTTCCGACCACTGCCTTGACTTATAGGAAGGTGAGTAAGAAATGGCCCTGAAGCAGGTCTTTATAACCCTCTCATGATCTCATGATCTAGGAAGATCAGAGGCCCTCCTACAATTGCTGTAAACAGTGGCCATGTGTTGCACACAGAACCTATGTGGAGATGTGCAAAGTACCACAGGCAAATCATCCTTTTGCAATTAGTTTCTGTAGTCATTTGTGTGGTTGTGATCTTTATTAATTATAAATTATTGTGGTCTTAATGAACTTAATTATTTTCTTTCTTCCTCTTTTCTCTTTACTTTTTAATTTTTTTGAAATTAAATTCGCCTTGAACTCACCTTGAAACTCTTGATCCTTCTACCTCCCGTTCCTAAGTGCTAAATTACAGATATGAGACACTATGCCCAACATATGCAGTGCTGGGCCTCAAACCTAGAGCTTTATGCATGATAGGCAAACAATATACCTGAGCTTTATCCCATGTCTATGGTTTATAATTTCTAATTGACATGCTAATTACACTTACTGTATGTGGTATTATATGTTGATACAAATACAGATATAGTGTAATGATTGTAAATGAATTATTCTAGAGAGATCATAATCAAGCATAGCGATTGTTCCAGTCAATTAAAGAAATTTTGAAAGAGAGCAAGCGAGGATACATGGGAGGCCTTGGAGGGTGGAAAGGGAAAGGGGACATGTTGTTATTATATACAATATGGAAAACTAAGTACACTAAAATATGATGTGGTAAGAATTACTAAATCTCACTCTATGAGACACTCTCTTCCTACTCCGAGGCTCAGGTATTTTTCTTCACATAGTTGACTTTCTTTTTGGAGCAAATACTGCCAAGTGAGACACAGGAAGAAGGCAGGATACATTGTGTCTCTCTTCTTGACTGTTTCTCTTTTCTCTCTCTTCCCCCACATTGTTGTTCCCTAAGGGACCACTCTCCCTGCAATAAACTTTTAGCTGTCTATCACTCCTGTCTCAGGCACTGTTTTCTAGGAAATGTGGGCTAAACCAGACATTTGTTTCAAACATGCAAATACAAGGAGGACAAAGAACTTCCTTACCATAATTATGTATTGTCACATTCATGCCATATACTCATTCCCCTTTCTTCTCTTTCCTTTTTTTCCCCACTTGCAGCGTTTTAAGTAACTACTAGAGAATTGGTCCTTCAACTTTAACATATTTCAGAATTTTTCTTTAAATGGAAAGCCATTTTTACACCTAATGAAATTGCAGTGATTCTTGGGAGCTGTCTAATACTGATAATGGTCCAATATTGATGATTGCTAGCCCGGTTGTGATGCTTGAGTCAGGTTTGAGTTAGAATCTTCTACTGCCTCCGAGGAGCTTGGTCCTTGGGTACTGCACAATGTTGTAACTTGATTCATTTTCCTGTGAAGTGCTATTCCATTTAGTTCTCTACCCTCATTGTCTCCTGGAAGCCCAAGAGTGGGCAATCAGCTATAAGTCTTAATTAGATTCTGCTTTCATTTTCCCTCTTGTTTTGGTAAAAATAATATACAGGTGTTTGGGATAGTTCATATGGCTTTAGATCAGGAAAGAGAATTCCTAGAATCCCACTTGACTCAGTTCTTAGATGGTGACAGTTTGATTGCAATTATAAAGCCCCAATCAGCCATTCACCTAATAATTTTACACTTGCATGACGGTTTCCTAAATTGTTTTTATTTTACATACAGGATTGCTGAATGGTGGCTTCCCAATTGTATTATTTCTTTCATACTTGTTATAAGAACAACTTTCCCTGAACAACTATTTGGTTTCTGGAAGTTAAAGTCAAGGCAGAAAGGTGAGCCAATGTAAGTCATAGCTCTTTTGCTTGTATACGTGCAGGTTCAGTGAGGCTCCCTCTTTCCCTCCTACTTACCCTCCTTGCCCTCTTTCTCTCCTCCTCACCCCCCACCATCTATTTCTGCCTTTCTTCTTCAGAGCATCATCAAGAAATGAATATTAGAGCCAAAAGGAGGTGGTACATGACTTTAATCCCAGCGCTTGGGAGGCAGAGGAAGGCAGATCTCTGAGTTCAAGGACAGCCTGCTCTGCAGATTGAGTTCCAGGACAGCCAGGTCTACACAGAAAAATACTGTCTCACAACAAACAAACAAACAAACAAGCAAATCCAAAAAGAAAGAAAAGAAATGAATTTTACTATATCTGGCTTCAAGTAACTGAATTCTTTTGTTGTTGGTGGTGGTGGTGTTTTTTTTTTTTTTTTTTTTTTTTTTTTGTATATGGCTTCTCCTGTGTAACAGCCCTGACTCTTTAGACCAGGCTGGGCTCAAACTCTGCCTCTAAAGTGCTGGAACTAGAAGCATGTACCATCACTACCCAGGCACTTACTTTTTTTAATTGATGTTTACATTTTTATACCTTTGGCCAAATGATGGAAGTTTCTCTGTTCTTTACACTTACTTGTTCTTGTGAACGGATCCCTTGTTTGTAACGCATGAGTATTGTGTGCTTATATCGTGTGCATCTTGAGACCACGAGAAAGCCTTGTGTGCAGAGTGAGCAGCGGCTAGACTTTTGGACTTCCCATTCATAGCTGCTCGTTGTTGAGTTAGTTAGACTACAAACTATCTTACTGAGTCCTGCACACCAGATTTTGTTAAACCTAAATCTATACAGAAGCTGACAAGTGTTGGATAGATGAAGAAAAAAACAAATGGATGGAACTAGAAAATATCATCCTGAGTGAGGTAACCCAGCCACACAAGAACAAACATGGCATGTACTCACTTAAAAATGAAATTTAGGCCAAAAGCTCAGAATACCCATAATGCAACCCACAGCAGCTTAAGAAAAAGATCAAAGCATAGATGCTTCAATAGACTAGGGAACAAAATGGAACCCAATGGAAGAACTAGGGGAAAGACTGAAGGACTCGAAGGGGAATGCAACCCCACAAGAAGTACAATATCAACTAACTGGACCAGCCAGAGCTCCCAGGGACTAAACCACCAACCAAAGAGTATACATGGAGGGAGCCAGGACTCCAGATACATATGTAGCAGAGGATTGCCTTATCTGACATCAATGGGAGGGGAGGGAGGCTTGATCTCCTAGCATAGGGGGATACTAGGGGGTGAGGCAGGAGTGGGTAAATGGGCAGAGAAGCACCCTCATAGAGGCAAAGGGGAGGGTGAAAAGGGGGCATATGATGAGGGGTTGGTGGAGGGGGTAACTGGGAAGGGGGATATCACTAAAAGTGTAAATGAATAAAATGATTAATAAAATAAAGAATGTGTGTGTGTATGTGTGTACAAATGGGTGACTTATGTTATTTATAGTAATAATAAATCTTATCAATCTTATTTTTCCCAGAGTAAATTAGAAACATAAATTTGTGTAACAAATAAAACTCTAATTTCTGATTTTAGCTTTAAACTCACTTTTATATTATTTATGGAAATACACACCACTGATCATATTGGAAATTAGGTTACTATCTACATACCAATACTTCTTTTTTTCAGATGGTATAATTCATATTAGAAATTCCCAAATCTTGAAATAACGAATATTAATAAACTCTTGAGTGTTTTCATATTAGTTTACATAAGAATATCAATTTCCTCAGAACTGTTACAGTAAAGACTCTGAGAAACTTAGAACTGTGATTTGACATGAGCCTGGAAGTTTGTGTTATATCTTGCACTTGGAGAAGGACTATATAACCTCAGATGTTAGTAAAGTCTTGTGTGCCAATACAAGACATTTAAAAACAAAATGCAAAATGGTATTTGGAAAAATTCTTGATGGAGGTCTGAGAAGCTAGAAGTAAGAGATAAGACCACTGATTTCTTTAATCTCCTTCCCAACACACACACACACACACACACACACACACACACACACACACACACA
>JANHMN010000010.1:25389538-25401470 GCA_030674055.1 Rhabdomys pumilio | reverse complement strand
ACACACACACACACACACACACACACACACACACACACACACACACACAATATGTGTGTGATATAGATATGTTCCCAAGATACTAGAGAAATCAATCTGGAAACTGAGCAGGAAAAGTCTTCCCTACTGGCTAGTTCTCAATATGAGAATCTGTTATACAGGCTGCTAGGAGTTGGAAGAGAGAGCAAGGGCATCAGCAGTCTTTCCAGCTATGAACTCGATACAGCTGGAGAGGTGACTCAGTGGTTAAGAACTGTTCTTGGAGAGGACTTGGGTTCCTATCACCGTGTCTCACAGTTTATAACCATTTGTAACTCAAGTTCTGAGGCATCTGATTCTCTCTTTTGGCCTCCATGGACACTGTTCTCATGAACTCTGAAACACAGTCACAAACATCACTAAACAAACAATGCAATCTGACAGGCAAATGTGCTCATTGATACAATAGAGGCACGGCTACTACAGGACAACCAATTGCTCCCTGTTAGATTGAAGCTTAAGAAGTTTAGCAAAGAAAACTTGTTTAAAGGTTACTACCCCTCAGCAGTAAAGTAGATATAAGCCATGGAGGGGTGTCACTTTCCTTTGAAAACATACACACACACATATATGTGTATATGATAATACACACACACACACACACACACACACACACACACACACACATAATCACAATAGCACAGTAGCACAGGGACACCTCACAGCTTTTTCAGTCTTGTTCTAATTGAAGAGGGGGGGGGGGGAGTGTCACTTTCCTTTGATAAGGATTTGCAGCATGTACCTGTACCAATGTAAGAAGCCATTTGTAATAATATTTCCATTTTGAGTAGTAGTCTAGTAAAGTTTAGGTTCCCAAGACTTCCCTGGGAACTAATATCTTACTTGCCAGAAAGAGTCTTGTAGGTGGGTAACTGGCATCCTGGTTGGCAAGTTAAGACATCAATGCTAGGCAAGGCAAGTTCCCAGCCACATTTGACTATCCTAAACAATGGGAACAGGGTAAGTATACACCAGAGACATGTTCCTGAGGAAGTCCTCTATCCCTAAATCCTGATTCGTGGAATAACTTTGCCCAGATGTTTGTGGATATCAGGCTTAAAAGCTCTGTAGGATTCTGGCTCATTGTGGCAATCAGTTTCTGAGTCTGTTATGTAGCCAGCCCTGATCAATCAGTCCTGAGGTCAATGCTCAATAAACTATTCCTGTCTGACTGAGATTGATGTTTGTGTGGTTTGTGAGGCAACTCCTGGACCCCAATAATTCATATATCTAAAATCTTTAACTCACTGTCAGTTTGATAGGATTTTAGAATCACTAGGAAAACATACCTTGGGGTGTGTTTATATTGTTATTTCCAGAATGGCTTAGCTGAGAAGAACGACCTTGAGCATGGCTGCTACCATTCTGTAGGCTAGGGACACAATGTGACCATCTACTTTATGCTCCTGCTTCTGTATGTCTGTCCCACCTTCTATGGTGAACTACTCCCTGTCACTGTGAGTGAAAATAAACCCTCCCATATTAAGCAGCTTTTGCCAGGTACTTGATTGAAGAATAAGAAGAGTAATTGATACACATTTTAAAGTAATTCTACCCAATTGCTTTTTTTTTTTTTGTTTTCTAGTGCAGTAGGTCTCAAGCTGTGGGTAGCAATTCCTTTGTGGGGGTTAAATGATCCTTTCACAGGGCTCGCTCAAGACTATTGGATAACACAGATGTTTACATTACAATTTATAACAGTAGCAACAGAAATAATTTTATGGTTGGAGGTTACATGAGGGACTGTATCAAAGGGTCACAGTATGAGGAAGGTCGAGAACCATTGCTCAGTGCAACTTCATGTTTATTAGTGACCTGTTCCACAGGCTATTCAACAGTTTGAGTTCTGATGTTGTATACATAAACAGGAAAGCTGCTGATGAATGGGAAATGTTGTCTAATGTGATTTTTAACTGTATCCAGTTCAAGGTAATATGTGCTTCTCGTAAGGCATGGGTAATTAATTGTTCCTTGTTCTAAGGTGTTTCATCTTGGATCAGCCATTTCAGAAAAGTCACTAAGTCCAGCTCTGGGAATGTGCTCCCTACTGTTCTGCTTTGATTTGTCCATAACCTTGTACAGCATTTGCCTTCTTGAGGTAGACAGACACAAATCCAGCCTTCAATTTAGAAGTTAACTGTCATTTCCAGGCTTGGTCATTTTGTTTAAAAATTATTGGTCTCAGATTTGATTATAGCATTCTTATTTTTTTAATCCTTCTCTGGCCATTCCTACTGCAGTGTCTGTGACATGCAGAAGGTTTTTCTTCTTGTTTCACTTACTTTTGACTTTAGCTATTCATTTGCAGAAAGTTTATTTTCATCAGTTAATGAAATGATATTAGTCTTGTCTTCAATAAAGCAGCTTAACTAAAGCATTTGAAGGTAGTTCTGTCTTGAAAGAAAAAAATCTAATTCAGTGATTTGATCTTAACTTTTATCCTTGAGTTCAGCTTGGAAGGAACTTTGCAGCTCCCCACTCACCCCAGGCAGGGCTTCTCTTTGTAGTCCTGGCTGTCCCAGGACACTCTTTGTAGACCAGGTAGCCTTGAACTTATAGAGATCTGCCTGCCTCTGCCTCCTGAGTGCTAGGATTAAAGGTGTGCACCACCATTCTACACTCAACTTTTCAGATTTTAAAATTCTCTCTTTGTGATGCACTTAGTACTAAAAGTTGATATCTTCTCTCTATAATATATTTTAAAATTCTGTCCTTGAGTCTTTTTGGATTTACTCAGGTCCTTCTCCGCTTTACTATCTAGGCATTAACTTCATTCTCTGTTCTGACCTACTAAGATCAGCAGGACACAGCACAAGGTCATCTCTAACCCTAACCTCTCATGGCACATGGACAATTGTAGAGGAATTTTAATCTAGCATCATGGCTGCTCTGGCAAAGAATCAAATCCAAAAATATGATCTGGCTGTAATACAGACATGCCACATACCTGTAATCCCTCTGGCTGTAATACAGACATATCTTTAGTATACACCATTAGTCCCAAACAATGACCTCTAATTGAGTGAAAAATCAGAGAAAGATCTGACAGAATGAGTCAGAGGTAGGATATGCCCAACTCTCATGAGAACAGACAAGAAGGAGAGGTTGCTTAAGAGCTGTAAAGGGAGAGAGTTGAGTTAAATTCAGTTCGGTTTGGTTCAGTTCAGTACAGTACAGTAGAGTTCATTTGAGAGCAGTTGAGTCCAGAGTAGTTCCATTTGTGGAGTTCAGAATAGAACAATTCAGGCAGAAGCTAAAAGAAGCCAATTTGAATCAGTCAGCTTGGAGAGGAGTTTGAGCCAGAACAGTTGAGTTGAACCAGCCAGCAAGAGTTCAGATAGAGCTAGGCAGAATGAGTTTATTCAGCAGTAAGTTGTGGAGGCTGAAACATTCTAGGCCTAGGTTAGCAGATGGAGGCCAGAAGCTGAGGCCTTCAAGGTTCAGACTTGCAGAAGATTTAGATTGTATGGTGGCTAGAAGCTTCCAGGTCTAGGCCTAGGGATAGTTAGAAACACTCTGGCCTTAGCCCAAGCCATAAAGCTTGGGTATCTCTCTCATTTCATCCCTTTATCTGGGGAAATAAAAGTGACATTTACATTCATAAATCATGAGTTTCAGGAGCCATCTCTGATTCCCCATGTCCTGAGCTCAGATCCTCATTCTTCCAGTTTTCTGGTTACTCACTTTACCAAGCAGATGAAATTACTTTTACCCTACTTTTATTTGTGAGCTAGGAAATGATCCATAGAATTTGTAAGCCTAATTATTTCAAGTGTTAACTTTGGTTCAATATCCCATTGAATATTGATATGATGCATAATCATAATTTAAATGTGTATCTAAGTTAGGAATACCTGGTACAAGTCTTCTGATAGCCTTGATGTCAAATATTTGAGCTTCAAATTTAATGACTTTGAAGAATAAATAGTACCAGAGGCTTTATCTTAGTTTCTTTTTAAAAATATAATTTTATTTTTAAAGATCAGTTTTACGTGGAGAGCAAAATTGAACAGAATGAACAGATTTCCCACAAATCCCAGGATACCCACATATTCCAGGACACTCACATATTCCCCCGTGTATGTACAACCTTCCTATCAACATCTTGAGACAGAGTACCATTATAGGATACTTTATTACACCGTGAATGCCAAGATTGTGTTATTTACTGAAAAATCCCATTTCTAGTTATTCTCAGTCCTTAGCACACACCTTCAATCCCCCTGGCTAGAACAGAGATATGCTCTTAGTGTATATCTTTAATCCCAAACAATGAAGGTAAAGTTAACTTTGTAGAAAGAAGCACCTATGTTTAAAAGTGATGACTAGTTGAGTGGCAGACAAAGTGACAAATCAGAGAAAGATTTGACACAATAGGATATGCCAAATTCACATGAGAAAAGAGAGGAAAGGAAAGCTACTTAAGAGATCAGGGCCAAGGCAGCTTTAGTTGGACAGTTGGACAGTTGGACAAAGACAGGTCACAGAGAGAGAACAAGCTAGACACAAGTGAAGACAGAAGGAGCCAGAGAATGAGAAGGAACCAGAAGATTATAACACACTGCCAAGTTACTTTGAGGCCAAGTAGAGTAATTAATTCATTCAGGAGAAGCCAAGATAAACCAGGTTGAATCATTTTGCACTGAGAAGAGTTTGAGCCAGAACAGCTCAGCTGAATCAGCCAGCCAGAGCTAAGAAAGAGCTAGAAATGGTGAGTTTATTCTGAAGTAATATCAGAAGCTGAAAACATTCTAGGCCTAGATTAGCTTGTATGGAGGCTAGAAACTTTCAGGTCTAGGCCTAGGTTAGTAAACCGAGGCAGTAAGTCTCCAAAGCTATTTATGTCAGGAAAATACTTTAGTAGAGTGCAGGTTAGAATGAATGAATCTATGTTGTCACAACGTTATGATCCAAACTTAGGGAGTAGGGCTCACTGGTTTTTGTTATGTATCTGTGGGTTTAACAGTATACATACTATGTCATAAGTATAGTAGCATATAGAATAGAATCACTGTTCTCAAGTCCCTTTTGCTCTGACTTCAGAGTTCTGCCATTTCTAGAATGCGTAACAGTTGCAGGGAGGAGGGGGGTAAAAGCTTTTGGGGTTACTTTGGCTTCTTAAATATCTTTGGTAAATCTCATTACAAAGCTCCACTTATCAACTCTTTTTGTAAATCACTGGCAGGATCAGACTTACCTTGCAGTAAATATTTCAGCTACTGATAGAATAACTGCACCTCCACCATACACAGGATAGCAATCTTTGGCAGACTTTTGTAATAATCAGCTATCAGCCTATTTAACTCCCCCCGCCCAAGCCCATGCCTTTTTTTTTTTGAGTCAGGGTTTCTGTGTAGCCCAGGCTGTCCTGGAACTTGCTCTGTAGACCAGGCTGGCAGGCTGGCTTCAAACTCAAAGATCCACCTGCTTCTGCCTTAACAGTGTTGGAATGAGCCCGTGCAAGTAATGCCCGGCTCCATTTAAGTCTCTCCATTTTATTCTCCCATCTTTAGAATTAGTTTTGAATGCTGAGTGTCAGAACATTATGCACTACTTAAACTTGAGACTACTTAAACTACTTAAACCAGCATTATCTAGAAGGATAAAGCAAGAAAAGATAAAGGTACAAGTGGGAAAGGGTAGAAAAAGTGAACTAATTTTTGTTGTCTGTTAGTTACACTGTTTTTCTTGGTTGTAACAACACAGTTAAGATTTTGTACAATTAAATGGCAACAGCTCAAGTATAAAAAGAAAACCCTTAGTTTCTCTGAAGCAAAAAAACTGTTCTGGATTTCTTCTTTTGGCTTGCTAGAGGAAGCAAAACGGAAGTTTACTCGTGTGCAAACAAAACAAAACCACAGAATAACACAGTCTCGGTTCCAGGCCTAAGGGGGTAAGCTTAAGATAGTTTCAGGTGACTTGTTTTTCCTTTCCCTCTTAGCCATGCTGGGCTTCGACCTAGGGCTTAGGGCTAAAGCTTCTAATACTTGTAACTGCCAGGAGGCTCAGTACCGCCCCCTGATCTGATGTAACCATATTTCTGGCTGCAGATCGACCAAGAGCCGCGTTTCGGGGGCGGGACTTCCGTAGGGGGAGGAGTCTCCCGCTGCCGCCAAGCTGGGGGTCGAGTCTGGCCGAGTGGCGGCGGAGGGCGGGGCGAGCGGCGGCGGGGGGCGGGGCGTGCCGCGGCGGAGGGCGGGGTGTGCCGCGGGGACTTCCCCTGGGTTGAGCTGCGCAGCGGGTGCGCGGGGAATGGGGCGGCGGGTCCGGGCGGCTTGGCATGCGGGTGGGCTTAGGCAGACCCTCTGTGTGCCGGGCAAGGTCTCTTATCTCCGGCTTGTCCTCAGTCAAGTGGGCGTTGCTGGGAGGCGGGGAGCCGCTCGGCCGCTATCCGTGAGCCGGTAGCGAGCATGCGTGCGTGCTGGTGTTCCAGCGAGGCCGCGCGGTTGTCCCCTCAGTTCGTCCTGCTGTCTCCCTCAGTTAGGGAACCCGAACCCCGATCCGGGCGGGTAGCCGATTTCTTCTCCCAGTCTAGGGGTACCCACAGTGCGGCCGGGAGGGAACGCTGCTCCTGGAGTGGTGGGAGCTGCTCAGGCTGGAGCCACGGGATTTTAAAGGACCTGTCTCTGTCATTTTTACTTTTAGGATTTTGGCCATATTGGGCGAGGGTACAATATTACCACTTACCCCTTCTCACCGAGGAAGAGCGGGAGAAAGGGTAAGTAAGTATCGCTCAGGGGCGGAAGGAGCCAAGGACTTTTTTTTTTTTTTCTGAGTGGGGAAACTGCTCTAGGCAACTTGGGTCCAAATTCCACTTTTTATCAGGAACTGGATACCCACCTTCAAAGGTCACTTGTCCCAAGCTCAAGCCTTTCTTCAGGTTTCAGAAGCCCATAGAGTCGACTGGAAGTTTAGCAGCTTTTAAGTCACCTAACAGAAAACGTGTTTCCTTTCAGAACCTCTTAAACCGGGCACATTGATGCTATTGTTCCTCTCTGGTCCCTTGTCTTCCTAGGTTGCATTCAGTAGTTCCTGAGACTGTAGGGCCACTCCAAGATAATCTTGGTTTTGCTTGGCAGTTATCCCTCCAGGAATCTTTACATTTTAAAATCTGCCAACAGTGGAGAAAAGCACATGGGACCACATAGAGGCAATTTTGTATACTTACAGTTCTTTTTAAGTCTTTCAGAATTACAGAAGAATTGAGGGAGGTCCTGTCTCAAAGCAGTTGAGTTGCTTTTCTGAAAAGTTGAAGTCCTGGGAAGTTGACTGATTTCAAGTATCATCTCTTTCCATTGGTTCTTCCCTGAGACCTGCCTTTCCCCTAGTCTCTGGTGATATGAAACACAGTTCCTTTCAGGCTGGAAACCCTCCAGGTTAGCAATAAGCAAGAACAGTAAACCATATGCTTGTTTACTTCCACGAGGAAGCTAGACTTACCCTTAGTGCCCATCCTGGCACATGCCACATATGAACCTGACTTTCTTGTTAAGTGGTGGATGTTCGAATATTATGAAAAGCTAAGACATGGTTGTTTATTAGTGAGGGACTCGATCTCTGATGTCCTTTCATTGTGTGTTGAATGAACACTGGTAAAACTGGGATCTGGAGAGCTGGTGGTGATAGCTCCGGATGTCAGTTCACACAGCGACAGGTGGATCTCTGTGACTTCAAGGCCAGCCTGGTCTATATAGGGAGTTCTAGGCCAGCCAAGGATACAAATGAGGGCCTGTGTCAAAAAACAAAACAAAACAAAACAAACAACAACAACAACAAAAATCCTATGAACAAAACAAATAAAACAGTTCGTAGAGAATGAGACTGTTGGAGATGACCTGTTTTGGGAATGGGTCTTTCACAAGTTTCTGTGGAAGTTTTGAGTAGTTATATGTGTTAGAGAACTTCCATCTGCTGCTGTCTTAGTGGCTTACAGATCAGTATTGCTGTGTGAGGACAGTGCTATCATTCCCTTTTCTGGAAGAATAAGAAATAAACTTGGGTTACTAGCTATGGAGGGTTGTTTTCCATAATGCATTGTGTTAATAGTCGTTTTCCGGTGTAATAGATGCATAGTTTAGGCACAATAAGTAGACAAGAGAAAGGTTTTGAATTGTTCTGTAAGAAAGCTTAATTTTAGAAAACAGGGAGGCACCTAAGGAGAGTAAATCCTGAAGCTGGCCTGCCTTGGGTTCTGCACATCTAACCCCATTTCTTTATTGACATGAGAACAGGCTAAGTTCAAAACAAAGTTACTTAGGATTAACACTGATAGGGGTGTGAAAGTGAAAACATGCACCTCACAAATTTGTAATATTTTAGAATTTATCTTTTAGACATGAAACCCACAGCTCAATGTTAATTAGGCATACAGCCTAGGTATTTACTTATATGTATGAGACATATACAATGTAATAGGCACATGTATATATATGTTACTATTACTTGGTAAAATTGTAACTTTCTTCCTTTTCTGGCTCGCCCTAAAATCCTCATGTAT
The DNA here is from genome assembly GCA_030674055.1 of Rhabdomys pumilio. Classification (NCBI taxonomy): domain Eukaryota; kingdom Metazoa; phylum Chordata; class Mammalia; order Rodentia; family Muridae; genus Rhabdomys; species Rhabdomys pumilio. The sequence goes on along the minus strand of JANHMN010000010.1, from coordinate 25,392,934 downwards.
CAGACCCCTTTAGAGTCTATTGTTTTTCTGAGGTGCTAGAGGTCAAACTCAGGCCCTGAGCAACTACAATACCACAGAGCATCAGCCCAGCTTCCCATACCATACCATGTAACAGAGGTAGGTCCTGAGTTGGAAATCTTCCTGCTTCAGCCCTCTGAGTGCTGGGATGATAAGCGTGCACTGCTATGTTTGGCATAGTTTCTGCACTCTTAGTTGTAGGCTTGGATCCTAGTTTTTATTTTATTAGTTCTGCCACTTGAGACCAAGTACAGCATTCATGCTGCTTGATTTGATATCTAAATAGAACGATGAGGACCTAAAAAAGAGGACTGGACAAGGCAGTGCCTGCGTGTACTCGCTGTCCTGTTTCTCTATCTGATTACCCATTATTTTCTTTATTTCCTTTTTGAATATATTTTATTTTGTTTGCGTTGGTGTTTTGCCTGCATGTCTTTATGTGGGTTTTGGATCCCCTGGAACTGGACTTAACAGATAGTTGTTATCTGCCATATGAATGCTAGGAACTGAACCCAGCTCTTCCTCAGGAAGAGCAGCCAGTGCTCTTAGTTGCTGAGCCACCTCTCTCCAGCTCAGCCTATGATTTTCGGATCTTCCTTAGAATAGTACCAGGCAGCCTAAAACCCATTTTCCCATAAGCACTAAGTCTCCCCTGATTTATGTATTTCCACTGTGAATAGCCTGCTACATCTGACCCCAGATTTCTGAAACAAGGAATCACACCTTCTGATGTAGCTTTATTTTCCTATATCAGATCATTCCACACAGGCCTGCCTAAAGAGTGTCAGCTTGAAAAAAAAAAAAAAAAGAGAAAGGCTTTCTATCTGACAGCACTCAGAAAGTGAGACAGACAGGTTACCACATTTAGCTGAGTGCTCAAAGTTAGGATTTTCTTTTCAGAAACATTTTTGGTTTATAAGCATTATAATAAAAATGCTGATGCTTCATGTCCAAACTGTCATGCTTTTGCTACGTTGTGTGTCTGATATATAGCTAAGCTGTGTATTTAGCGTATCTCATAGTTCATTTGGAGCTGAGAAAGACAAGTTCACAGACATGTGACTTCACAGCAGACACCTGCTTTCGTTTTGCTAAAGGGTACACTTTGTCAGTGGATTACAGGCATATCAGCTGTACTGCTGCAGTCTGTGGCATTTCTATTATGAGCTCTGGTCTACCAAGCCCAGGGTGATGTTTTATTCAAATGACAGCACCTGGTCCTAGAAGCACATTTCCCACAGTTGTCTTCTAGTGTCATTGTTCTTAGGAGTTAACAAGAGCAGAGACTTCCTATTCTTGGTGAGTTTTTACACTACGTTTTTGTAAAAGAAAAATATTTTTAAAGAAAGCAAAACCTCACTTTAGAACCTATTGAATGTCCTGGTTCATGCCTGTGATCCCAAGCACAAAGGAGGCAGAGGCAGGCTAATTTTGAGTTCTAGGATAGCCTGGTCTAAATCAGACATGTATTTTGTTTTTTCCTTAATTTAAAAAAGGAACTTGCTATGTTTTAAAAAGCACATTTTCTTCTCCCTCCTTCCTTCCATTTTTCTTGCTTTGAGACAAGTTTTTCTGTGTAGCCCTGTCATGGAACTTGCCCTGGCTGTCCTAGAACTTGCTCTGTATTCTAGGCTGGCCTCGAACTCAGAAATTCTGCCTCTGAGTTAAAAAGTTCACTTTTAACTCTACTTTCTTACACACTAACAACTTAGTTTAAAGAAAAAGAATAGCAAGTAGCATTTGGTGTTCCAGATTACAGTACCAAAGCCTTCCAAACCCATCATATGTTATTAGAGATGATATGTAAAACGTTCGCTTAGAGATTCTTAAATTTTTTCATTTATTCCCTTTGTCTAACAAATTTTTATAAAAACCCTTGGCATATAGGGTTTGTAAAGTAGGTATGTAAATCAAACATGTCATTATAATAAATCATAAAGCAATTCATTTAATAATAGTTGTTTGGTACATGATTGCCTTTGCCATTTATTACAGAAGAGAATTTGCATGGCAATGAAATAGATGCTCCCATTTATTTGCATAAAGAGTTAAATCTTGCTGGAGACTAGATGCCTCGGGACTGAGAACATCTTCAGCACTTTCCATAGGGGGGTCTATATTCTGGTTTTATAATCATTAGTGCCAAGAATGCTGTTTCATATAAATATGTAGTTAAAAAATGAAAAAAATATGCTTAGGACCATCTCAATTCTATGAGATCTGAAATTCTATTCTAACCCCAAGCCAAAATTTTGTTTTATTACATTGCGTGAAAGTCAAGTCAGTAACTCAAACAGTAATTTTTTTTTTTTTTTGGTTTTTTCGAGACAGGGTTTCTCTGTGTAGCCCTGGCTGTCCTGGAACTCACTCTGTAGACCAGGCTGGCCTTGAACTCAGAAATCCGACTGCCTCTGCCTCCCCAAGTGCTGGGATTAAAGGCATGCGCCACCACCACCCGGCTCAAACAGTAATTTTAAAAATCAACAATTCTAGAGCTGGGCATGGTGTTGCACGTCTTTAACTGAAGCACTCAAGAGGCAGAGGCAGGCAGATTTTGAGGCCAGACTGGTCCACATAGCAAGTTACAGAACAACCGGGGTTATGCAGAAAAACCCTGTCTTGAAAAAACAAAAAAATGAGCTGTTTAACATAGTACAGTGATGGATTCACTGCTTCGGTACTTATGAGGAACAATGGTGAGGAAATATTAAAAGTTTTTGTTTTCTTCAATTATGCTATTATGACCTAGCAGTGGTGGCACACACCTGTAATCCTGTCACTCAGGAGGCAGAGCCAGATGGATCTCTGTGAGTTCGCAAGGTTTGCAGAGCCAGTTTCAGGAAGGCCAGGGCTATGTAGAGGAAACCTGTCTCAAAAACCGAAAACCAAAAGTTAAAAAGAGTTTTCTATAAGAGCAGAAAACTTTGCATGTACAGGAAAAACACTGCAGCTTATAACTTCCAGTAGTCTAAGGTGAGCTGAGCTGTTTCAGGTAGCACTCTGTGTTGCACGGTGTGACCCCACATCCAGTAAACAATGAAGTCTCATGACGCAGCATTGGTGAGCGCTGCAAGAAACACCTTCAATTCATTCTGCATCGTATTTTGAGTTAACTTTAGTCACTGGACACTTAGAAACCTTTTTACTGCTGCTAAGATTTATTTGTTTTTGGTGTTTTGCTTGTGTGAGCTGTCCTGTTCCTTGGTGTTATGCCCTTCCCAGATTTTTTTTTTTTTTTTTTGATGTAACTCTGGGGTTGTGACTCACATTTTAAAAGCAGGTCTAACTGACATGCATTTTAGAGAAGATTGTATTCTGATAATCCAGCATAACTAAAACACCTTTTCCACGTTAACATTGAGGGACATCAACAAATGT
>JANHMN010000010.1:25374137-25384538 GCA_030674055.1 Rhabdomys pumilio | reverse complement strand
GTTGGTTGGTGTGTAGTTCATAGTGTTCATTGCTGCAAAAGACCATTGATGCATTTTCTCTACTAGCAGCCTGCATAGCACCTTCTGGCCCTATGAAAGCTTGCGAGTAGCGAGGAAATTTCTAGCTCCATTCTAGTTTGATTTCTCTTAGATGATGCATTTGTTTTCTATTGCTTTATAACATATCAGAAACTTAGTGGCTGGACACAGTGGTCATATTTTTGTCATAGTTGCCCTAAATCTCTCTCATTGTCTCATGGAATTGCTGTCAGATGCCAGCTGGAGCTAATACTATTGGAGCATGGCTGAGCCTGAGTCATTTCCAAGGTGACCTGCACATATGGCTGGCGAGTTAGTGTTGGCAAGTTCCATGGGACTGTCTTCATGCATGGGAGCCAGCTTCCTCCAGAGCCAAATACTACCATGGAAAGGGTAGTTGTTTTTATGACTAGTTCATCATGTTTAGATATTCTGTTGGCCTCATAGAAAGAGAAACTACACATGGGAATGAGGCAAGGCTTGTTGGATATCATCTTGTGGGGTTTGGCTGTATGAGAGTTTTAACAGGCCCAACCTGGCACAGAATTACATTGAGGTTTAGGTGTCAATCTATGTGAGAGTCCTTTGTAAATCATTAAAATAGTATGTAAGTGCTTTTGGGCTGTATGGAAGTGAAATTATTTGGCTTTGTGTCATGTTAATTTTATACCTAATTTCTTTAGTTAGACTTCCTCCCTCTTCCCCATCTTCCTCTGTCTCATCTTGCTCATATGTCTTCCCCTGCATCTCCTCCTCCAATTATTTTATACTCTATCCTTATTTTCTTTATTATTTTTGTAAGAAATTCTTCTCATCAATGATAGGGAATTGTCAGCTCCTTGCAGCTGGCAGGTCCATGTGAGAGGAGAGAGAGGTCCCCGACCAGCCAGGTCTCTGGAGTCAGGAACTCAACTTTAACATGACAACCTCTTGTTTATATAAACATGGCGCATAGGGAGGAGGGGTTTTGGTGGGGTGAGATGACGTAGGGGGTGGGGAAGGTTGACAGAGGGTATGGGGTGACTGACAGGGCCAGTGGCTAAGCTCTACATCAGCAACAGCTGAGCAGAGGTAGGGCTGAACAGGTCCTGTTGAGTCACTCTGGATGGAAGTGACTAAGACAGGTCTCAAAACTCGAGCCAGGCTCAGGTTTGTCCACAAGGCCCAAACCAGGGCCAAAATGGGGCCCAACAAGGAATAACAAAAATGTTTTAATACCGAAAAGGTTTTCTTGTTTCTTGGTCTGAAATTTCTCCAATATTGAATTGAAGAAAATCAGAACTAATAATTGTTGGTAGCAGGGACCTATTGGTCACCAAAATTTTATCTTATATTTTATCCTATAGGATCTGTCTCTGAAAACTCTTTTTTAAATTTAATTTTATTATTATTTATTTTTTTTTTTTTTTTTGGTTTTTCGAGACAGGGTTGCTTTGTGTAGCCCTGGCTGTCCTGGAACTCACTCTGTAGACCAGACTGGCCTTGAACTCAGAAATCCACTTGCTTCTGCCTTCCAAGTGCTAGGAATAAAGCCATGCGCCACTACTGCCTGGCTTGCTTATTTATTTATTTATTTATTTATTTATTTATTTATTGTGTAGGAGTACACTGTAGCTGTCTTCAGACACACCAGAAGAGGGCATCAGATCTCATTATGGATGAGCCACCATGTGGTTGCTGGGAATTGAACTCATGACCTCTGTAACAGCAGTCAGTGCTCTTAACCACTGAGCCATCTCTCCAGCCCCCTCTGAAAACTCTTGATGTCTAGTTTTTTTGTTTTGTTTCCCCCCCCCCCTTTTTTTTTTGCCTTTTTTTTGCCTTTTTCTCTTTTTCTTGTTTTATATTTCTTTGTAGACTTCTCAGAAAAGAATTGTGAAGACAAGGTTTCATGTAGCTCAGGTGGCCTTGAGTCTGCTTTTAAGTCTTCTGCCGCTAGTTCTCCATTGTGGGTTCATGTGGTGCTGGGGATTCAGGCCTTGAGCATACTAGGTAAGCATCTGATCACCCGAGCCGTATCTCTAGCCTCATAGACTGGAAACTCTTTACGGCAGAGGCAACGTCTTACTCTCCTCCAGTGTGTTCCTCCAGCATGTTTAACCCAATGCTTTGGACTTTATTTATGCTCAAGCAATACTCACCGAACAATTGTACACTGCTGCTGTCTGTGACTCCACTGAGGTTTCAGATAAGGTGGAGAGTGTTTTGCTCAGACAGTGTTGGTGGCTTCTGCCTGATTCATCATCAGTGCCTATCTCTCAGAGGTCTCTGATTTGACAATGGAACCTTTTACCCCTTCTCAAATAACTTAGAGGTTTAGACTGTTTAGCCTAGCTTCCTAAGCAAGCAGACAGGCAAACCCACATACCCCCAAGAGTCAAACCTGTGTTAGTTTGAGACTCTCAGTGATCCTGTGCTTACACTGCCTTTTTCAGCTAAGAGAAAAGTGTATAACTTTCTTCCATGTAATCAATCATAAAAATTTAATCTTTGTAATTTTTTTTTCTGAAAATTTTTTTTTCTGAAATAGGTCTTTGTAGTGACATTTTGACACAATTTTTTTTTTTTTTAATGTACCAGTTATGGTCACCTTTGATAAAATTGTTTTGTTTTGTAGCTTGAGGTCATGTTGTAAAGGCAGTCACCATTGGGTTGCAGTTTTGACACTATGTTCAGTAAAGATGTAAATATCCATCTAAAGATGAAAAATGTTTGTAATGTTTGTAATGAGCACTGGGTGTGTGCAAAGGAGCTCCCTGAAGGGTAGAGTGGTTGGCTAAGCTTGTCCTTTACCAACCGGTAGTAGAGGACCAGGGAAGGAAAAATAAGTTTAAAAAAAAAAAAAAGAAGAAGAAGAAAAGAAATGTCTTGTCACTGCTGCTTTTTCAAAAAAAAAAAACTATTTTTTTTCCGTGTATGAATGTTTTGCCTACATGCATGTTTTTATACAACGGGCTTGCCTGACGTCCTTGAAGGCCAGAAGAGAATATTAGGTGCCTTGGAACTGGAGTTGTGGATGGTGGTGAGACCCCATGTAGGTGCTAGATGAAGTTGGTCCTTTATGAAGTTGAGAAGTGTCGTTAACTACTGAGCCATCTTTCCTGTTCCTATCTTAGGTTTTTAAAAAAGAAATTTATTTTTTTCCAGAGTTGTCTTAGGTTCACAGAAGAATTACCAGGGGTTGCACCTGTATTTTCCTTCCCTCCCATATGTCCATCAATGCACTATCAAATGAGCCCCACCAGAGTACTGTGTGTGTGACCACTAGGAACCTAATTTGATACTTTAGTGTCACCCACACTACACTGCTTAAGGTACTCTCTTGGTGGGGTGCATTCTGTGGGCTTAGACAAATACATCATCTCTCTGCCATGATCGTACCATATGCTCTAAAAGCCCCATGTTCTTTCTTCACTTCTTCTCTCTCCCACTCAGTCCTGGGAACTTCTGTTCCCTTGAGAGTCTTCATTTGCCAGAATATCTTGGAGTTGGAATCCTACAGTGGTCAGTCCAGTCTCTTTGCCTTTTACCTTGTTCTGTGCAATAGATTGTTTACAGAATATCTTGATGTTTTCCAAGGAACATATTTATTTAATGGTTGCTTTAATAAATACTTTATTATTGTCAATTCAAATAATGAATGATTATTTAGTTTTGTTAAAGAAATGAGCACTGTGGTTGTATAAGGGAAATTTGAAGCACATTACACTTTAAAACTTTTAAACATTCTTTTTGTTCGTACACAAGTACATGTGTGCACCCATGTGTAGGTAACTACTTAAATGTTAACTGGCTGAAATTTAAATAAAACCTTTTTTGATCCTGTTAAAGGAGGGGAATTCCTTGTGTATTAACTGAGTTTTGGGTTACTCAGAGGTTTCGCATTCTTATTTTACTCAGTTTTGATATTACTTCATACATTGCATTTAAACACTGCACACATCAAAGGGCAATTTACAGGAATCAACTTTCTCATTTTACTTTGTAGATCTTAGGGCTCAAACTGAGGTCATCACGTTTCAGGAAGTGCCTTTACTCACTGAACCATCTTTTTGGCCCATATCTTTTGCTCTTAATGCGTCTGTTGCTCTTATGTAAAAGAAGTCCTACAATCTCCACAATACTGTAGATACTTGAGGACTTACTATATATGACTGTCTGATGTCAGTACTGTAAACATTCTTTAAATAAAACTTTTATAATAAAACTTAAAATGGGCATTAAATATATTTTTGTTATTGTTATTATCATCTTTATCCTCATCTCAAGATCCAGAATGTAGATTGGGTTATGAAACTTCCTCAAGCTCTGCCATCAGCAATGCAAACATGATCAAGGAACTCTTTCTGTCTCATTTCAGTTTCCTTTTGGGGATATGTAGCCAACACACACATCAGAGATTATTCTAATGAGCCACTGGAACTCTTTGTGTAGGGTTTTTAATTTGTGATAAATAAATATGAAGAATTGGGGCTGGAGAGGTAGCTCAGAGGTTAGGAGCATTTGCTGATCATCCAGAGGTCCTAGGGTCATTCCCAGCATCCACATAGTGGTTCTCAATCAACTATAACTGTAGTCCCTTGGGATTTGATTCCCATTTCTGGTGTGTAGGCATGTATGTAAACAAAACAATCATATACATAAATCTTTTTTAAAAAAAAATTTTTTTTAGTTTTATAGATAACTGATTTTTAAAAGCAGAAAAGATAGTTCTTTAGCATTATGTGAGAAAAATAAGGATGCATTCTTTCTTGGGTATGTCTCCTTGATTGAGCCTGCTTGAGTCTTCCTGTGAGAGGCTTTGGGATGTTTTGCCTGTGTGCTTTGTTCCTAATCCTATTTATTACCCACTTGTCAGCTTGAGATGTTCGCTTTCTTTTCAAAAAACACGAATTATGTTTCTACATTCTGTGTGGACTCAAAGATACATCATTTTTTTTTTTTTTCTGGAAGGAAAAGGCTGGATTCTAACGTCCTTATGACTAGTCTCTGTGTAGTTGAAATCTCCAGGGCAAAGTCGAGTCAGGTAGAGAGATTCTGTGGAAGGTAATAAAAATAACCTTGTGTAGTTGAATTCCCCAGGCAAGGAATATAGTAAGCACAGTCCTAGTTTCAATCAAAATGTTCCTCTGCTTTACCATAGGTAGACTGGTCAGTGACAAAATGTATTAAGTTAGACCAAACTTTATGCTTTACAATGTGAGAATGCACAACCATTTCAGATAAGTACATAAATACCATCTCTTGTCAGCACCACTGGCATTTTCATTATATTGAATGTCAGCTTGTGTATGTCTAGTAATTTGAAGGTTTTTTTTTCCCCCATTACTTTCAAAATACATCATAGGTTCAAAGACAGAGCAGTGGAACATCCTATGGCAAAAGGTATCAGATATTCAATCACTAACCCTTATGGTAGACATTGCAGTCCAAGAGAAATCGTCACGAGCAAATAGGAAAGAATGCAGACAGTTCATAAAGGTGTTACCTCGAGTCATGCTGAGAATGGGGAGATGAGGGTTTGATGAGTGTCTAGACAAGCACATAGCTGAACAACTTTTCACATTTTGGACACATATATTTGATAAAACTTTTTTTTGTAGCAGCTGAAGAAAGTCACCATGGAGAAAGGAAAAGAAATACTATTCCATCCCTGCAGCTGGGTTCTCTGGCAAAATTGGAAGAAAATCAGTGATGCTAATATTTCATGAAAATTTCAAGGATGTTTAATACCAGAACTTACATATAGTATAAAAAAAGGGATTTGACTTTTACATAAAATAGGGAAGTCAGAGTAAAATTGGTGAGCAGTTGGTGCCAGTTGAAGGCTTACATATCATTTTGGATTTTTTTTTTTTTTTTTTTTTTTAAAGACAGTCTCACTGGATAGCCCTAGCTGGCCAAGTACTTCCTGTGCAAACCAGGCTGACCTTCGACTCATACAGATCCACCTGCTTCTGCCTCTGGCTCCTCGTGGCTTTTACAAGAGTCAGCTATGGTTTTATATTGTTAGCAGTCTTATCTTTAAGTTGATAAGACTTGAAAGTTGAATGGAGGGCTTGAGAAGGGACTTGATAGTTAAGAGCACTAGCTGCTCTTCCAGAGGACCTGGGTTTAAGTCTCTGTACCTACATGTTGGCCATAGCCATCTATAACTCTAGTTCCATGGTGTCCAGTGCCATTTTCTGGCCCCTGTGAGCGCCAGGCATGAATTTGGTGCCCAGACATACATGCAGACAAAACACTCCTCCAGATAAAATGAATAAAAAGAAAATAAGTTGAATGGAAACAATTATTTCGTGCCCTCTGACAAAGAGGTAGAAGAAACATTCCTGTCTTCTGCCTTTCATCCTGTAGTGGTTAAAATGGTTCATTGGGTAGGCAAGAGTAGATTTGATGTTTGCTTGAGTTCAAGGTGGACATTCGTATGCTGCTCGAGTTCATGACTGTGCTCAGTGACTTTTGTGAGGTTCCTTCAGAGCAGCTCACTCTCTTGTCTGAAACGGTTCTCTTGCTTCCAGTTGGCCTTCACTTACCATAAAAGCCAGCCTGGCTCCAGGACCTCTCCCGCTTCCCTTTCTTGACCTCCGGCCTTTTCTCTTTTCACTTCAGCATCTACACTCTGTACTTCAGCCAGACTTCAAGGCAATGTAATCTTCTTAACCTTGGTCTTCGTTTCATTTTCAAACTCTTGATCAAAGCTCGATCAACAACACATTCTCAGTTCCCCCTTGCTATATGCTCCTGTAGCATAAAGCCCATTATGTCTATTTAATTTTTTAACTTTGTGAAATAGTATGGCCTTCCTAGGTCGTGTTGAGTAAAGGGGGATCTTGAGTGATAGGGAAGACAGCACAGCTTGAGTTAACTTTTGAAAGCAGGAAGAAACATCCAAAATAACATTATTGGAACAAAGACACAGGGAGTACCTTTCTTCCTCAGTGTTAAGATCTGGGAGTAAGCTTTCAGTGTGTGTCGAGAAGTTTTGAGAAATAAAGATAATGTAAATGTTAGCCCCAGTTATTGATGAATAAATGTAGCCTTAGGAGACAATAAGCCCTAGGGAAGGAGTAATTGAAGGACTTGGGCGGGGGAATTGATGACTAAAAAGCCGTGTGGCCAATAGTTACATTATGAAGATTGATCTGAAGAGGGCATAGCATCCAGTGGAACACAGAGTGGATGATGAAAGGTGTCCTGCTCAGGAAACTGAGTTATGAGCAGAGTGATTGTTTTCATTATGGTGATCGGGTTAGGAAGTGACAGGTGGTCAGAAACCCGAAAAGGAAATTAAAATTTAACTGTGTAAAGATGCTGCGTTGAAAAATGGGGGTTGCGTGCGGTGCTATTTTATAGCTATAGGAGAGTAACAAGGCATTAGGAGAAAAGCCCAATGATTATGTAGGAAATGGTACAAGGTGTGACAAATATGGAGAGCTCATAATAGAATTTGAAAATACAGTGTCAGTAAGACTACCTTTTGGCAGCTAATCTGTAATGAAACAGATTTTGAGAGTAGTGTTTTTATCAAGGGTATAGGGATGTAGGCTATGCCATCATTGCTAATGGGGCCTGGGGATCTGTGTTGAAAGAGTTAACAAAACAAAATACACACATTGCTTGGTTCTTTTTCTAGACTGTATCCTAAAAATCTACTTATGTGAAATAATATATTTTTAAGGGTGCTCTTTTTAAGTTTTATAAGGATGGGTGTTTTGCCTTTATGTATGTCTATGCAGCACTTGCATGCAGTGCTGGTGTGGGCCAGATGAGGCTAGCAAATCCTTTTGAACTAGACTTGCAAATGGTTTTGAGCTACCATGTGGGTGCTGGGGACCAAATCTGCACGAGCAGCCAGTGTGCTTAACTTCTGAGCCATCTTTCCTGTCCTGTTAGTCTTGGTCTCAATTGGAAACATCTCTATCTTTAGAAAAGTTGGTCATAAATTATAGCAAGTATAGTGGCATATGTAGTAAATGAAGGCTGTTAATATACCAAGATGAAATAGCCTTCAAGACATATTAAATCAAGAAGATAATGTACACAATGGATACCAGGTAACTGTTTTATAAAAGAGTATAAGCATCTTCTTGTATATGCCTAAGATACTTTCTTTCTTTTCTTTTTTCTTTTCTTCTCTGTTTTTGTTTTTTGATAGACTTTCTCTGTATAGCACTTACTGTCCTGAAACTTGTTCTATAGATCAGATTGGCCTCAAACTCAGAGATCCATCTGCCTCTGCTTCCTGAGTGCTAGGATTAAAGGCATGTGCCACCATACCCAGGATTCCTAAGGGGATTTTAGGAACATGGAAAATACCTGTGGGACCAAGAGCTTGGCACCTAGAGAAGAGGGATGAGACGAAATACCACTTTTCCACTGTGCATCTCATTTGGGATGTTCTCAAATTTATCTGTGTCTTACTCTTTCTTCACTGTAGCAGAATACCCAAGAAACACTTTAAAATGCTAAAAGGTCTGGGCTCACAATTTTAGAGTTTTTAGTTCTGACTGGATTTCTTTTTGGACTGTGATGAGGCAGAATGTGATGGAAATGGGGACATGGTAGAGGAAGGCGCTTACCTGATACTTGGTAGGAGGTTAAAACACAGCCCAGCGTAATGGTACATGCTTTTAATGTTAGCACATGCAAGGCAGGGGCAGCTGGATCTATGGCTTTAAGTCTATTCTGGACAGTCAGGGCTACATAATGAGACCCTTTCTCTAACCAGCCAACCAATGAGCCTGTAGAGCAAAATGATTGAGGGACCCAGGTCGCCATTAAAAGCATGCCTACAGTGACCACTTCTTTCAGCTGGGTCCTACCTGATAAAGGTTGCAGTTTTCTTGAACAGCACCATATGTTTTGACTGTTTGTTTAAAATGTGTAGGCCTGTGTTGTGTGTGTGGTGTACTTTCTAATGTGTGTACTTGTGGAGGGCAGAGGTCAGCTTTAGGTGTCTTCCCCTGTCTCCATCTTATTTATTTATTTATTTATTTATTTATTTATTTATTTATTTTTAAACGGATTTCTTCTGAGCTGGTAGTTCTCTTTGTTGGCAGGACTGACTCAAATCTGGTATGCCCTTGGCTCTGACCCACAGTGGTGGTTGTTAACTTGCATCAACTTCCTTCTTTGTGGAATCTGATCTCGGGCTCTCATGCTTGCACAGACACAGAGCTATCTGACCAGCTAAGTGACCGTGCTTTCAGCATCATTGCCCTTAGGAGGCAAGCTCAGACCCACAGAATAATATTATTTTTCAAAAACTTAAAAGAGAAATATTCAACTCAAAATGTATATCTGTTCTACCTATAGCCACCTCTAAGAAAATTAGGGTCTAGAAAAAAATTATAAAAGAACTCAGGCTTATAGATCTGATAAAGTCAGTATCCAGAACATTTAAAAATCCAAAGTCAATCTACTTTACACAGTGATTTCCAGGCCAACCAGGGTGACAGCAAGACCCTGTCCAAAACAAACGAAAACAATGCAAAAACATTTCTACAATTCAACTCAAAGGTATCTAAAGCTAGGCAAAGAATTTCCATATGTATATCACATATACAACTGGTCAGTAAGCTGATGGGACGATCATAAATGTCACTGTCTGGGTTGGTTGTTTTTGTCAACTTGATACAAGCTAGAGTCTTCTGAGTAGGAAGAGCTTCAGCTGAGAAAATGCCCTCATCAGATTGGCACATAGCTAGTCCTATTGGGGAGTTTTTTTGATTGAGGATTGATGGGGAAGGCCCAGCCCGTTGTGAGCAGTGCCATCTCTGGCCATTTGGTCCTGGGTTGTATAAGACAGCGAGCCATGGCGAGCAGGCCAGTAAGCACTGTTCCTCCATGGCTTCTTCAGCTTCTCCCTCCCGGCTCTTGCTCTGGTCTCCCTCAGTGGTCTGTGACCTGACATGTAAGTAAAATAAACATTTTCCTTTCCAAGTATAAGTAAAATTAGCATTTCCCTTTGCAAGTGTAAATAAAATTAACGTTTTCCTTTCCAAGTTGCATTTGGTCATAGTCTTAATCATATCAACATAATCAAACTAGGGCAGTTACTCATGGTTAGTGACCTTTAGGATGGCCATCCTGAGACCTTATTAATGTTCGTGGACAGAGTTCTTAAGTAGTTACTTGTGTTTGTTTAGTTTTCTCAATGTTGGAAAATATGCTGTCCACTGAGGGAGGGAGGGAGGGAGGGAAGGAGGGAGGGATGGAGGGATGGATGGAGGGAGGAAGAGAAGAAAGAGAGAGAGGGGAGAAGAGTGACAAAGACACACACACACACATACACACACACACACACACACACAGAGAGAGAGAGAGAGAGAGAGAGAGAGAGAGAGAGAGAGAGAGAGA
>JANHMN010000010.1:25361643-25374127 GCA_030674055.1 Rhabdomys pumilio | reverse complement strand
AGAGAGAGAGAGAGAGAGAGAGAGAGAGAGAGAGAGAGAGAGAGAGAGAGGAGGAAGAGATATATCTCTGAGTTCATTTGTGTTGCTAATTTTGTCTCCTGCTGGGAAAGGGATAGTCTGATGAATTTTATGTTGTTGGGCTAATCAGCTTCTACTAGAAATACTTAATGCAGTCAAAGGGGAAAGATATATTCTCAAGTACTGCTACATGCTTATGGAACAGAAAGCTTAGTTTTGGCCAAAGTTTGACATCTACTAACATTTTTTTGCAATCATGAAATGAGCGATTTAGATTCAAAAGTAAACCACACATATACATTCTCTCTCTCTCTCTCTCTCTCCCTCCCTCTCTCTCTCTCTCTCTCTCTCTCTCTCTCTCTCTCACACACACACACACACACACACACACACACACACACACTTTATGCAAACTAGAATCACCTGAGACAAGGGAACCTCAATTGAGGAATTGGTCTGTGGCTTGTCTACGGGACATTTTCTTGATTAATGACTGATGTGGGGCATGCTCAGTCCACTGTGTAGAGTACTACCCAGGTGGTCCTGGGCCAGGTGAACAAACCTTTGAGAGCAAGCATGAAGCAGCATTCCTTCTTGGTCCTGTCTCATCTGCTTAAATCCTTGTACTCAGTCACTTCAGGGTTGTAATCAATCACTAGGACCTAGAAGTCCAAAGTTGGTTTTGGTCAGTTCCATCACATCAGTAGAAAGAAACTAGGGCATACTTTCATAAACATTTAACTTAATGGCAGTATCATTGACAACTTAGTATTTTTAATTATTATTTAGAATACTTTTAAAACTTTACACTTACTTATTTCTGTGTGCATGGGTGTGCCTGTGTGTCATGGCATACTTATGGAGCTCAGAGGAAAATTTGAGGCTTTTTTCCTCTCACCATGTCAGGTTTGGGGATCCAACTTAGGTCATCAGGCTTGGTGACAAGTGCCTTTAACTGTTAACCATCTCACTTATATCTCATTTATTTGTTTAGAGTGTTTTTGTCTGAAAGTCTGACTTGTTAGACAATATATGTTTAGGGCTAGTGCCTTGAGATTAGAAGTGGTCTTAATTCACAGAGAGGGCCGAAACACACTCTTATCTGGTTAATTAATTCCTTAATTTGTTTGTATGTTTATTTATATATTTGGTGTGTGTGTGTGTGTGTGTGTGTGTGTGTGTGTGTGTGTGTATGTGTATGTATGTATCACCAAATGATACCCTTAGCCTAACAATACAGGATTTTTGTTCTCCAGTTAACATGACTGAGTTGAGCATCAGTTTGTTATAAGTAGGACCTGTCAGTTGTAGTAGGTGGCAAGGTGGTTTGGTAGTAGTTACAGTAGCACTGTGTTTGAAAAGTCGAGTGTATTAATGTGGTTTTGAATGTTTAAATGTAATGTAATGCAGAAACAGTAGTAGTTTAAACTTAATTGCAGTTTGAATTTAAAAGGAGGGTTGATTTTCAAGTACTTTGCAAAGTATTTGCTTTTATATTTGCTGAAAATATTATACATGAAGATTATGCTTTGAACACTGTGAAATGTTTTCCCAGTATTAATGAAATGATTGCAGGAAGTGTTGCACTTGAAAGGTCACGTTGCTTTCTGGCACTTCTAATTTTATATTTTGTACATATTGTTGAATCTTTCAGGCTCCTACTTGAATGCTTAAAGGTTCAGGTAATAAGTGGAAAAGGGAAATTGCAAAAGGGCACAGTGCTTTGGAGTGCACATGTCTTTTGGCCTTCTTTTGTTTCAGACTAAAACTTCTAAGTCTAGCAGGCCATTGAGAAGACAGAAAGGACAGCATGGTGAGGGCCTTCTGCCCTTAACTAATCCACACACAACCCAGAGTACATTCTCCTACTAATTGATATTGCATGTAGGTTCTTTGTGTTATTACACTCTCCCCACTTGGACACACTTAAACACTTACCTTCACAGAGCTAACTGATCTGTGTTTTTTCAGACACTGAGCATTTGGTGCTTTCACTCTACCCTAGGGTTAGTGGGCGTGGTGACCGACTGGAAGGTACCTGGCACAGTGCTTAAACAGGCCACAGACTGTCCATGGGGTCATACGGTGGTGGTTCAGTGTAGCATTTAAATGAGATACTCAGAATGACATGTATTTTATTTTACTATCTTTAATACAGTGGTAGACTATTTTAGATATCACTAAATATTCTTCATGAATCTGTTTGTTTCATTGGTTTCACAATTAAATAGTTTCTACAAGTTTCTCTTCTCTTAGTTAAGACTTTCTTTAGAGTCTGTAGATTTAGACATAACTTGTGGGAAACTTATGTTGACTGATTTTGTTCACTACCTTTATGAAAACTGAAAACAGTCCTCACTATTATTTGCCACAATTTATGTGACTAAGTGTCTATGTGCTGTTTGTGCTGATGAGAACAGACAAAATATAAAAAGTATTGATATAATTTTTGGCCAATGAAAAAATTAAATGTTAAGTGTTTCCTGGAGGAGTCTGTTAGTTTCATCTACCTCTTTTGTTTGTTTGTTTTTGTTATTGTCTTTCTGTGTAGCCCTGGCTCTCCTGGCACTTGCTTTGTAGACCAAGTTGGCCTTGAACTCAGGTCATCTAGCCTCTGTCTCCAAGTGTCACCACTACCACAAGCTAATTTTTTTTGAATTTTTTTTACATGTATGAATATATATTGCATATGCAACCTTTGCATGCCTGGTGCATGCATCAGATGTCTTGGAACTGGAATCATAGATTGTTATAAACCATCTGTGATTTTATGATGACTGGTTTTGCTCGCTATGGAGAAGTAAAATAACCATTTTAACACTAATAAGTTTCTCAGCTAAGAAAAGTCTTTGGATGACTTTTTTTTCCCAGAACAAAGCCACATTAGGTTCTGAACAACTTCATTATTCAAAGGTGATAGATACTAATTCAAATCGATCCAAATTTATATATGACTCATATATTTTTATCTACCTCATATATCAAAATATTACTGGTACTTTCTTTCTAAGCCATTTATTGTAACTGCCTTTGTAATCCTGGTATCATTTGATGTTGATGAGACAATAAATATAAGTTTCTTACAAAGTGGGTGAAATGAGAGAATTATTCTTCGGGCTGTTAAGATGAAAATAACCTTTTGATGGCTACTGTGAAAATAATTAAGTTTTGTTTATTATTGGTGGTTTTTTTTTTTGATAAATGAAATTGTACTTTGTTACTGAAAACAGGAATGTAATAGAAGCTTTGCCAAGTGTGTACCTTGCTCCCGTGGTATTTAGTCAGACACTTTATGTGTCCTGTAAAGATCTGACCAAATAATGCAACAGTGTCATGTTGTAGTATTGTGAATGTAACTTTTGAGTGTATTGAGCTTGCAGCAGTCAGTAGAAATTCTGCTGCTTCTGGGACATCATGGAAGCATGGAAGGCAGACCACTTAGTCCAGAGGGAGGGCTTTTTATTTTATATGAGTACACTGTTGCTATCTTCAGAGACACCAGAAGAGGGCATCAGATCTCACTACAGATGGTTTTGAGCCACCATGTGGTTGCTGGGAATTGAACTCAGGACCTCTGGAAGAACAGTCAGTTCTCTTAACTGATGAGCCATCTCTCCAGCCCAAGGGAGGGCTGTTCCTACTTGGAACATATGGGCAAGATGATGTGATTTGCCCACTCCTTGGCATAGCTGAGACTTGAACCTAAGCCTTCTTAGTTCTAATTTTGTGCTGACTGTGGGAGGAGGGATAAGGAATAACCTAGGAGCAATGGGACACCCTCTCTAGAAGTTACACATGCAAGCATTACCGTTATCAGGTAGGTTGTTAGCTTGCAGTGTTACATAATCTGTTTTTTCATTTTCTTTCTTATTCTTCGGGCTGTCATGGAAAGGAATGTCTGCCATTTAATGCACAATCATACCAAGCTGGCTTTTTATCGATATTGTAAATGGGTAATAAGAAAAACCTTATCTACAATTAAATAAGCAGTCAGGATACATTTATAATTTCATTATAGAGCCTGAAAATGCTTAGGGAAATTCTAAGAACGATAGAACATAGACAGAGGAGTGAGTTATGTGGGTATGAGGGAAGATGTATCATGTAAAACGATAACTAGCAATGCTGTTTGTCAGACACAGGTGTAGTTAGAGGAGCTAGAGAGGGAAGAGGGCACTGCCAGGGAGAAGCCTCACGAGATTTCCGGAGAAGAAAATTAGGTTGGTAGCTTCTCAGCTCAGCAGGTCTCCTGATTCTGTGTGTTCAGCTCTAATGGTTTGGGATCCACCTAACTGTTAGATTGCAGAGCCAGGGGGTTGACTGCAGGTGTTGCTGTGACTTCCATTCCCCAACACTGTTGCTGTGCACAGGTTGGCAAAGGAATTCTCTGGGAATTCCATTTCTGCTGATTTCTCTTCAGTGTGTCCCCCAGCACATGGATTCCCTGAGTGGTCTTCTGAAGGTTGAATGATGAGCCTCTCCTAGTTTCCCTTGCCTGTTCCCTTGGTGTTTCTTGATTATCAAGCAGGTAAAGCTTCCCACTGAATGCGAGTTTGGTGAACCTTTCTCCATCTAAGGTGGCCTTTTTACTAAGGAATAGTCCAAGTGAGATGGGATAGCCGTCTGTGATCTATAAAACAGCTGCAGCTGGCATTGACAGTGGACTGTTCTGTTGCTCAATTAGATTTTTTTGCATTATATATTATGAATAATTAACTTGAAGATTGGTATGTAAATAATGCCATTAAGTATAATAAGGTAAGTACATTTATATGTAGCTGCATGAGAACATAAATATATTCCCTGGGACCTAGTTTCTTTCCCCTCTGCTGGGATATTTCTATATTCAAATGCTATTTTTCATTTTACCACAAATACAGACCCATAAACCTGACAGAGATGAATTTAGTGTAATCAACAAATGTGAAAGGCATTAGGATGTGAATTTCACACTACAAACCTCCATCCACCACAGATTTTTTTTTTTTAAAGCAGAGGCTTTAACTTTATTTTACTTTTCCTATTTTTATTTAGTTAATTTCTCACAAACAGAGTCTTCCTTAGAATTCCATTCTTTAAAAATAAGGAAACTGACAGATAAAGGCAGAGTAGCCTCTGAAGCTGGCAGTGGGCTCAGAGCTCCACCCATTTTGTACCTGTTTGCTTTAACCATTGAGTATCAGAGACTCTTTGGATATTTCAGAGTTTAGGTTAAAATCATTACCTTTTCTTCTCAGGTATGGTGGTCTATTCCCTTTATTCCAGCATTTAGGAGGCTACAGCAGGAGGATCCCTGTGAATTTGAAACCAGCTTGGGTTATATAATGGAGTTAAGGCCAGCCTGGGCTATATAGTGGAACCACTTCTGAAAACAAATCAACCAAAACTCATACCAGGGCCAGAAGAGATGCCTCAGATTTGAGAGAGCTTCCGGCCCTTGCAGGAGATCTGACATCTGTTCCTAGCAACTGTGTGGTGGGAGGAGGGAGAGAGACTCAACTGCCTGTGACTCTAGCTCTCTTTCTGGCCTCTGTGGGTGTCTTCACATGTTGTATATGCCCACAAAGACAGACATAAATGCACACACAAACATAAAAATAAAAATACTTTAGAAATATAAACAAAGCCAAAGAAATGAGTAACAAAATCTTTTAAGGAAAACCAAAATAAGCTATATAAAATACCCTATCTCAAAAAGGACACCCAAAACAAGCAAACAAAATGAAACCCCAAATACAGAACTAAACTTCTACCATTTAAAAAAAAAAAAAAAACTAAACTCAGTACCTTGTTGGAGAACCCTGGTATTAAGATTGTAGTCCCCTGTGACCGGATGGCTTTCTGAGCTCAGCACAAAATGGTGACTCTCTTTCTTAGCAGCACTTCCCTGTCTCTGCCTGGCTTTGCTTGGCAGGTGTCCCTGAACACAGGTGGCTGACCATTTCTGAAAAGTGACCTTGTACAGCTCTCTGAAAGGCTGAGTAACTCACAGTATCACAGTCAACGAGTCTCTGCTCTCAAGAGTGTGTAGTTAATTAGCTAAAGATAAAGATGAGGGAATAAGATGTGACAGATACTATGCTAGAAGAGTTACAGGATGTTGCAGGAGCCCACAGGGGACGTCCAGCTCAGACTTGTAGAATCAGACTGCATGGCTGGATCTCCTGTTGTCTATGCCAACTTGTAGGATGCATAAGAGCCAGGATGACGAAAAGTGGGGAAAGTGATTCAGCGAGAAGACCAAAGTGTTGGGTATACGATGTGGTACTGAAATACCAGATGTGATAAGACCAGGATCTGATTATCTGTGCGTTAAGCCCGAGCAGGTGGCCTCCTTCTATAGGAACAGGGAGTTGAGATGGCAGTGAGGAGGTAGTCTACGTGATTTGTATCTTTTCAGAAGGACACTGCCCAACTATCATGTTGACCCACGTATAGCTGTTTAAATGATACAGTCTTTAGTTGAATGTCAGAGGACCATGGAAGAGACCAGAATAGGTAGAGTTTACTTTCCTATGGCAAAAGATTACTAGTCTTCTTCATGATTTTGATTCTTTTTAAAAATTTTATGGCTTTCTTACCTATCACAATGCTAGACTATTTCAAAGGCAAAACGGGTAATATTGAGTATCTGTATAGATACCCAGCTGTGTCCTCATTCTTCCAGCATAGAGGGTGGTATGATGTCTAGTGTCTGTCAGGCACCCAACAGATGTTCACTGATGTTAAAGGGGTGGGTTTGAAGAACAAGGGGCAGGTTGAGTCATTTTATGATGGTTTCCTGGCTTGTCTAGTACGACAGTGTACACTTTCATATAGTCTTCAAATTTGTGAGTTTTCTGTTTTACTCCTGGTCTTAAGTTCATTCCAGGAGGGCATGGAGTAGTACAGAACAATTAAAACCAACTCTGCTCCACTGTTATTCTTTAATAATTAGTGTAAAATCATAATTTATGAATTGAAAAGATTTTTTGAATCTACAAAGAGAACATGTAAGCATGGACATAAAGGTGATTTATTTTTAAATACTTTATCATTTTAGTTACATTCCTATTTTAGTTTAGTTTATATTTTTCAATAATTTTTGATAGTTTCATACATGCCCACAATGAATTTTGTGTATTTTTCACCCCTTATTACTCTATCATCTTCTTTCCTTCCTTACTGAAACCTTTCTTCACAACATGGCTTATAATACATTTTTTTTTGGCCACAGTTTACTTAAATGAAATCAGTATTATCTAGTTTACCATTTGAGACTGCATATCCCTGTCTTCCATGCTGTCAAGACCCGACAATGAGCTAAGTTAATCTCAGTTGTATGTACTTACTCTCTACTGTAGGTCACCGGGTTACCCTGCACGTGCTCAGTGGGAACACCTTCAAGCAGGAAGAAGCCCGTGCTCTTTTTAGGTGCTTCCATCTTTTCTCTGAACACTCATTTTCTTGGCTGCAGAATATGATATTCAAGGCTTGTGTTGTGCCTTCATGTCCCTGTGCTATGGTCAGTGCTGTTGAGGTTAGGTCTTCGAGCCTGGAGGCTGCTGTGTCTGAGACACACTCATTACTTCCCCCACATCTTGCTTCTTTGACTCTCCAATGTCTTTTTTTTTTTTTTTTTTTTTTTTTTTTTTGTTCACAGTGAACATTCAGGCTCCCGCCAGATACCTTTCCTCATTTGTTTCACACTGCAGTGTATCTAAAGGAGTTTCAGAATGGTTTTCTTCCTTGTGTACATTCTCTTCTCTGGAATCCTACCTGGGGGAAGTACTGTACTCAAAGCTTGTTTGGATCAGTCTCTCACTCACAGTTGCTAAGTGATTAATTCTCTGGCTCACATTTGGAGTGTGTAAGGTGACACTTTTTACATGTGAATGGTGGATACTCAACTGTGTGGTGTGAGTTAATGTTAGTGAGAATGCTTTGCCTGCGCTTGGTATTTTTCACTATAATTTCGCAGTGAGGCTAAATGCAGTGCAAGTCTCTTTTTCTTTCTGTTAACTCTTCGCTAGGAATTTTTCCTTTTCGTGTCTTTTTTTTTTTCAAAATAGTAGAAGAATTTTTACTACTAATGTCTTATGTGGAGTCCCGAAAATCCTTAATTTTTAAAAATCATGTTGCTCAAATTATAGACTCATAAGGGAAATAGAGGTTAGAAGAGATAATTAGAAATTGGTGGACTTTTTATAGATAGAACTAATAAAACAGAATAGGCTCAGAAATCACCAAATCACCACCACCACCACCACCACCACCACCACCACCACCACCACCACCAAAAACAAGCAAAGACTGTGTGTCCACAGACATTTGTACCAAACATAACCATAAGTCTTGGTCTTAAGCCCTGGTTGTATTTAGTTGTCGATTGTAAAATCATCCACTTTGAACACAGGCCAATTTTATCCAACTCAGAACTCAGCTCCAGATTGAGGCTGGAGAGGTAGCTCAGTGGTCAGGGGCACTTACTGCCCTTGTAGACTCTCATAAAGGACCTGAATTGGGTTCAAAGCAACCGTATCAGACAACTTACCACTACTTTTAATTCTGATTCCAGGGAGATTTGACTGATGTCTTTGGCCTCCGGGGGTACCCCTTCCCCCCCTCCCACACGCACACAAGGGAGGGAGAGAGAAGACAGACAGACACATAATTCAAAATAATAAAAATACAGATCTGGGAAAAATCTGTTCCAGACTGTTGTGTCCTTTATTTTGAGGACAGGGCTGAGACCTTGTGTTCCTTCATCTGCACCATCAACTGCCTTCAATAGGTGAATAGTAGGAAATCCTGCAGTCACTGAGAGTCATCCCCTGATGTGAGAAAGTCTGTCCTGGATGGTAATCGAACCTCCCTGAGATGGGAAGATTTTATTTAGACCAACTTGGTTTTCATGTTGTACCAGCATTGTTTTCTGGAATATGAGTGAGTTTTCAAGAAAGTAATATCTGTTATGACAAAAACTGTAATATCAATTTTTGCTTTAGTATATAAAATATTTATATACCCACTATTAAAACTTCAAGTGACATGGAAAAGTAGAAGAAAAATTATTTGCCTGAAAATTAATACTGTTGTTGTGCATTATCATTTTCATTTATTGAGCTATCTTTTAAAAGGATTGGTCTTGTATATGTGTGCATGTATGTCACATGTGCAGGTACTCATGTAGACCAGAAGAGGGCGTCAGATCTCCTAGAGCTGGAGTTACAGGCAGTTGTGAGCTGCCCTCTGTGGGTGCTGGGAACCAAGCTTGATCCTCCAGAAGGATAGTAAGCCCTTTTATCTACTGAGCCATCTCTCTAACCCCTCCTGAACTCTTTTGATGATAAACGTGTCTAAAATTTCACATAAATTGGTTTATAGATGTCTTCGGTTTTATTGCCGTGAAGAGACACTATGACTACAGGAGCTCTTAGAAAGGAAAACATTTACTTGGGGCTGGCTTACAGTTCAGAGGTTCAGTCCATTATCATTCATGGTGGGAAGACATAGTACTGGAGAAGGAAGTGAGAGTTCCTTGTCCTGACCGGCAGGCAGAAGGCAGAGAGAATCACACTGGGCCTGGCTGGATAGGACTTTTAAAAACCTCAAGTCCCACTCTCAGTGATACACTTCTTCCAACAAGGCCACGCCTACCAATAGTGCCACTCCCTATGAGCCTATGGGGTCATTTTCATTCAAACCACCACAATAAACATGCTGAGTTCCAACTTATATTCAAAACAACTTGAACATTTTAACACATCCTTTGGCATGATTTATTGCATGCACACAATGACTTCTCTGTCATATTCTTGCATATTAAACTATACGTTTCTCAAAGTTGTAAATAATAGTGTGTTAAAAATAGTTGCTCTTATTCACTGTTTAGATTTTACCTTTTGAGTAATTTACTTGTTAGAGAACTCATAGATATTTAAAAACCACCACAGCTTCTCTCTGTCTTTCCCCTTCCCTGTCTTTCTCTGTCTCTCACTGTATTAATCACAAATTTTATAGTACTGGCTTTAAAAATTATATGTATGACTGTTTTGGCTGTATGAATATCTGTACTGTGTGCAAGCCTGGTACCCATAGAGACTTGAAGGGGGCAACAGACCCCCTGGAACTGGAGTTATGGATGTTTATGAGCCAGTATACAGATGTTGAATGGAGTCCTCTAAAAGAACAGCACTCTTAATGGCTGAACCATCTCTCTAGCCCCTATACTGACTTATTAACAGAGTCTTCCATCACACTGGTAAAATGCCTCATGCTGCTGTATTCTACTGTGTGGAAAAGCCATTGTACCTTAGTGGCCAAATCTCTAAAAAAAAAATGTATGGCAGTTAATGCTGATAACCGGGTAATACCTCATGTTGTCTTCAACTTCTCATACATTTTGGTATTACATAGTTGGGATCATTGTGTCTTGTTGTGAATGCCTTTTTAAAGCATTCTTAAAAATTGTTTGGCACTGCTTTGTGCTTCCACAAGTAATTCTGTATATTCTACAAGTAATTCTGTATATTTTGATAAACAGATACATAGACATAGTAACTTAAGGACATTGCATGTTTAAGTTTTCCCATGTTTCAAAAATAGTTTCTCAGTTATCTTGAACAGTATCTTCTACTGTATGAGCAAGTATGCAACAGTCAGAAGAAGGCATTCATGTGGGGACCAGTCCCACTAGCTTCCCAGCCCCGTATGCTCCGGTACTCATCACAGGCTCAGTGTAATCCTTGGCCTTTCTATGCATTGAGTCTGGTTAGTGCTGTGTTCCATCTGCCTGGGTCCTCAGGCTTCACAGCCTGAGCGAGCTTCTTTGTACTGAGGCCTCTTGGCTGTATTTGTTTACTGATTTATTTATTTGGCTTCTATTTCCACTTTGGACTTTGCTGTCATTTCAGCACGTGATGCCTGTGATGCAGGTGTGTGCATTTGTCCTTTGAAGTTAACAGTACCCCAGTCATCTCAGGCACATAACAAAGGAGGTTTTTAATTTTTTCTTTTGTCTTAAATCGCATAAATCTTTTCCTTTGGCTTGCATCTTTATCTAGTACTGAGTCTGCCCACTGCGGGGTAAGCTCCCCGCAGACCTGCAGCTGCCCTAGATGGGCTGTGGGCACCTTTCCAAATCTTCCAACTAAGCTTTGGACAGGTTTTCTTTTTGACAGACTAATCAGAACCCTAATGTCCTTCCCTGCTGCAGGAGTTTAATTTTGATATTTCTCATTTTATGAAAAGTCCTAGCAGTCCCAGACTGGTGAAACTTTGTTAATTTCATGACATTTTTCAGTCCCTCCTTGTTTGGGAAACACTTATTTCTCAGCTGTGTCTCTGGTCTGGCATTTGAGAAGCTTTCCTACTCCACCCAAAACCCTGATGAAACTCTCTACTTATTTCTTGTTAAAAACTTTACATTATATAGACTTTTAGACAATGTTATTCTGATAAAGTAACATTTTGGAATGTCAAGAGCATGAATCAATATGTGATTATCATGAAAACCTGGAACGATGTTCTGTGCGTGTGTGTGTGTGTGTGTGTGTGTGTGTGCGCGCGCGTGCGTGCATACATGTGTATGCAATTGGACACGTGTGTACCTGGGTACTGCCCACGGTCGACAATGGATGTCTTAGTCAGTTTCTTTTCACTTCATGTACTGATGCAGAGTCTTTTGATGAGCTCAGAGCTCATTGTTCCTTCTAGTCAGAGGAGACAGTTCACCCAAAAGAGGCCATCTTTCCTTCATGCCCATAAGGGCTACCATGCCCACTGGGCTGGACTTTTACTGAGATCTTCTGAAGATCTGAGCTCTGACCTTGCTATCTGCATGGGAAAGTTTTACTTGCTGTCTCCCTGGTCGGAAGACAAGATCTTCCAAAACAAAACAAAACAAAACAAAACAAAACAAAACAAAACAAAACAAAACACAGACAAAAAGATTGTTTGACTCACTGTTGATCCCTAATGAACCCCTTAGACTGTAAGACCTAAGTTGCTTGCTGTGACAAATGTCCAAGAGACCTGAGTGAGAAAGAGTGAGGCAGGTAAGGAGGAAAAGCTCGTGTAAGAGATCCTCTCATCGTACACAACCTGTGTGTCTCCTGTTTCTGTTGCTGTCACCCGTTGCCCTTCCTCACGCTGTGAGCTTGTTTCTCTTGTGTCTGACCTTTCTAGGTTCTGACTTTTCTCTTATTTTTTTTTCTTCTCGTAATCTTATTTCCTTCGTTTTTAAAATTAATGTTTATTTACCTGCTTATTGTGTGTGGAGGGTCATGTACCACAACAAAGGAGTTGAGGTGAGAGTACAATTTGTAGGGAGTGTATTCTCTCCTTCCTTTATGTGGGCTCCTGGGCTTGAACTCAGGTCATCAGGATGGGCAACTAGCTCTTTTCTCTGCTGAGCTGTTTGCTAGCTAACCCTGTTTCTTCTCCTTCTCCTTCTCCTTCTCCTTCTCCTTCTCCTTCTCCTTCT
>JANHMN010000010.1:25288733-25344723 GCA_030674055.1 Rhabdomys pumilio | reverse complement strand
ATCTATCTATCTATCTATCTATCTATCTATCTATCTATCTATCTATCCATCTATCCATCTATTTATATTTCAGTTTTCGCCATCAGAGTGAGTATTATAATTGTTCTAGCTTTGGATAATTTTACAGTGTTTACATGTAGTTAGATTGAGTGATCTGTAAGAGAATAAGCACTTCTATTTTTTTTTTTTTTGACAAATTCTCAGTAGCACTGGCTGTGAATTCTGGAAATAACTATGTAGATCAGGCCTGCCTCTGTCTCCCAGGTGCTAGAATTAAAAATATGTATGACCACAGCTGGCATCCATTTAGGATGTCATTATGTCACATTATTCTGTGACAATTTAGAGTGATGTACAGGTGACATTTCCTAGTGGAATGGACCCTCTTATAGATCACTCCAAGGACAGTACATGCTGGTGAGGTTGTTGAATAAGGGTAATATTTCTCCATTACTGGTGGGACTGAGAACTTGTACAACCACTCTGGAAGTCAATTTAGTGGTTTCTCAGAACATTGGGAATATTTTTACCTCAAGACCCAGCTATACAACTCTTGGGCATATACCCAAAAGATGCTCTACCATCCCACAAAGATGCTTGCTCAACTATGTTCATAGCTGTTTTGTTTGTAAGAGCCAGAAACTGCAAATAACCTAGATGTCCCTCAACTGAAGAATGGATAAAAAAGACGTGGTTCATTCACATATTGGAATACTACTCAGATATTAAAAAGAAGTGCATTGTGAATTTTACAGGCAAATAAATGGAACTAGAAAAAAATAATATCATTCTGGGTGAGGTAACCTGACCCAAAAAGACATGCCTGTAATATACTCACTTATAAGTGGATATTAGCCATAAAATACAGTATAGTCATGCTATAATCTAGTGACCCAAAGAAGCTAAATAACAAGGAGGGTCCAAGGGAGGATGATTAAATCTTTCTCCAAAGGGAAACAAAGTAGAGGTCAATGGAAGGAGGTAACTGAGAGGAAGAAGGGATGGGCAGGCAAGCAGGGCTGGGCAAAGATCATATGTAGGAGAGCAGGGGAGAAGGAAGGGAGATCAGTGGTGGAGGGAACAATCTCTAGGATTCACTAGAGACCTGGGATGGTGGGAAGCCCCATAGGGTCTAGGTGGGTGACTCTAGCTGAGACTCTTAGCAGTGGATATGTGGTTCCTGCGTTGGCCAGCCCCTGTAAGCAGATAGGACTTCCAGTGGAGGGATAAGGACAGCAACCTACCCACAAAACCTTCAACCCAAAATATTTCCTTCCTACAAGATGTACAGGGATAAAGATAGAACAGAGACTGAAGGAGTAGGCAACCAATGAGTGCCCCAAATTGAGAACCATCCCATGGGTAAGAACAAATCCCCAACACTATTAATGATGCTATGTTATGCTTGCAGAAAGGAACCTAGCATAACTGTCCTCTGAGAGCCTCCACTCAGAAGCCAATGGAAAGAGATACAGAGACTCACACACAGCAATAGATGGAGCATGGGGAGTCCTATGGAGAAGTTGGGAGAAGGAGACTTGAAGAGGACAGGGACTCCAGGGGAAGTCCAACAGAATCAACTAACCTGGATCATTAGGGGCTC
The DNA here is from genome assembly GCA_030674055.1 of Rhabdomys pumilio. NCBI lineage: Eukaryota > Metazoa > Chordata > Mammalia > Rodentia > Muridae > Rhabdomys > Rhabdomys pumilio. The sequence goes on along the minus strand of JANHMN010000010.1, from coordinate 25,343,120 downwards.
CTAGAGACTGAATCACTAATCAATGGGAGAGCATTGTCTGGACCTAGGCTCCCTGCACATATGTAGCAGATGAGCAGCTTAGTCTCATGTAGGACCCCCAACAACTGAACAGGTGCTATCTCTGAACCTGTTGCCTGCCTTCTGTTGAATCTTGTGCCCCTAAATGGAGCTCCTTGTCTGGCCTAATTGGGAGAAGATGTGTCTAACAGGGATTTGACGTGCATGGAGTTGGGGTTGGAGGTAGGTGAGTGAGAGGGGTAGGGGACTTGGGGAGAGGAAGGTGAGGGTCCAGGGTTGGTGTTTCCAAAAGAGAAGGGGAAAGTTTAATGGAGGGGATTTGCATGAGGGGGTACTGGGAGGAGAAAAAGGGTTGATATTGGGTGGTAAAGTGAATAAATAAATTAAAAAAAAAAAAGAGTTGCCATGGTCATGGTGTCTCTTCTCAGCAGTAAAAGCCCTAAGACAGGTACTTTGTTGGTTTGTTTTTAAAAGGGTTTATTAATTAGTCTCCAAGTCTCATTATTTTAATTTCTTCTCTGAAAAACTGTAAGTATGATTTAGTGATATCTAATGACATATATAAAGTAGGAGATTTATAATGTTTAATCATTTCTGAATTTTCAGATCTATGATTAATTTTGTCTCAGGAAATATTTTTGGATATAGACAATATTGAAAGGCACTGGTAATGGTATTGGAATACAGTCATTTGTCAAATAGCTTTTAAATATAGAGGACTGTGATAGATACAGTGTGCGATAATGAATCAGACACAGATTCTGCCTCTGTGATGCTTTTACTTTAATAGAGGAAATTCAAGACTTAATAATATAGCATGATGGATAGATCCATCTACAGTAGAAAGTGTCCATTTGTCAGGTAGATATTTTGTCAGTATTTATGTATCCAGAAATTAGAAGTTGATTTAGCACATCAATGTGAAAATTTTAATTTGGATCAGATGGTTATCTGAAAATAATTCCTTAAGCTTTTTGTTTACTTATTTTTATTTATCTAAAATTACATTTATTTTATTTACATGTGTGTGTGTGTGTGTGTGTGTGTGTGTGTAGGGGCACATGTGCTACAGTTTGCTTGTAGAGGTCCGAGGACAATATAATAGAGTTGGTTGTTTCTTTACACTGTGTGTATCTTTGGACTCAAGCTAAGGATGTCAGACTTGGAAGCAAGTACTTTCATCTGCTGGGCTATCTCACTGGTCTTTCTGGTTTGTTTTTAATCATTTTGATTTATGTTATGGTCATCTGCAAAGAAGGAACTTCAAATGAGAAATTGCCTCCATTGGATTGGCCTGTAGGCAAGTCTGTAGGGACATTTTCTTTCTTCCTTTTTTTTTTTCTTGACAAATAAAGACGTTTAGAATATATTTTATCAATTAGTGTCTCGTATCGATCGACACAACTCCACTTCCACATGTCCTTGGCATTATGAGCATTGATTACTTATTCATAAAAGTGAAGCAGCTGTATCAGAGCATCGAAGGACGAGTTAGTCAGGGGTTCTGTACAAGAGAAGAGTTAGGTTTTCTTTTTATTATTGGATATTATATTTACATTTCAGATTTTATCCCCTCACCCCATTCCCCCCCACCACCCAGGAACCCCCTATCCCATCCCCCCTCCTGCCTCTACAAGGGTGTGCCCCCATCTATCCCCCACTCCCCTCTCCCCTTCCCACCCTCAAATTCCTTCCCGATTGGTGTTCAGCTTTCATGGGACCAAGGATCTCCTCTCCCACCATGCCTGACAAGGTCATCCTCCCCTAAGTATACAGCTGAAGACATGGGTGCCTCCCTTTGTGCTCCCAGGCTGGTGGTTTAGACCCTGGGGAGCTCTGGTTGGTTAGTACTGTTGCTCTCCTCTTGGGGCAACCAACCCTTTCAGCTCCTTCAGTCCTCTAACTTCTCCATTGGGAACCTTTGATCAGATCAATAGGTAGCTGCGAGCATCTGCCTCTGCATATGTCAGGCTCTGGCAGACCTCCGAGGAGACAGCTACATCAAGCTCCTGTCCGCATGCACTTCCTGACATTCATATCGGTGTCTGTCTTTGGTGACTGCACATGGAATGGGTACCAAGGTAGAGTGGTCTTCAGACGGCCCCTCCTTGACTTTCTGTCCCATACTTTGTCGCCATATTTGCTCCTTTGAACATTCTGTCACTCCTTCTGAGTAGGACTGAGGCATCCACACTTGGTCTTCCTTCTTCATGAGCTTCAGGTGGTCTGTTAGTTGAATCTTGGTTATTTTAAGCTTTTGGGCTAATATCTGCATATCAGTGAGTAAATACCATGTGTGTTCTTTTGTGATTGGGTTACCTCACTCAGGATCATATTTTCTAGTTCCATCCATTTACCTAAGAATTTCTCGAATTCATTATTTTTAATAGCTGAGTAGCACTCCATTGTGTAAATGTACCACATTTTATGTATCCATTCCTCTGTTGAAGGACATCTTGGTTCTTTCCAGCTTCTGGCTATTATAAACAAGGCTGCTATGAACATAGTGGAACATATGTCCTTGTTATATGTTGGAGCATCTTCTGGGTATATGCGAGGAGTGGTATAGCTGGGTCCTCAGGTAGTGCTATGTCTAATTTTCTGAGGAACCGCCAGACTGATTTCCAGAGTGGTTGTACCAGCTTGCAACCCCACCAACAATGGAGGAGTGTTCCTCTTTCTCCACGTCCTCGCCAGCATCTGCTATCGATATCGCCTGAGTTTTTGATCTTAGCCATTCTGACTGGTGTGAGTGGTATCTCAGGGTTGTTTTGATTTGCATTTCTGTAGGGACATTTTCTTGTAATGATTTATGCCAATGGTCCTAGCCTATTGTGGGTGACACCACCTCTGGTCATGGGGTTCTGAGTTCTATAAGAAAGCAAGTTGAACAAGCCAGTAAATAGACATCCTCATGGTCTCTGTTTTAGTTCCTGCCTCTGGTTGAGTTCCTGCCCCAACTACCCTCAATGATGGATTCTAATGAGAAAGTGTAAGATAAAGGAAACACTCTAGCTTTCAAGTTGAATGCTAAAGAGAAATATAGCAAGGACACTGGCCTACACCATTTTATTTTTGGCTACTGTATTTTGAGGTCAAGATGTTTTTGACTTATCTAATGCTCTTGACTTTCATGTGTCTCTGAGTTGAATGAAATCATTATGGGATGTTGGTTTAGTTCAGTGTGCTCCATGGTGTAGTGGCTGTATAGGGGATCTGCTCTTCTCATGGATGGCATGAAAGGATGAGAAGAAATACTTAAAAATCTTAATAGCTCTAGTTCAGAACTTTGGTGCTTTTATTTATATTCTATTTAATATGTATATACACCATATTCATGCCTGGTGCTCACAGAAGCCAGAAATCGGGTAAGAGGTGTCCTGGAATTGGAGTATCAGACAGTTGTGAACTACCATATATGAGTTTGGACTCAAATCTGGATTTTTTGGAAGATCAGGCAGCTCCTTTAACTGTTGAACCATCTCTCTACCCAACAGATTCTATCGTTTAAAGCCAGACACATTGCCAAACCCAAAGTCAACCAGTGAAGCAAATTTTTACCTTCAGGAAGCTAAAAAAGAAGGGAATATTGTGAGTTACAAAGTGTAGAGAAAGTTTAATTGAACAGCATAGCTGCTCTGGCAAAGGAGCACATCCAAAGACCTGGGTCTGTGTTGTCCATCTGGAGTACAGACATGTCAAGCACCTTTAATCCCCCAAGGCCGAAATACAGACATGCCCTTAGTAAGCACCTTTAATCCCAAACAATGACTTCTAATTGAGGGTTAGAGAAAGTGATGAATCAGAAAAAGATCTGAGTCAGAGATAGGATACACCCAACTCTCAGGAGAAAAACTATTTAAGATCAACATTGGGAGAGAGAGTTGAATTTGTCAGTGAGTTGGAGCTAAGTCAGCTGGAAGTAAGTGCAAGGGAGTTGAGTTTATTCGTGAGTTCATGCAGTTCAATGCAGATCAGCAGAGGCAGTTGCAGCCAGAGAATAAGAAGGATCCAGAAGATTAGAGCAAATTGTCAGAGTTAGTTTGAGGCCAAGCAGAGCAATTCAGTGAGAAGCTGAGAGAAGCCAGATTGAAGCAGTCAGCTTGGAGAGGAGTTTGATCTAGAACAGTTGAGTTGAACCAGCCAGTCAGAGTTCAGAAAGAACTAGAAAGGGCCAGCTTATTCAGCAGTGAGTCTCCCAGAGGACAATTACATCTGGGGAAACATGTTTAGTGTTAAAGGTCACTTAAAAAGTTATTTTCCTTTGAGCCTACCAAGAAATGATCCTCATTTTTTATAGACCAAGATCGACAAATTTGTGGGAGAAGGAAGCTGGGATAGCTACTCTGTTTTCGATATCTTTAGTTTTTAGATACCTCAAGACCAATTCTATTACTACCTTAGTGTGGCCTGTGGCCTGTGGCCTGTGGCCTGTGGCCTGTTTTCAAGTCACTTTGTTATTTGTAGATACATTATTCTAAAAACCCTGAGGCCACAACATAAAATTATTAACCATAATTAAAGAGATTTGTACTCCTTCTCTTTTGGCTTTCTGGGATGGTGTTATGGCAATCCCAAATATTCACTCTGAGAAGTAAATTTTGTTATAAGAACTCTTTAGATCTCTCAAAAACTCTTATTGGCAGCAGTGAAGTAGGGAAACTTGTTTTTAGGATTTCATCTTTGAGGAATAATTATCTACTTTTAAAACACTTTTTAGTTGTTCTTCTTTTAGCTTAGGTTTTTCTAGTATTAATTTACTCGTAACTATCTGAATAAGGATAAGGATTATCAAACATCGAGAGAGTCTGGTTAGGTGAAAGTAAGTCATATATGAAACTATAACTTTAGTGATGTAATGATTGGTTTGATTGAAAATGGTGTTTGGTTTATGACATACTGGAATTTTTTTTTCCCCAAACACATCTCTGTAGATACAGTCATTTGGATGAGACATCTCCTTAGAAATGCTCAGCACATAATGATTGTGGGTACAAATTACTGGTTAATGATTATTCATGCTGACCCGTTATTCCCTGTAGTGCACATGAATCACTCCTCTGCTTGTTGAAAGGTTACCTATGAAAATAGATGCACTTTTTTTTTTCATATAGAAGCACCGTATTATAGAAGACTGATATTGTATAGAGTTGAAACTACAGAGGGAATTTATGTAGGTGGAATGCAATTATTCAAATTAGAACATCAATGACTTACCATGGCTTTTAGAGCAAAAGGGTGCCCTAGGAATAGTTTAATGGCCTCACACCAAAGTTTTAGATTTTATTCGAGTGAGAATGCCTGCAGCGGGGTCATTGGCTCTGATAGCAGGTGTGTGCTTTCCACATTTAAAATTAAGATTTAAGGCTTTATAAAGTAAGGGAGTGAAGTCATTTTGAGTATGATCATCTTGTTTTTGCTATAATTGCCACATAATTTTTATATAGTGCCATCCCCTTTTTTCTGTTTTGCATTGCCAGAGGGAAGAATGCTTGAAATCATCACTGCATTCTGCCATCTTTCCAGCTCAGACATCAGAGAGATATTTATGTAAAATGATTTAAAAATTTTGGAATATGAGGGAAAATAGAGTTAATCCAGCACCTAGGTCTTTATTCATCAATAATACATGTTCATTGGTTTGAAATTGTCTCGACTTTCAGCTTTCTATGTAGGAACCTGAAGAAACTGGTTTGTAATAAACCTCTTTAGGCTCCTACCTAGCTCTGTAGTCATTATCTTACTTCCTGCTGAGCTAAAAATTGAAAGTTCTGTCAAAAAAGTAAGCAAAGAGGCCCTTTTGTTTCCTCTGAAATCTCTACTTAAAAACATTTAAACATACAGAAGGCTTAATAAGACTCAGTAGCCGGGCGGTGGTGGCGCACGCCTTTAATCCCAGCACTTGGGAGGCAGAGGCAGGCGGATTTCTGAGTTCCAGGCCAGCCTGGTCTACAGAGTGAGTTCTAGGGTAGGACAGCCAGGGCTACACAGAGAAACCCTGTCTCAAAAAAACCAAAAAAAAAAAAAAAAAAAACCCCCCCCCCCCCAAAAAAAAAAAGACTCAGTAGTTGTTGTGGTTTTATTCATAACTGTTTTCCTGATAGTCTTAGAAGCTGGAATCAGACTCTGAAGGAAAGAGATACATTGTGATTTATATGCCAGCATTTCTGGTGGTGTTTGGGACTTCCTGCTGAATTTGCACTTCTGAGATGGTGGGGAACACCTGGCACAGTTCTTCTGTGCAGACCTCACTCCTCTGTGTTCTACTCCCCAACCCCAAAGCCCTGTCTGAGGCTGATATCCAAGGAAGCCAGGGTTTAATGTTGGAATATTTTATAGGGTTTGCCTTTTGTACTTTTTTCCCAGATTACCCTTGGCGCAATAATTTCACCTGAAGTTAAGATGTTACAGGTTTTTATGTAGTTCTGTAACCCATCATTAATAGAGATTTCAAACAGTTTGTATTATTGCACTAGACATACATTATCCTGCAGCAGTTGGTGAGTGATCTCTGTAATGTTTCTTCATGGACTTCCCTCCCCCTACTTTTTTGAATGAAAGAATAACAATGCTTCTGTTTTGTCCATCTAGTAGTATGGCTTCTTTTAACACAAAATCTAATATGAACTTTAAAAAGTTTACTAAGCTGAGTATGGTAGCACATGCTTATAATCCCAACACTGAGGAGGATAAGACAGGAGGATTGAGGGTTTGAGGTCAGCCTGGGCTACATAGTGAGACCCTTGTCCTATCTGGAAACATTTATTTAAGTAATTGAAGATGTCCACACATTGTAGTGTAGATACTGCCATGTGTTCTACTCAGACACACCAGTTGTTACTATCTAATTATGTGTGTGCACATGTGTGTGTGTGTGTGTGTGTGTGTGCATGGTTGCTGTTGTTCATGTTATTGAACACTGTGATGGTAGTTGCATAAATAATTCCCTGTTCACTTTTAGTACTTCTATGTACTTTTCTGATGCATGTACCTCATAGTGGAATGGGACATTAATACTCAGTTTTTAAACATTTTTTTATTGGGTATTTTCTTTATTTACATTTCCAATGTTATCCCCTTTCCTGGTTACCCTCCTGAAACTCCCTATCCCATCCCCCTCCCCTGCTTCCATGAGGGTATTCCCCCACCCTCCCACCCACTCTCACCTTCCTGCGCTGGCATTCCCCTAAGCTGGTGCATGGAGCCTTCACAGGACCAAAGGCCTCTCCTGCCATTGATGCTCAACAAGGCCACCCGCTGCTACATATGCAGCTGGAGCCATGGGTCCCTCCATGTGTACTCTTTGGTTTGTGGTTTACTCTCTGTAGCTCTGAGGGGTCTGGTTGGTTGATATTATTATTATTTTTTTATGGGGTTGCAAACCCCTTCAGCTCTTTTAGTTCTTTTCCTAACTCCTCCATTGGGGACCCCTTGCTCAGTCCAGTGGTTAGATGGGAGCATCTGCCTCTGTATGTTTCAGGCTCTGGCAGAGCCTCTCAGGAGACAGCTATATCACGCACCCGTCAGCATGCACTTCTTGGCATCCACACTAGTATATGGGATGGATCCCCAGGTGAGGCAGTCTTTGGATGGCCTTTCCTTCAGCCTTTGTTCCACAGTTTGTCATTGTATTTGATCCCGTGAGTATTTTCTTCCCCATTCTAAGAAGGGGAACAAAACTTATGTGTCCTATAAGTTTGGGTATGTTGTACTTTTGTTTTCATTAAATTCTAAAAAGTATTTAATTTCTTTCTTTATTTCTTCCTTGACCAAATAAATTATCATGAAGAAGAGTGTTGTTCAGCTTCTACACGTATGTGGGCTTTTCATTGTCTTTGTTGTTATTGAAGACCAGTCTTAGTCCGTGGAGATCTGATAGGATGTATGGGATTATTTCAATCTTCTTGTATCTGTTGAGGCCTGTTTTGTGACTAGTCATATGGTCAGCTTTGGAGAAGGTACCATGAGGTGCTGAGAAGAAGGTATATTCTTTTGTTTTAGAGTGAAATGTTCTATAGATATCTGTTAAATCCATTTGGTTCATAACTTTCCTTAGTTTTCACTGTGTCTCTGTTTAGTTTCTGTTTCCATGATCTGTCCATTGTTGAGAGTGGATGTTGAAGTCTCCTACTATTATTGTGTAATAATTGTGTATCAATGTGTATTTTTGAGTGTTAGTAAAGTTTCTTTAATGAATGTGGGTGACCTTACATTTGGAGCATAGACGTTCAGAATTGAGAGTTCATCTTGGTAGATTTTTTTTTTTTTTGATGAGTATGAAGTGTCGTTCCTTATCTTTTTTGATAACTTTTGGTTGAAAGTTGATTTTATTTGTTATTAGAATGGCTACTCCAGCTTGTTTCTTGAGACCATATGCTTGGAAAATTGTTTCCCAGCCTTTTATTCTGAGGTAGTATGTCTTTGTCACTGAGGTACATTTCCTATATGCAGCAAAATGCTGGGTCTGTTTATGTATCCAGTCTGTTAGTCTACATATTTTTATTGGGGAATTGAGATATTAAGGAAAAATGATTGTTGCTTCCTGTTACCTTTGTTGTTAGAATTGAAATTATGCTTGTGTGGCTATCTTTTTTTGGGTTTGTTGAAGGAAGATTACTTTCTTGCTTTTTCTAGGGTGTAGTTTCCCTCTTTGTGTTGGAGTTTTCCAACCATTATTCTTTGTAGGGCTGGATTTTTATAAAGGTATTGTGTAAATTTTGTTTTGTCATGTAATAATCTTGGTTTCTCCATCTATGGTAACTGAGTTTTGCTAGGTGTAGTTAGGGAAGTTTTCTTCTATAATTTTGTTGAAGATATTTACTGGCTCTTTAAGTTGGGAATCTTCACTTTCTTCTATACCTATTATCCTTAGGTTTCATCTTCTCATTGTGTCCTGGATTTCCTGGATGTTTTGTGTTAGGAGCTTTTTGCTTTTTGCATTTTCTTTGACAGTTGTGTCAGTATTTTCCATTGTATCTTCTGCACATGAGATTCTCTCTTCTATCTCTTGTATTCTGTTGGTGATGCTTGCATCTATGACTCCTGATCTCTTTCCCGGGTTTTCTATCTCTAGAGTAGTCTCTCTTTGTGTTTTCTTTATTGTTTCTATCTTCATTTTTAGATCCTGGATGGTCTTGTTCAATTTCTTCTCCTGTTTGGTTGTGTTTTCCTGTAATTTGTTAAGGGATTTTTGTGTTTTCTCTTTAAGGGCTTCTATCTCTTTACCTGCGTTCTCCTGTATTTTTTAAAAAGAGTTATTTATGTCCTTCTTAAAGTCCTGTATCATCATGATGAGGAGTGATTTTAGTTCCAAATCTTGCTTTTCTGGTGTGATAATGTATCCAGGACTTGCTATGGTGGGAGAACTTGGTTCTGATGATGCCAAGTAACCTTCGTTTCTGTTGCTTATGTTCTTATGCTTGCCTCTTGCCATCAGGTTATCTCTAGTCCTGCCTGTCCTCTCTGTCTTTGACTGGAGCCTGTCCCTCCTGTGATCCTGGTTGTGTTAGAACTCCTCAGAGTTTAGCTGTCTGTGATCCTGTGATTTTGGGATCCTGTGATCTTGAGATCCTGGGTTCAGAGCTCCTGGGAGTCAAGCTCCCTTTGGATGTTGTGAGACTGGGTTTGGAGCTAGCACCCCAGGTCTGCTCAGGGCACAGGCTCGGACTGGAAGGAACCTGTGCGACTGGCTGGGTGGGGTTTTCTGCCCCCTGGATCCCACTAGCCCTGGTTAATCCTGGTGTTGGAGTGTTAGGGGCAGATGTAGCCTCCTTACCTATGATCCTGGGCATGTTAGAGCACTTGGGATTTGAGATTGTTCTTGATGTTGTGGGACTGGGTGCAGAGCTAGCGCCTAAGGTCTGCTCAATACTCAGTTTTTAAGAAACTAGCAAGTACCTGGCCTTTGAGCCCAGGTAGGCAGTCTCTCCCCTCCCATAAAAAGGTCTGATGAGTAGTTAGAGCTCATCTCCCTATCCTGCTTCCCTGCTGGAGAGGACTTTCTGAAGGGCCAGCCTTATCTCATTGCTGAGCTCTGTTGACCTTGGAGTTGAAGCAGGGGTTAGTTTGACTAGATTAAGATGATGGCTATTAAAACGACATCAGTTCTGGTTATCTTTCCAACTTTACCTTTCTAGTTTTAGTAGACTTTTTTTTTTTAAGTGGCTCTGGACACAGGATTCTCCATTGCCTTATCTTGCATATGTACAAACAACAAACCCCTCAGGGATGTCATTGTGGTTTTATTTCTCAGGTCAGGTTCTCAGGCTCCTAGTTTCTAAGTCTGTGTTCTACCCCTCCTGCATTCTTTCTGTATTTCGTTATTGTGAGATGTCTGGGCATTTTTTATTTTAGAGAGAAAGAACACTAGGGAGTGTAAATCCGCTGTTTTGACCTAGGGCTATAAATACTTCTGCCTTCCCTAGCAGTTCTGTGTGATAGTCTCATATCAGAGCTAATAAAAATGGGCGTGCCTTCTTAGAAAATCCATAGCAGTCACATGACTGGACTCTGGCCAATAAAAAAATGGCTGGGAATCAGGTACTGTTTCTTCTGTTTCCCATTACCACCTCTGTGACACTGTGATCACTCTCTTCTGGGTGCTCTTACAGTTTTCCGGCTGCTGCAGATGTTTGTGTTCTGTTAGTGGCCAAAAAAGGTTGTTTTTACACTGCTGAAGGCAAGAGGTGAGAGGCCCACACACCGGGCCTCAGTGGAAAGACACCAGAGTGGGCAGAAGGCAGAAGACAGGAGCCAGAATAAAGTGTCCAGCTGTCCCTGTGGTCTAGTGGAAGGACAAAGAAGAACAATCGAACAGTGTAGGACCTGCTAATCTTCCAATCTGAGGAGTGGTCTCTAGTTACCTGGTTGCCTTCCGAGTGACTACAACACAGGAATGCTGTGTCTGAGGCTCTGGCTAAGCTTACATATCCCTACATATCGAAGGCATACTTTGGGCTTAGCTTTCCGTGTCTGTAGTCTGATAGTCCTGGAAAGGATAGTCTTTCCTGCGTGGGAAAAATTCAGCTATCTTCTTACCCTTCAGATCCATCCAGCTGACTGGAGTAGCAGCTTCGAGCAACCACCCAATTTGTAGAAAGTATCATACCATGGATTGCTCTCTCAGGAAAAGATCAAAATTCAGGATTCAAAATAGAGGTTCTATTGAAGGCGTATAGTGTCTGTACCGTCATAGACTAGAGAGATTAGTGGAGTGATTTTAGGCTCAACCTTCGTTTGACTATTACAGCAGACAAGCACATGGGAAGACTGAGCTCACAGAGGCTCATAGGTACAGAAGTTTCTGCATGACTACAGGATAAACTCATTGCTGTGTTAGCCACTGAAATTTTGGGGTTCTCTTCAAAAAGCAGTTAGCAGAATTTGATAAATAAAAGAACTCAATACTTTCTTTGCATTTTTTTCATGATCCTTTAAAAACTAACTTCAAGTTACAATGATCTGTCTTTCACCCATGATTAGAAATTCTTTTCTGTTATCCTCTAGTTATTTCATAGATTATTACTAACTGTACTTTGTAAGTTTCTCAAAGAAAAGACTATTTTCTTCTCAGCTATCCATTCACAGGGATACTGAATAAATGCATATTAAATTTGTTCTTTGAAGCATTAATGTGCTTGAATAATTAAACTACAGAAATATGCTAAATATTCATTAATCATTTTTTCTTAGACTTTGAGGGTGTTTCTTCATTATTCTGAAAACTCTTTTTTTGCTTCATGATGAACTTATCAAGGTTTTTATGGCAGAGATGTTCAGTCCTTTTCCCCATGACTCATATTAAGTATTGTCTTTTGTACTGTACACACCTATGCACAACTGAAACAAAAGTGTCATGTAACAATACTTAAAAGATAATTACCTTCAATTATGTGCAATGCCCTCTGATATTTTCAATTATGTTTGCATAGAATTGATTCTATGACTCACTCATTGGGCATGACCTACTGTTTGAAAAATGCTGCCTTACGGCTGGAGGGAGACCTGACAGAATGAAGCAGCTTGAATTGAGCAATATCCTGTTTGCCTTTGATTATAAAATTGTAAGCGTGGAACTGTGACAGGGATTTATGCAGTAAGGGCAATGTTAAGAATCTGGAGGCCCATTGTCTGTTCTCAGTCTAAAAGTTACCTTTTTGTAGTCAGTGTGAGCCTTGGGCTTTTTTTCTGTTAACATTACCTTGCATATTTATTAATTATGATTCATGAGTCCTACCCAAGCCCTATGAAATTAGAAGCGTTTTCTGAGTACTTTTGGATATTTATTGTGACAATTTTTTTTTATAAATACTAATGGTCAAGGATTATTTATTTTTCTGGACAGCTCCAAGTGTGCCTGAAGTCAGATTGTTAGAGTTTTGCTAGATTTACTAGTTGCCTGACAGGTTCTAATTGTCGTTGAGTTCTTACACTTTTTTAGTTCAGAATACTCACCAGGCTTCTACTTGAGTAATATCTGCTGATGTCTCATTGGTCAAAGCAAGTCACTCAGCGTTAAAAATGGTGGGGTATTAGAGGTCGAAGCACCACACAAATCAATGAGAGAAACCTGAGTCTCTGAGAAGCCACTGCTGTAAAATCGGCATGACTCCCATAGTGTTTCTTTCTCTTGCCCCTTCTAGGATATGTCCATTTGACCTTCTTTTAAAAAGTATATTTAGGTTTGTTTATTTTATTTTCTGTGTATGTATTTGGGTGAGAAGAGGGCACTGGATCACCTAGAACTGGGCTGATAATCAAGAGTCACCGTGTGGATGCTGGGAATCAAACTTGAGTCCTCAACAAGACCACCAACTGCTATGAACCACTGAGCCATTTCTCCAGCTCCTGCCCCATTCTCTTACGCATTACGTCCTCGTGCCAATTTTAGCATGTTGTATTCTCTCATATACTTATATCCATTTATAAATATGTCCTTTGAAAATGTTCTCACTACTTTAAGAACTTTATTTTTTCTTTTGTCTTGTTTTTTATTTTCTATTCACTTTATTTAAAAAGTGAACATTTTATACAGTGTATAATATTTGTTTTTAATAGTTATCTTTTATTTTTGCTAGTAAATGTTCTTGTTTTTGTTAAAAAATGACTCTCATGGCTGTAACTTTCTTTTCTTCTTTTTTCTTTTTGTGCTGCTGGGATTAGACCTAGGGTTTAAACATGCTAGACAAGTGCTCTTACCATTGAGCAGTTTGTGTAATTGTCAAGTAGTGAGCAAGAAGCTTGACCACAAGTGTCATTTGAAAGAATGGCTTATCCCCTTAGGATGGGAGTCATGCCGATTTTACAGCAGTGGCTTCTCAGTGTCTCAGGCTTCTCTCATTGATGTGTGATGCTTCGTCCTCTAATACCCCACCATTTTTAATGCCGAGTGACTTGCTTTGACTAATGAGATATCAGCAGATATCACTCAAGTAGAAGCCTGGTGAGTATTCTGAAAATAAAATGTGTAAGAATTCAGACTATCCCACTGGAGGGAACACTGGAACATTGTTGAGATCCTGGCCAGCAAACTCTCAGTTAGAGCCTGATGTCCAGCTACACTTGCCTTCAGAGGATCCCAGCCAAACGAGTGACCTCCAGAGATCCCTGTATGGGATCTCCCCATAAGTGTGACTCCAAATGTGGAATTGTAGATAGTAACTTGGTTGTCCTTGTAGAACACAGTTTTGCAGTGGTTTGTTACAAAGCAATAGATAACTGAGTCAAAGCAGCTGCTATTAGTGAGGCTATGTCACAAACCTCAGCCAATGTTAGTTCTAGGGCTCTGTAACTCTGCTTTTTGGATGTGGAAAGAGAGAAGAGCTTTGGAAAAGTTTGTTAAGTGACAAGCAATAATGGAAACCAGGATTGCAGGTCACCCTTGTCCATGTTACTGGAACCTCTTAAACTGTCATTTTCAAGAACATTGGAATGTGTGTACCTAACAAACCTACAGATTGGGCTGAGAGGGCTTCTGGGAGGAGAGTTATAACTGTCAGTTTCTTTTCTGCACTTTTGTCTGAGGTATGCAGACAGAGAAATGAATTTCAAATTAAAGAAAACATAGAATATTCAAGACATTTATGGGTTAGAATATCAAACCCTGGTTCATTTCTAGTTTCTAAGTGGGCAAAAGCTTCTCAGAGTAAGGAAAAGTTTGGGGTAAATTTAACACTCAGGCTGGAAAATGCTTTAAGATCTCAAAAACAGTGAGGTGGTGCTTCATAAATTTTTGTAGTTAGATGCAAGAGAGTCTGATACTCTCAAGACACTGAGTCACCACAACCTGGCACTTCTAAAAGAGTGATAGGTCTACTTTGAGAAATTATTGATATAGTTTTGGACTGACTGTCATGAACCTAAATTAATAGGAAATCTATGAAGTATTAAAGGGAGTTAAATTATCTTGTAGTAAAAAGAGCAGTCAGTTTTAAAGGGGGTCTATGGTCTCCAACATACTGTGACACAACCATTTCTTTTAAAAAAGGATGTGGTCTCCTAGTCAAAAGCACAAGGGGTAGACCAAGAGCTATGTGTGGCAGAGTGATTCCAGGAAGAGGAACATTCTTGGCACAGGAGGCCTACATATGTACAGTGCTGGATTTTGTGAACAGATGACTTCTCTTGTTTTTCTTCCATTTGTTTATTTGTTTGTTTGTTTTAGAAGCCATTTGTGTTTTTATGTCACGAGTCTCAGTTTCTAAATGAATCAAACCCAAACCATACTCTGGAGTCCTTACCTTTACTGTGATGCCTATTGCAGAAAAAGAACTTTGCTCCTCTGTCGAAGACTCAAACTTGGGGTTCTTTGAAATCGCAGGCGGGATGGCTGTGATTCGTCAGGTTCGGAGCACACACTGCTGGTAGACTGTTACATTTCCATCCTTCCCATTGCCCCGAACCCTCTGATTTATGTTCCTTGGTACACAGGCTCTGAACAGTCTCCCCCACACTTTTTCTGGGCTTGGCCAATTGATCTTCTTTAGCAGACAGAATAGCAAACGGGCTTGATGGATGCCTGCAGGAGAGGCTGGTCCTCCTGCAGGCATCTGAGTCCCTCAGGTAGGCCAGCGCACATGAGACTGCAGAACTGTGGGCCAATGGTTTTTCTTTAATGTTTTGGAGTGCTTTGTTGTGTAGCAGTAAAATGAGTAATATGAGGCCTATAGTTCTTTTGTTCTTTCTCATCTGCTGCGAAGCTTAACCATTCATTTTAATAAGCAGTTTGCTTCCAACACAGTTGAACCCCTTAATTCTGCTAGGTTGGCTCTGTGCAATTCAAGGGAGCCACAAATCAAAATTTCTATCGATACCCGTAGAAGTTGGAGTTAAAAATTTTACTTTTATATAAAATAGTATCAAATTCAACAAAAGGAAGTGAAGGGTAAAATCTGTTGTCTTTTCTTCTTGGGTAAAATCTATTGTCTTTTCTTCTTTCTTTCCTTCTTTCTTTCTCTCTTTCTTTCTTTCTTTCTTTCTTTCTTTCTTTCTTTCTTTCTTTCTTTCTTTCTCTTCTTCTTTCTTTCCCCCAAACTTTAATTTTATTAACTTTTAGTTGATACCATATGGACACCAAGTTTCTAGGAAGCTGTGAAATATCTGCAACTTTGCAGATAGCCTCATGAATAGATTGTTATACAATTGTGCACATCAGGGAACTGGGCATTTTGGAGTGGTTTACTTCTGGCACAGTTATCTGAAGAACCTTCAGGCTCTGAGACATGGCTTAGCGGTCAAGAGCTACAGTTCCTTTTCAACGGGACACTGGGTTTGATTCCCAGCATTCCAGTCCCAGCATTCCCAGGGCACGTCTCGACCATCTGTAACTCCAGTTCTAGGCAATCTTTCTGACTTCTACAACAAGCACCAGGAATGCACATGGTGCACAGATACACACACAGGCAAAACAAAATATTAAGTTACATGTATTTGTGTGTGTTATGTGCAGGTAAATGTAACTGCCCGTGGAGCCCAGAGGCATTAACTCCCCTTATAGGCAGTTTTGAGCTGCCTGGCCTGGGTGTTGAGTAATTTTTATCCTCAACAAGAACACTGACTCCTAACCTCCGAGCCAATTCTCCAGCCCCATAATTAGAGTTTTATAGTTATTAAATCATATACAAAGAGTTGAACTCTTTTTTAAATTTAAATTATTTATCTTCTAGTTGTTACCCCCTTCAGTCGCCCCTCCCACAGTTTCTCATCCCATTCTTCCTTCCCCTTGCCTCTGAGATGGTGCCCCCCCCCCCCGCCCCCCAACCAGGCCTCTCCCTTCCCTGGGGCCTCAAAGCTCTCAAGGATTAAGCACATCTTCTCTCACTGTGGCCAGACCAGGTAGACAGATGTCTGTTACATCTGTGCCAGAGGCCCTGGCATGGCTGTCCTTAGAGAGGCTCTACCAGCATCTGACTGAGACAGATGTAGATACTCACAGCCAACCATTAGACTGAAGTAGGGGACTCTAGGTTGAATTAGGGGAATTACTGAAGAAGCTAAAGGGGAGAGCGACCCCATAGGAAGACCAGTAGTCTCAACTAACCCAGATCCTAGACTTGAACTTTTGCAGTCATTTTATAGGGAGGAGAGTTGAGGGACTGTATAAATAATAAAAGACTGTTAAAAAGGAAGATAAACTTTAGAAGTATGTAAGAAAAATATATAAAATTCACTGGTTCACCCTTAGAGACAACTCATTTTTTTGTCCTTCATAAAATATTGTGTATTAGTTGGTGAAAACTTAGAAATGTTAGAAAAAACACACATAACAAAAATCTATTCCACTTTCCAGAGTTAATTCTTTTTGTTATTCTGCCTAGGAATAGTTAAAAGCATTGCTTGCTAACAGTATTCTAGTCACTGCAATACAGCAGCAGTTTAATATCTCTCAGCTGGATGATGGAGGTGCTGTTTTACGGTTGGAGACACAGGAACACAGAGAGTAAATACTTCACCAACAATTACACAGACTGAAGCTAAAGCTTCGCTCTCAAAACTTGCCTTTCTGAGCTCTTGTAAAGTTTCTACTTCTATGTCTGCATAGTTGTCAGTCTCTCCGTCCCTTCCCTGCCTTCCACTGTCTGCCTTTCCTGTCTCTTCTCCCATTTCCTCTGTCTCCCTTCTTCTTTCTTTTTCTAAGTTATATCATACCAACTTGTTTATTTAATCACATTTTTACTTTTTATCTGCCGAATACTTTATGTTTTTCTGCAATGGGATTGCTAATTAGTTTTTGTATCCATACGTGACATAATTTAACAACTATTAAATTATAGTTTAATCAGCTTGCAGGCGGCAGCATGTTTCTGTCCACGCTTTTCTTTCTTTCATGATCTTCTTTTGCTACAGTATAGAGGTCTAATTCATCACTATAGTGCTTAGTCTTATTACCTCATCTCTTGTCACATAGGCATTGTTCCATTTCATAGCAGTACTGCAGGAGAAAAAGTGTAGTCACTGACATATTTTGAGGTGTTGCCTTCATATAACTCTTATTATATTTTTCTGTTTTATTATTGTCGTCCTTTCATTATGCCTGATTTATAAGTCAGGCAGCCATAGGTAAATATGTGTAGGGAAAAAAAAATCTTAACTTGTGTGTATATATATAGAGAGAGTTTGCTGTTATCCAAGGTTACAGTGTCACTGAGGGTATTGGGATATATATATTTAACCTCAAGAGCATCCCAGCAGTGTGCTTCTGGCAGTGAGTCTAGACCACCCAAGCCTCCAAATCACCTCCTACAACTCAGACCAAGCGTTCAAATGTCTGAGCCTATGGTACATTCTCATTCAGACCACTATATTACCCTTTCAGTCTCCTGTTCCCACCTGCCTCCTCTTTCTAAATACCAAACAGCATCTCTTCTAGAAGTTTCATGTCTCCTAGAAGTTGCAGACCGCCTATGAGAGAAAGCATGTGATGGTTTCCTAAATTCTTTCACAATCAGGATACTCTTCATTCCTGTATGGTTTTTTTTTTTTCAAATCATTTCAGTTTTCCTTCTTGTTATATAATGCTCAACTGTGTAATCACCATGTTTTCTTACCTGTTCATCTATTAATAGTCATTATGCTGATTACATATTTGACTGTCCTGACTCGTGCTGTGACTAATGAAGATGTGTAGACATCTCTGTGTGAATGTTATTCCCTCAGGTGTATAGCCAGAATTGGTGTGGTTGGGTCATAGAGTTATGTGTATGGATGTGTGTGTGTGTGTGTGTGTGTGTGTGTGTGTGTGTGTGTGTATGGATGTGTGTGTGTGTGTGTGTGTGTGTGTGTGTGTGTTACTTCTGTGCAGTACCTGGATCATTTTACATTCAAAGCAAGTATACAAGGTTTTCTTTTTCTCTCCATTCTCACCAATCTTTATTTGGAAATATCCGTCTGACTGGGATAAGATAAAATACCATTACAGTTTTGATATGCATTTCTGTGATGGAATAAGATGGTATTTATTTTTATATGTTTGTTTATTTGTTTATTGGCCATCTGCTCTTCATTTGAAGGATGTTCACTTCACTTATGCATTTATTGATTAGATTATTTATTACTTTTGTAATATAATCACTTCTGTTTTCTGCATATTAATCCCCTGTAGTAAGAGAGGTGGCAATGTTTTTCTGTAAGCAATGTCTTTATGTTGGTAGTTATTTCACTTGCTATATGAAAGCTTTTTAATTTTATACAGTCTCATCTGTCAGAAATTCATTACTGTATCATGAAGTATATTTTTACCTGTAGCAGCTCCAATGTTTCAGATTTTATATTAAGACTTTGATCTCAATACAATTTTGAACTCAATTTTGCCCCAGAGTGAGAGATAGGATTCTAGTTTGTGTTTTCTATACGTGGATGGCATTTCTCTCAACATTAGTTCTTGAAAAGATGCCTTTTTTTTTAAAAAATAAAAAAGTAGTTATTTTATTTAAATTATGTGTGTGTGTGTTTGTATGTAGTTGTATGTGGGTGCACAGTGGGAGGTGTCAGATTCCCTTGAGCTTTAGCTCCACACAGCTGTGAGCCTCCTACTGTGTGTGGTGGGGACTGGTCTCTAGTTCTCTGCAAGGAAGGCTGATCCTTCTGTTCAGTCCCTCAAACGTTTTTCTTCTCCAACGTGTGTTCACAGAACCCTTGCCCAAAGTTAGGTATTTATAGCTGGGTGAGTTTGTTTCTGTGTCCTCTGTTCTGTTTTATTGATTTATGTGACCATGTTTGTGGTAGGGCCACACTTTTTGTTACTATGGATATGTAGTACAAATTGAAATGTAGTACGAGTTCTATTTTTTGGTCTCCCTATGATTTTATGATTTCTCTTTTCATTCTGGGGGAGAATATCACTGGACTGTTGATGGGAATCGTATGGAATTTGTGGCTTACTTTTGGTAATATGGATATTTTCTCAATGTTAATCCTGCCAATCCGCGAGCACAGGAGGTGTTCTATCCTCTCGTGCCATTTGAATGTTCTTTCTTTGGTGTTTTATAGCTTTCATTGTTAAAGTCTTTCACCTTCTTGGTAATGTTATTCTTGGGTATTTATTTTAAATTTTATTTATCATTATTGTGTGTACAGATATCTGCATGCATGTACATATTGGCATGCATTGCCATCGTGTACAGGTGGAGGTCAGAGGACAACTTTTGGGAGGCAGTTTTCTTCATTCACTATAGGTTCCTGGGTTGACTTAGTTCACAGGCCTGCAGAGCAAGTGGCTTCCTCTCCTGAGCTATTTCACCTGCCATGTGTGTATATATGAGCTCACTGTCTTACCCTGGAATTGCCTGTCCATTAATTTTAGTTGTACTTCTTATTTCCCAGTAAATACTACAGCCCTAAAGGTTTTAAGCAAAGAAACACTTCAGTTCCTTCATTGTTATATTTTTTAACTGATAGTTTCTTCCAATAATCTCCTGGAAATCAAGATTCTCCAAAATCATCTGAGGGCTGCTGCTGATTCCATACCTGTTCTTAGGAACTGTCTCAGTTAAAAGTGGAAAGTCTTATGTCACAGGCAGCTGGTGTGGGGAGTGCGCTCCGCATATTGGAAAAATTAGCAGCACCAATGTCAAAGATGTTCCATCCAGGCTCTATCGGTAGACAGGAAGCAGTGGGTTGTAGCCTGGGATTTTTTTTTAAATGAAAAAATGAGTAAAATAGATTATAAAAAGTGGACAAGTGTCAGCTGCTCATTGGAAGGTTTAGGTAAAACATTACAGGAAGTGCAACGAAACTTTCATTCCATAGGGATATTTTATTTTCATAAAACAAAACATATTTCCTCAAAATGTTCATGACTTAAGCTTGGACAGAAGATAAAGTTAAGTACAGTTACTGTGGAAATAATATTTATTTTTTTGAGGAATGAATATCTTTCAACATAATTTTTTTTTTATCAGCGATAAACATGAAATCCTAATATTGTGTTATATTTCCTCAGGAAATAAATTCTATATCTGTTAGCCTTGATAGTTTATTAGCATCTTTTGAGTTATGCTGACTTGTTTTTGACTATATATATATATATATATATATATATATATATATAGTGCTCTGAGCAAAGCAAAGTGTACTCACTGATAAGTAGATATTAGCCAAAAAGTACAGAATACCCTTGATTCAACCCACAGACCTTAAGAAGTTTAACAAGAAGGAAAGGCTAAGTAAGGATGCTTCAATTCCAGTTAGAAGGGGAAACAAAATAATCAGGGGAGGCAGAGGGTGGGAGGGATCTGTGTTGGAGAGGTGAGGGTGAGGGATAAAAGGGGACGGGGGCGGGGGGGGGGGGGGGGAGACAGGAGAGAAGCCCAGAGGGCCAGGAGAATGAATGGAAATATGCACCTGCTGGGGATGGGGTTGGAGGTGGAAACCTCTAGAAATTCCCAGAGACTTGGGATGTGAGAGATTCCCAGGACTTGTGAGGGTGACCTTAGCTAAAATGCCCAACAATGGGGAGATGGAACCTGAAGAGACCACCTCCAGTAGATAGACAGGGCCCCCAGTGGAGAGATGGATTCATCCACCCACCTTCAAAATTTTTGGCCCAGAATTGTTCCTGTTTAAAGGAAATGCAGGCTGGTCGACAGAGTGAGTTCCAGGACAGCCAGAACTACACAGAGAAACCCTGTCTTGGAAAAAAAAATAAAGGAAATGCAGGGACAATAATGGAGCAGAGACTGAAGGAAAGGCTATCCAATGACTGGAACAACTTGGGATCCATCCCATGGACAGGCACCAAACCCTGACACTATTATTGATGCCATGTTGTTCTTGTAGACAAGAGCCTAGCAGGGCTGTACTCTGAGAGGCTCTACCAACAGCTGACTGAGACAGAGGCAGATACTTACAGCCAAGCATTGGACTGAGGTGTGCAACTTCTGTGGAAGAGTTAGGGGAGGGATTGAAGAAGCTAAAGGGGATGGCAACCCCATAGGAAGAACAACAGTGTCAACTAACCTAGATTACTGGGAGCTGCCAGTGATGAAGACACTAACCAAAGAGTATTCACTGGCTAGTCTAAGCCCCTGGGCATGTATGTAGCAAAGGACTACCTTGTCTGTATGGCCTCAGTGGGAGAGAATGAGCCTAATCCTGTAGAGATTTGATGCCCCAGGGAAAGAGGATTCCTGGGAGTGGGGCTAAGGGGGGAATGGATTGAAGAACTCTGGGAGGGAGCTCTGAGAGGGGACTGCCAGGGGCATCTCTGTCTATACACTGAAGGCCTGAAATCAGCCATAGGCCTGAAGACAGTGGTAGGCCTAACATACATGCCTGCTATCACAAAGTCTTGGGTCTTTGTGGAAAAACACTAGAACAGATGGCTAAAAGCTATTATAAACAAACAGCTTTGGTAGTTAGTTGCCAGGCTCTAGTCATAGACCTTGTAGATAGGTGACCTTGGTAGATAGTACCAAACTTAGATTAGGACAAGTGAATCATAGGCGGAGTCATAGTGTCCTGTCCCCTGAACCTTCACCCAGCTAACCCACTTTTCTAGAAGATATCGGTACCCTCCCCGAACACCCACGCTCCTGAATCATCCCCTTCCCCACATCCTGCCTTTTTGTGTATATGGCCTGTGTGTGAAAAAGTAAAATTTATGGTTTGATCAGCCTATGGACAAGCCATCTTTCTTTGCGTCTTTGCCTGGTTATTCACCACCCCCCACCCTTAGGTGATCTACCCGGACCTCTGTTTAATGTCCTGCTGGACAGGACAGGGGACAACATTTGTGATGTAAATAAATGAAAATAATTAATTAAAAATTTATAATAATTAAAAAACCTTAAAACTTAGTGATGAGGAGAGGTCTGAAGTACATGTGCATGTGAAGGGGCATGGGAATGGGAAGACCACAAAGCCCACAAAGTCAACTACAACTGTCTCCTCCCGCCTCCTCCTTTCTCTCTAAGACAGGGTCTTGTTGTATAGATGAGCCTAGCCTGGCACTCATAGCCATCCTTCCTCAGCCTTCTGATTACAAGCCTGCACCACCACACCTACTGCCAAACACCTGTTAGAATTTTGGTATATACACTTTTATGTATGGACACTTACAAAATGAAAATGTGTGGCTGAAGAGATAGCTTAGTGGTCAGGAGCACTGGCTGCTCTTCCAGAAGACCTAGGATCAATTCCCAGCACCTGTTGGACCTGAAAGTCTCAACTCCTGGACACAGTGCACACAGACAGGGAGACCAATACTGATGCAAACAGCAAGAGGAATTTTATTCTGATGAGTCCGGGCCACTTCACTCTCGCAGGAGGAAGGACCCCGAATTTCTGAAGCACACACTTTTTATACTTTAGCATAGGCAGACTTTAGCAACAGCAAAACTTGTCTAAATCTAATTGAACACTTTGCTTAGCCTTTAAACTTACTGGCCACACTCACTCAGGCAATTATTTCTGGTGGGCTATGTTTATCTGTGGCTGTGGAGGACACAGCTTGTTACTAATCGGTACATTCTGCTGTTCTTCTCTGAATTGTTGTTGTTGTTTTAACTTTCTCCTTGTTATCAGGAACAGCCTGACCAGCGGGGTGGTTGTGGCTTTAATTCGCCCTTTCTGTTCCCTTGGTTGTTATGGTGAACTTGTCAGGGTGGTCTGACACACCCATATGGCTCTTACTCCAGAGGATCTGACATTCTCATTCAAACATACATGCAAGAAAAACACCAATGCACATGAAATAAAAATAAGGCATTAAAAATTTACTCATTTAAACATTGAAAACATAAAACCTAAATAAATGGTAGAATATTTTTGACTTGTGAGTTATTAGCTATTCATATTTCTTATTTTTTATACATGTGTGTATGTGAGCATGTGTGTAGGTGCACATGTATGTGTTTGCATGTGTGTGTTTGTGTACCCAGGCTTGATGCTGGGAATATTCCTCAAGTGCTCTTCTGCCTGATTTCTTGAAAAAAGTCTCAAACCCAGTCAAACATAGAGTTCTGGGATAAGGCTGGTGATCCCCTGTCCCTACCCTCAGGGGCTGGAATTATAGGGGACTTAGTACAATTCCACATTTGCATGGGTTCTGGGTATCATGCTGGTCATTTTGTTTGTGTTATAAACCCTTTAGCTGCTGGTCCATCTTCCTGATCCTAAGAACATTTTCATAGATATTTATCTTTTTTCTTTTCTTTCTTTTTTTTTTTTTTTTGCATCTTGAGCATGTTTGGATTAAATTCAAATTGAATAAATAAGGCTTCAAATAAAGGGATGCTGACAGTTTTCTGCTTAAATAAAGTAAAGAGATATCTTATCTACCAGTTTTTTTTTTTTTTTTAGAAATGAATTTTAATTGAGACTTTGAATTTAGTCTTTAAAATAAAAATGTGCCAAGCAATACATAAGGCTTAATTTTTGTCTTGACTCTTGTGGAGTGTGGTACTTGATTTCATTCTGCTTTATTCTGTTGTTAGCACCATCAGCATCTCATTGGTTGACTATTATACTGTATCATGAACTGTTGTGGATTTTGTGGATTGCCTCTTTGTCATGCAATCCTATGCCACACACTAGTTATTTTATATATGAAGAAAAGAGGTTTAGAAAAGTTGAAATATTTGCTGGATATGGCTAGTATGGAAATGGAGCCAATAGTAAAACCAAACCAAACCAAACCAAACCAAACCAAACCAAACCAAACCAAACCAAACCAAACCAAACCAAATCAAACCAAACCAAAAAAATCCAAAACTTTTCTGTCTTTATTACAAGGCTTATTCAGAAGACTTCTGGTTATTCATTTCCTGGTAATGTTAGATAGTGACATCAGGGTCTTAGACATGTCAGCTATGTGCTATTCGTCTGAGCTATATGTCCCTCGTCGCACCAGGTATAGTCTTTAATTTTAGTGGTTCATGGTAGGACAGTCAGATAAACTGAATTCGAGATAAGATAGAAAGAAGAGCAGGTCCTGGGATCCTTCTGTAGGAATCCTAGTGATTACCATTCCCTTTGCCCTGATTCTCAGGACTATTCAGTGCTGGCAGGAATGTCATAACACACATATCTCATGAGTTTGAGATACAGGTAGACACACTTGCAATCTTGGAAAGTTTTTTGTTTTAAAAACTTTATTTTTTGAAATTGTTCATAATTTTGAGACAGTTTCTAGAAATGTAGGATTTAAAATGTTTGCCACATGACAAGGAAATGTAGACTGTCTTGTCAAATCAAATTATCAAAGTTTATGACTTAATTTAGACTTTCTTTTTATAACTTCTTTGATTAGGAATGATTGCTTGTTCTGCCTGAAGCACACGGCGCCATTCCCATAAGGAAAGCTAAATGTAAAATTTCTAAGTAATAACATGGTTTCCTAATTTTTGTAAAATAGCATCAACCAATTTAGACATTCTTAATTTTCCATGTAAAAATCTTCATTTTGAAGTTGCCGAATTATTATTTTTTAAAGTAATTTTAGAGAAGTCAGAAAGTCTTTCCTGTTTAACATATTTTTTCATTTGAGTATAAGGAACTATATAATTTTTTACTTGAAAGGTACAGTTATTCAATTCAAGAAGGGTTTTCTTAATGGTGTCCAATCTGTGTTTATAAGTGTTACCTTAGTTCCTAAATGAATATGATGGGCACCTTATTCTGCCATAGTTGTCAGTGTTGCACTGTGGGCAATGGCAAGGCACGGTGAACTTTATTAACAATGATGATACGGTCCAACTTGATAAGACAAGAAATTTCTTACTCAGGCATCTGGACTGTTTCCAGTATAAGAGATGCATAAATTGATTACATAATGTGTATTGTTTGGGGGACTATCTTACTTAACTCTGTTAGAAGTCTCGTTAATCTTCCTATAATAGTAATAATATTTTTTTGTCACTCTTTTAAGACTAAGCATAGGAGGTTGCTAAGCTATGATGAGCCTATACCTGGTGAGATAGGTGTATCTGTAGGAAGATAACTATTAAATCTATCATTGAAGTTTGCCTAAGCTGCTGTGGGAGTACACATAGGGGATGCTTAATTTAACCTCGGGAAGGAGAAAACAGCAAGAGAGTGTTCTGTCGCTTCCTTTATAAATTCAAGCAAGGTTTTCAAGATGTTAGCTGCATATTCCACCTTCTCACTGTTGGAGATTAGAGCTCTGCCTTCTGGGATTGTCTTAGTCCCCTGCATGTATTTGTTGTTTACATGGCCTTATCTGTTTTTTGTAACAATTATGCTCAGAGAAGTTGGAAAGATAAATGGTTCTGTAAGGGAAAGGTGGATCTAAATGTCCTCACCGTTAGGGCACCAGGTTGTCATTTCTTAAGTTTTATAGGGACTTGTAAGTACTTAGTTTGTTGTTATTATCTTTTTTCCCTCATCATAGAAGAGTGACTGAACCCAAGCATGTTTTTATTAGATATGTAGAATTTTACAAATGGGAGAAGGTATTCTGGGCAAAATGAAAGTCCTACTGTGGGTTCTTAAAGAGAGTTAGAGAACAAAGCTGGATCTTATAGTGAGTGGAAATAGCATCAATTTTTTTTACTGTTAACCAGAGAGGGGAACAGAGAAGTATATTGGACTGCTAGGATCCGAACTTGTTTTAGGCATAGTAATTTCAGGAGACTGGAAGTTTTGCTATTTATTAGTTCTTTCTACTAAAATATATTAATCATTCTCAAACACCTCAAGAATATAGATAGAAGAAAAAAAATTCTGTTTTCAGAATGTTGGTGGATTCTTGGAAAAAAAAGAATAAAGGAGTAATGTTAGTGTATATGTTTCTAAGTATCCTGTGTTAGAAATACTCAAAGGTGTGAAGGATAGCTTGGGGTGTTTGGTTACTGTGACTGAGAATGGGAATAAAGGCAGCATTTGGAAAGATGAGCTGATAGTTTGTTTCATGGGA
The DNA here is from genome assembly GCA_030674055.1 of Rhabdomys pumilio. Classification (NCBI taxonomy): domain Eukaryota; kingdom Metazoa; phylum Chordata; class Mammalia; order Rodentia; family Muridae; genus Rhabdomys; species Rhabdomys pumilio. Next base: position 25,316,731 of record JANHMN010000010.1, on the reverse strand, counting down.
TTCAAGTTCTTCACCACTAACCAGATGGGAATCATCCAGAGTGGCAGGATAGTAGGAGAGGGAGATACACGTTAGGCAGAATAAGTGTGTACAACACCCTGTCGTTACGAGAAGTAGCCCTAGCGTGTTTTATTGTTTGAGAACTATATGAGGGATATGGAGAGAATCCTGGAGAGCAACAGGCCTTGACTTTTGTGCTACAACAGCTACTGGAGGAAAGTAGGTGGGAAACTATAAGGGTTTTCAAGAGGTGAAGGACTTGATGGGTTTCAGTCTACTGGTTGGAGATAAATGCTATTTTTAAGTCAGTGTTCTATTGCTGTGAAGAGATACCATGACCACAGTGATTTTTACCAAGGAAGGCATTTACTTGGGCTTGCTTACAGTTGAGAGGTTTAGTACATTGTCATCAACGGTGGGAAGACATGATACTGAAGAAGTAGTTTGAGAGAGAGTTCTACATCTGAATCTGCAGGCAGCATGAAGAGAAAGCTGCTGAGCCTGGTTGGAGTTTCTGAAACCTCAGGCCCATCACCTGTGTCATACTTCCTCCAGCAAGGACACACCTCCTTTTTTTTTTCTTTTTTCTTTTTCTTTTTTTAATTGGATATTTTATTTTACATTTCAGATGTGATCCCCTTTCCCCATCCCACCCCATCCAGGAACCTCCTATCCCATCCCCCCTCCTCCTGCTTCTATGAGGATGTACCCCTACCCACCTGCCCACTCCCACCTCCCCACCCACGAATTCCCCCACTCTGGGGCATCCAGCATTCACTGGACCAAGAACTTCCTCACTCACCTATGCCTGACAAGGCCATCCTCCCCTACATATACAGCTGGACCCATGGGTCTCTCCCTATGTGCTCCCAGGTAGTTTAGACCCTGAGAGCTCTGATTAGTTGGTATTGTTGCTCTCCCCATGGGGCCCCAAACTCTTTCAGCTCCTTCAGTCTTCTCTCTCACTCCTCCATTGGGAACCCCATGATCAGTTCAATGGTTAGCTGTGAGCGTCTGCCTCTGTATGTTCCAGGCTCTGGCATAAGAAGATAGATTATATCTTATAATCTATCATATATTCTTATATGCTCTGGCATATAAGAAGATAGCTATATCAGGCTCCTGTCAGCATGCACTTCCTGGCATCCACATCAGCGTCTATCTTTGGTGACTGCACATGGGATGGATACCCAGGTGGAGCAATCTGCGAACAGCCCCTCCTTCAGTTTCTGTCCCATGCTTTGTCTCTACATTTGCTCCCATGAATATTTTGTTACCCCTTCTAAGAAGGACCGAAGCACCCACACTTTGGTCTTCCTTCTTTATGAGCTTCATGTGCTCTGAGTACACACCTCCTAATTCTTTAAAATGTGCCAATCTCTGATGATCAAGCATTCAAATCTATGGGCCTATGCAGGCAATTCTTATTCAAACACCACATTCCACTCTCTCACCCCTGTAAGTTTATGGCAAAATCATAATGGAAAAATGCAGTCCAACTTCAAAAGTTGCCATAGTCTATAACAGTCTTAACTGAGTTCAAACTCTGTTAAGTGTCTTCTGAGACTCATGGCAGTCTCTTAACTGTAACCCAAATCAAAATCAAAAAGCAGATCACAAACTTTAAACATACAGTGGGGCAGAATATACACTACCATTCCAAAAGGGAGGAAAGGGAGCATAGTGAGTAAATATTAAACCAAAGCAAGACCTAAAACCAGCTGGGCAAACTCCAAATTCTGCATCTTCATGTCTGAAGTCAACGTGCTCTTCAGATCTCTGACTCCTTTCAGCTTTGTTGACTGCAATACACCTTTCTCTCTTGAGCTGGTTCCACATTCTGTTAGACACTCTCCTTGGCATGTATTCTACAATGCTGGCATCTCCAACATCATGGTGTCTTCATTGAAATTTAGGCTTTACCATCACAGCTTTACACAATGGCTTCCATGTAGAGACATACGCCTGACATCAGCTGTTTTCCATAGCTGTGGAGAGAGATTCCATAACCCTTTTACTATATCCTTGACTCATAAATAAGAACCATGTGGTTAAAGCTGCCAAGGTCTACTGCTTGCTGGGGCTGTAACATGGCCTCCTTATTCAAATAACATTTTCATCAGCTTTCTGTTTTTTATGGTTTCTTTCACTATGTAAGATGTTTTTTAAAGAAAATTCTACACACACACACACACACACACACACACACACACACACACACACACAGCTTAGCTGGGTGGATGACCTGGGTGACCTCTTACTCCGAGGTCACCATTCTCTTTACTTTATTTGACATCAGGCTTTAATCTGTTTATCTCCTTGAGCACAGGACTCAGCTCCATTATAGATCCTGGTGTCTCTTTTCTCCTCGAAGTGTACATTTTATATTTCTCCTTGCTAAGCTTGCTTCTTTTCACTATCTGCATAAGACTGGAAACCAATAACCAGGAAACCCAGCTGATATTAGGCAGTTATGGAATCTCCACTGCCAATGCTTTTAATCTCAAACACTTCAATTTAGCTTCAGGAAGACTTTTTGAACAAGGGAAAAAGAAGTCACATTCTTCTCCAAAACATCACAAGAATAATCACTAGGCCACATAGTAATATTCTTCTTCTCTGAAACCCCTTGAGCTGGGCCATCATAATCTATATTGTTCTTAATACTACTGTCTTCCCTGCTCCTACTAGTATGACCCATCAAGCCTTACTTAAAGGTTCAACTGCTTTCCTCATCCAAAGTCCCAAACTCCTCATTCTACCAACAAGAAGCATGGTCAGGTCTGTCATATCAATACTCCAGTCTTTGGTATAAACTTCTATCTTTAGTCAGTGTTCTATTACTGTGAATAGACAGCATGAGCTTGGCCACTCATAAAGGAAATCTTTTAACTGGGGTTTGCTTATAGTTTAGAGGTATAGTCCATTGTCATGGTGGAAAGCATGGTGGCATGCAGGCAGGCAGACATGGTGCTAGAGAAGTATCAGGAAGAGAGAGAGAGAGCCACTGAGCCTGGCTTGGGTTTCTGAAATCTCAAAGTCAACCCCCCAGAGACATACTTCCTCCAACAAGACCACACCCACCCCAACAATGGCACATCTACTAATACTTTCAAAAGATGCCACTCTGTGGTAACCAAACATTCAAATCTACAAACATATGGGGGCCATTCTTATTCAAGTCACTACATGTTTGGAGCTCAAATAACTGTTGCTGGTTTTAGAGTGTAAATTTAGCAAGGAGGTCACAATAAAAGAAAATGATTATTTGTAAAGACCAACAAGATGAACAGAAAGTGTGTTTTAGTATGCTGAGTATTGCAGTGTGAACCACTTTGAATTTAGCATCGAGAAGAAAGTGACTTGAGAGTGCATTCAGCTCTCAGGGCACATAGGTGGTACTTGATGCTGAACATCTCAGTAATGTGTGTTTATTTAGGCCAGGTCTCTCTCTGAACCCAGAATTACCGATTCTCGCTAGTCTGGCTACTCTGTTTGGCTCAGAGTTCCCTTCTCTCTGTTTTTCAAATGGTAGGATTGCAGATGGAGGCCACACTCACCCTGCGTTGACATGGATTGTGGGGATCTGAACTCTAGTCTTCATGCTTTCAGGACAAGTGCTTTATCTCCTAAACCTTATCCCCAGTTCTGGACTTTTAACTTGTTATTGGGATAAGTGCTCTTTTCCATATAACTATGGCCAAGTCAAGCACCTTAAAGTTTTCCCACTCTGTTCTTGTTTAGGGGAAGAGCAAAGAGGAAACTGGGAAAGCAAACAAACAAATGTATAATTAAGATTGGCATGTAGAATATGTCAGTAACAGAAGTTATTGAGATGGTAACTATGGGCCAGGAGCTGATACAGTCTCTTAAAGAATTACCTCAACATGATGGATGAACACCTTTAATTCTAGCACACCTAGAGGCAGAGGCAGGGAGATCTCCGAGTTCCTGGCTAGCTGTTGCTACATAGTGAAAATAACAGAAGAGAGTGATCTCTCTTATGAGCTTTTAGTGTCTTGAACACTTTAAGCATCAGAATGACTGCCTGTCTTATATAGCAACACATGGCAAATGCTTAGCAGATATTGATCACTATTTCTTATTAATTAGATACTAGTTATTGATAATTAGTATCTCTTGATTATTTTACTAGTATAGGAAGGCATGATGAAATTGAGTAACTTGCTCATGATCACATGTCTGGAAAGCAATAGCAGCCTTTGGAGTTGGAGATGAGCTACATGTTAGTGTATATGTATTGTAAGCTATGTGGTGACTTTGCTTGAAATATGGTGATGTATCATATCTGAAGACTACTATGAGGAGATAATAAAGAAACACCATGTGGCTTGGTGACTAGAAATAAAGATATCACTAACATCTGGAGAGTCCACACAACCCGGGAGAGTCAAAAGAATGGTCATGTTACAACCTCTACATCTTTGCCTGCATAAGCTTTAAAGGAAACCTAGTAGCAGTTCTAGGGCCTGTTCTATGTTTTTTTGTGTGTCTGTGTCGTGTTTGTATGTTTGTGTACTCATACACATATGCTCGTGGTATACATAGGTGTGTGTGTGTGTGTGTGTGTGTGTGTATAGACCAATGGACAGTGGGCATTTTCCTCAATGGCTCTCCACTACCTTTTTTTTTTTTTTTTTTTTTAAATCTGGGTCTCACTGTGTGGCCATGTCTGGTCTGAACTTACTATGTAAATCAGCTTTAAATATAGAGACCCATCTGCTGTTGCCTTTCAAATGATGGAATTAAAGTCATGTGCCACTGCACCTGGCCATTTTTTGCATTGCTGTTTAATTTTAATTTTTAAATTTTATTTAAAATAAAAAAATTATTTTTGAAAGCAAGAGGTCTTTTAGTATTAGGTTTTTAAAAATTTTGTGTCACGGGTCTGTGAAAGCACCACTTCAGCGGGCTCTGCGTCAAAAACTTCCTGAGTCCAGTCTCTCAGTTCATTTTTCTTACACATGCAAACACAGTAAAACTTTGGGTAAAAGTCTCCGTGTGACAGATATCACAACAAAGCTTCAGGGATGGGTGCATTGAAATTCTCTTGTGAGTACATTGCTATAGCAAAGCACCTGTGACCTCCATAAGAAGGAGTTCTATCGGCTGATAAACAGTGTTCAGGGTAAGGGGCAAGGGAAGAAGGATGTGTAATAAGCATAAACACAGATTCTATTGATGGAGGTTGCAAAGTGCATGGGACCTCTTCCAGAAAGACTGGATCTTTTCACTGAGAGATTAAGGCCTAAATAATGCTCAGGTTTTGGGGTGATTCAGTGGAAGGTTGAATTTATCACAGTCACCCCTCCAATAACTTCTAGATCTACCTCTTCCTTCCCCACTCACCCAACTTTGTGTCCTTTTTATGTCTTTGTTGTTGTTATGGTTTTAGTTTTAATCCATCAAGCCCATTTTGTACTGTTTACATACCTGCTCAAGCTAAAGCCAGATTCATTTCATTATGGAGGTGATACATTCCATTATGGAGGTGATATGTTTCATTATGGAGGTGAGCATAAAGCCCCACCCCCAGCTGAGGAACTACTGCAATTTATAGCTGTTAAAGAGGGGGACTTTGCTTTCTGAATGTGGCCCCTGGTTGGTCCACCATACTTCCATATGTGGATACATATCTACCTCAGTTTTCTGACGTTGAATCTGTCATTGAACCTGGAGATTGTTCACTTCTTTGGCTGATCAGTAAGTCCCAGAGATCTGCCTCCTTTACCTCCCAAGAGCTGGGGTTCCAGAAGATGTAGCTGTGCCCTTTGTGCAGATCCTGGGGCTCTGGATTCCGGTCTTTGGCATATGCAGCAAGCACTTTACCCACGAATCATCTCCATAGACCTTGATTCCAAGGATCCTTAAAGTGTTTGTCACTTTTGTTTCAGTGCATGGCTGCCTGGCCCTTACTCCCTTTCCTTGCCCATGTCTTGGTTGTGTCTCCTCTTGCTGTCTCCGTCAGTTTGCAGTGACACCAACAGCCTCAGCTATTGGGAGCCCTTTCCGTCATCACAGAAGTTGCTGATTCTCACATTTCCATTTTTAGTAGTTGTGAAAACGCTCTCCTCGTAGTTCTCATTCTTTGTTCCCCACTTTCCATCTTGGACTTGTTATTCGTTGACTCTTTGTTGCCCCATCCAACTAGCAGCTATGTTGGTACCATGGCTCATGGCTTAAATTTTTGTGGCTCAGTGAACACAGTGCTTCCCAGTTATCACTTCATCCATTCTCAGTACAACCCCCGTTGTCTGAATTCTAGGAGGACAGTCTAAGGCTAGGACCTGTACCTGCTCTTGGGAAAGAGGGTCGGAAATCTATATGTTAGTGCTTTCCCCATCCCTATGCCTCCTGCTCCAGGTGGGTCTTCATACGGATTGTTTTGCTGGTTGACACTAGATTATTTCCTCTCTTTCCATATGGAATGATGATTGGGAGTAGGTCCCACCAGAGTATTATCCTGGAACAACTGAGTCCCTCTTTGCATGAGTTTTTATTCTTCACAAAGCTTTATGTACCTCTTTACTAGAATTTCGTAAAGACTTCATTTCAAGCATACATATTTTCCTTGCAAATAAATATTGGTGCCATTATTATTATTACTATTATTATTATTTATTTTCCATTTTGTTTGGAAGAATCCTCGTTAGCCTGTCTGAAAATTCATTTGCTCTCTTATATTTTTGCTGTGAGCTGAGCCTTTGACAGCTGACCTCTCACTCCTTTGTTCTCACTTTAGAATTGTATAATAGTAGGATTTTTTTTTTTTTATTGAATTGTTCTCAAGCTGTGAAGTACACTGCATCATAAAGGCCGAAAAATATTCCAAGTGATAAACGTATCTCTTCTTATTTTGTAGCCTTCTTTGAATCCTGGGGGAAGCCAGTCCTCAGATGTGGTACTGTTGAACCACTGGAAAGTGAGGAATTTTGAAGTTCAGCGTGGTGACATTGTGTCGTTGGTGTGAGTAATTCAGAAACTTACTGTACTTGTTTTTGTGTTTTTCTGAACTTAGCTGATGATTTGCTGCTGATTCTATTTGTCCAATTGTGATATTAATGAGTGCACCCTGGATATAATCAATATCGAGATATAGCAGTTGTTACGGTTCATGCAGCACAAGTACCTCATCAGTTATGGCCAAGGAACGCTGCAGAGTCACAGCACCTGACAGATCTCACGTAAGAGGCAGGGCACAAAAGGACGTCTCAGGGTGGGTATGGGTGAGAGAGAGAGAAAGAAAGAGAGAGAGAGAGAGAGAAGGGGAGAGAGAGAGACAGAGGGAGACAGAGCAGGAGAGCAAAAGATAGAAGATAGAGAAAGAGATAGAGATAAAGAGACAGAGAGAAGGAAAGAGGGAAGGAGGGAGAAAGGTAGACAGAAGGAGACAGAGCAGGAGAGCAAAAGATAAAGAGATAGAGATAGAGAGAGACAGGGAGACAGAGACAGAGAGACAGAGAGACAGAGAGAGAGAGAGACAGAGAGCCATCTGATGGCAGAGACCTTTGGAAGGGTAGGCAGGTCACATTTGGTGGCGGCTGGTAATGACAAGTTTGTGGGGCTGAGTCACTGTGTGCATGGTGGGGAGCATCTGATTTCTAACAGCAATGCCGGAAATTTTTTTTTTTTATTTAATGTATATCAGTTGAATAACATAATTGGTAAATTTTGTTTAATGAAGTAGTGATTAGAAATTATTATATTATTGATCCAAAATAGATGCTTTTGATATGATTTTGTAATACTTTACACATTTTCACCTTGGTAAACAATCTTCTGCGCTGTTTATGACTTTTGGAATGAAAACATTCTTAGGAGTTGATAGCTATGATATTAAAAATCCAATGACAGTTGTGAATGTTGTGAATTTACCCAAAAAACAGGTTTGAAAAACTAGTATTGTAGGCTTCTGTTTGTCATCAAAAGATGGCGCTGTTTCTCTGTAAAATATGAGGCTGGGTGGGGATAGACGTTGTATCCCAAGTATTGGTTGTAGAAAAAGAAAGGCAAGGTGTGCACAGCTTGACACAGTGACATAGGGCACACTCCTGCACGTGCTTGAGTGGTGGTTTAGCTTAGAGGTTTTTGTTTGTTTTTAAGAATAAATCTACACAGAGAAGCCTCTGGCAGAACTTGCCTAATTTCTCTTGGCTGCAGCTGTTTATAAAACTGTTGTAGTCTGATACCCTGGTATGGAAATCAGTGCATGGGGCAGCAACGGATGTAGTAGAGTTATTGTTGCTTATCTTTGTGACAATAAAACCTACTATCGAGAATCTTTCGAATCCCCAGTTATTCTTTATTCATGAGTGGGACTGCGATTTTTCTTGTTGGATGGTAATTTTAATACATAGAAAAATCCAGTATCAACTTGCTTGTCTTTACCTGTGGCTGAGCTTGCCTCTGGACATAGATATTCTGTAAGTGTGTCTCCTTCGAGACTGCTCTTACCAGGGTTTCATCTGAAAACCCGTTACCTACATCTGCTTAATAGCTAATGAAGTAAATACATTTGAGTGGAGTTCTGATGGCAGACAGCCAGGAATGGGAATTAAATGCTTCTGAGGTTTTGAGAATTTTCTTTAGCTTTGATCTACTCTTTGGAGTGTCCTTTAATTCAGTGCACTGTTTCTGCTACCTCCCGATAAGCCCTTCTACATGGGATAAACTTATTATGTGCACACTGTTCTTTCGCTGTCAGTTTGACAAGTTTACATCTTCACTTAGTTGCTGATGAGGAGGATGCCCACCCAAGTGAAAGGAGTCACGTGACAAGTGGTCAGCCGAGCAGTTTTCTCCCCCTAGGAAAACATGCTGATTAGATAGCAGGCAACTTTGAATAGGGAATTCAACTTAAAAAACCTGTGAGATGGCTCCTTGAAATTCAGGGTTGTGAGTCCATAAACATTTCCTGACATAAAATGATTTATTTCTAAAGGAAAACGCAGCTCTTTTAGGTAAACGTTATAGTGATTGATATTTATTATGTACGTTAATTTAAATGAACATTTATATTCAAATTGGCACTGTTAAATTATTGAAACTGCAGTGAAATGAATTTTGAATGAGGAAGTTGTGTACTATATCTTTGTCATGTAGAGATGACATACACTTTATTTAGTATGCTCTGTCACTAAGCAGACCTCATTTATGTAGGCGAATGCTTAGTGTTGGTATTGTATTACTGAACAACAAATAATTATTATGTGATACTCTTGGCTGTGTTTGAGAAAGAATCTGAGCTTGCCAGTCAATTCTTTAGCTTGAGGTTGTACTATAAAAGCTATTTTGTATTATGGTATTTTCTGTCTAGTTTTATGAGCAAAGTGCTTTCTAGACATTTGTCCTTATATTTTCATACAATTTATAGACTGCTTCCTTTAAAAAAGACTGATGTTGGTGTGATAAACTTTCACTGATATATTTAATCCATGCCATGCAACATTGCTTTCTTTCCAAAAGCACCACTATGTCATTTTTAACAAGGTGATGTTTTTCATTACTATATTGGAAATGCTCTCTTTTCAAAACACATACAATGAATACGGAAATGAATATTCATTTGGTCATTCTAAAAAGAATGTAAAATATACTTTGTTATTTTGTTTGCAAACTATTGTTAACCATTCTTATCAACATGCAAATAATCTCTGGAGGCAAGATAATATATTTTATTTTAAAAAATCCTAACACAATCTTTCATGTATTCAGAATGGGTGGGATATAGCGTTGTAAGCGTATTACATTTGCATTTCTGGAGACTTGTTTTGTTTGTTTGGATATGTGTATGCATGTTCATTTGTATGTGCATGTGATTATGTGCATGTGTATGCCCATGTATGGGAGACCAGAGGTCAACGTTGGGTATTACAATATATACAATATGTATAGTCTGTCTTTCTATGTATGTATGTATGTATGTATGTATGTATGTATCTGTAATTTATGTCTATAGTATAACTTAAAAGATACAAAATTTTTAATAAATACAGTACTGTGAATGTGGGTTTATATTTAAAGCCAGAAAGATGAAGGTAGGCTGTAGGCTGTTGGTGGATGATAAAGGAAAGAACTGAAGGCCTCAAGGACGCAGTGTGGAAGCTGTTAATCATTAGAAGTTGGAAGTAGAAAAGGGTATAAATTCTGTACAAAATGAACCAATAGTAATTGTGTGTGTGTGTGTGTGTGTGTGTGTGTGTGTGTGAAGACAGAACAAGATTAACCCTGTGGTAACTGCTTCATTGAGAAGGGTCGACTGTATGACCTTGACTCCTGAGCTTGCTTGTACTTGGCCTTCTGATGCTGTTAGTAATGAGGAAAGCATTAATGATTGGAGAAAAAAATCACATGTGAATGAATAAACCTTCTGCATCAGAATGAAATACTTTCTTCGTTTAAATTCACATCACATAGTGGAACCGAGTGACTTCTCCTGCATGAGGTTTGGTTGAGAGTGTGTTGACCAATGCTGTTTCCTGGGAGGCAGGAGTAAGGAAGGAGCATGTATGCCCTGCAGTATGCCTCCTTACAGCTTTTCTTGTATCTTTTCCTGTCTTTTTCTTTTTGAATAGTTATCCTAGTGGAGTTATTGTTTAAACGTATTATTCAGTTATGTTAATTCAAAAGGAATAGTTACCGAGTCACAGGAAAGGCCAGGCGCAGTACCACGTGCTGTCATTAAGTCCTTAGTATTACTGAAGGTATGTAGGTGGCACTGTACTCTCTTAATGGATTTGCAGTCTAATAGTAGTGCTTAAGGTGGATTTTCTATACCTTGGAATTGACTTTTTATTAACCTGTGTGATGGCCTTACTGCAATAGGCTTAACATAAGAATCACAGTTTCTCAGAAAGAATATGTCACCTAGCAAGTCCAATGGGATAGAGATACTTTATAATACATCTTGAATAATCACATTTATTTTTAAATGTTTTATTCTGAAATAATACTGGACCTAAAGAAAGCTTGTAAAATAGTATGGAGAATTCTCTTCTCCTTCCTCCACTACATATAAAATCTTACACAAAGTTAACAGTACAGTTATTAAAACTAGGGAACCAACATTGATATAATATTTTTAGCTATCTAGCTTAGTCATTTGCCAGCCTTTAAACTAATCATCTTTTTAGATTCCCTGGGCCAAAGCATCTTCATTTTATTTTTCATTTCTCTCTGATCTTTTCTAGCCTGTGAATAGTCCTTAGTCATTTTTGGCTTTTAAGAAATTAACACCTTTGAAAGTTACTGACTAGTTATTTTTCAGAACGCTGCTCAACCATTATGACTTTTCAGGGCATTCTGCTTTGAAATGGGGGTAGGAGTTGCTGAGGAAGCCACAGCAGTGGGGACAGCTAAGTGAAATGGAGACGCAGGCAGAGAAGGCAGCATGGCTGGAGGGAGGAGATTAAGATGATTAGAGGCTCAGGGTATTTATCTACTTACTTATCCCACAGCTTGGATAATGACTAAAAGAATTCATGGCTTCCAGAAGTAAACTAAACCCACAGCTGCTAGGAAAAAAGGTGTGGAATAATGCAGTTCAGGGGGAAGGCTGGATAGTATAGCTGAGATGGGCAGGAAGGAAGAAGGGCTGGATCTCAGATGCTACCGTAGTAAAGTCCTGGAGTAGAAGGTCGGTGTGAGGGACTTCTTAATGTGCTAGCATCTGCCTCCTCATTACTCCATACAGTGTGTGAAATGTTCTGACTTTCCTTTCCTTCTCCTACCACTATCTAGAGGTATTTGTTCTTAGCATCTTGGAATTCTGAGGAAGCACATGTCAAAGGAACTGCAGAGTGAGATTTTGACTTTCGGTTCACATGATGCTGACCTGTACTGTTTGATTTCTCAGTCTATGTAACATGGAGTATTGAGTGGGTCTACTGCCATTTATGTAAATAATAATAGTTGAATATTTCTAGCCAAATCAATACATTATTCCTGTTCATCCTACTTGTTCATTTTTTTAATGTAGAAAATTTAAAATAGCCTGTGATATTTATTCTCTTTCTATTTGGACAAGCTAGGTTTAAGCCTTTGGCATTACAAGCTACAGTTACCCTGGAACATGTCTCAGGTGACTTCATTTGCCATCATTCTGAAGCGGTCGCCAGGAGGGGCAATGCTGTGTAGTAAAGGCTTGCTCTACAATAAGTCAATCCCAGGCAATGGGGGAATAGGCCCCAAATCGAGCCATACAATTTTAGTATTGGCTGCTTATTATTTTCAGTCACTGAAATAAGCATTCTGTATTCTTTGTATTAAATTATCTTTGTTTTCTCTCTCATTGCTCTGATGACATACTTGAAGAGGCAGCTTAAGGGAGGAAGGATATAATTTGGCTCAAGATTTGTCAGGATCCATCATGGCAGGGAAAACATGGCAACTAGAACTTGGGGATGAGGCAGTATGAGTTTGCTCATAGCTGATGTGGGTGGATCAGGAAGCAGAAAACAGAAAACAGACTAGAAGTAAGGCTTGTTTATACACCTCAAGATCTGTCCCCTAGTGACATATTTTCCTCTAGGTGCCACTTTCTGAAGTTTCTCCAAACTGCTGCAGCAACCAAGGACCAGGTGTTCCAAATCAAGGCCGAGAAGAGAGATTTCACACTCAAATTATAACAATCCTTTTTTGAAAATAAACACAAAGAGTAATAGTATTGTATCCAGTTTATAGATAAAGGCACTGAGGTCTACAGAGTATAAATCATTTGATTAAGGACACAGTAAGTAAACAGCAGGCCAAAGGTTAGAAGTGTATTGCACCAAAGCCATCCACTTAAGCATCGTATTTAAGCGTCATGATGTCTCTGTGCATGTGTAGCCATGGCGTAGCTCAGCAACTTCCCAGTTCTTAACAAAGAAGTCACACAAGCTCTGGAATGTGCACTTCTCTCCTTATTCCCATTTCTAAAGCAAATTCCTATATGAAGAATCCTAAAATGTACTCTTTTTATTAATAGCCCTAGGACTTTTTTTTTTATGAGCATAAGAGTGTAGAAATAACTTTAGCAGCTGGCTTGTGACGTGTTAAACTCTGTCACTTTCTGACAGATGGCCAAGGTGGTGACAACATCTTCTGCAGTAGATCTGAGCAGATTTCCAGAGATTTGAACTGAAGAAACAGATGAAATAGAAGAGAGCCTTTAGGGGGAGAAAAAAGAGATAGAAGGTTTTCATGTTCTTGTGTTCTTCTAAATCTTTAAAGGTCCCATGACCTACCAAGGGAAATGAAGTTTGCTAAAAAAAAAAAATAAAAAAAAAAAAAGGAAAGTCATGCTTTTAAACAAATGTCCAGTACAATGATAGTACTGAATAAATTTGACCTATAATTGTATTAAAAGACAGTTGCTGGGTGAACTGGGAAAATATAATGGCATATATTTATCTGCCCTACCTATTGGTGATCATTCTGAATTAATTTTTGTCAAAACAAAATATTTTTTTCTGATTTTGTAGGTAATGTTGTCCATATAGAAAGAAATATTCGCAGAGAAATACTATTGGTAGGTAAAGGGCCCGAGTCTCTTTTCCTTTTTTTTTTTTTTTACTGTTAATTGACAGTAAATTGCTGTAAAGTGGAATTTCCTGCATCTCACTTGACTTTAAAAAAAAATTAGTTCTTGGCATTTTACATTACCAATAGTAATTTTGTTCATTACTAAGTATATTTGCAAATGATCATTTTTTTTAGAAAAACAAGTGACTTGTAGAGTTGTTGCTGTTATTTAGTATAGATTTAACTGACTAAAAAAAATTGCTCACGTACATACAAACTGCTGTCTGTAAAGCAAGCCTTAATAGCAATTTGCTTCCTTTAGTAGAGAAACTGCTTACACAATGCTTGTACATTTAATTAATTATGCAATAAAACATTTTCTTAGCTCAGAGACAAATTATAACTTCAAAATGTTTCAATGATCGTATATTTCAATTTTGAATTATTGAGATTTTTATGGTAATGCAGCTATAGGAGCTATCTGTAACCACTGCCCATCCCATTTCATAAAGACTGCATCTTATGAGAGATAAAAAAAGTTGTCACAAAAGAATCTTGTTCTGCAGGCAGCCTTCTGTGAGTTACTGTGTACTTACATTATAACTGTGTTTGTTTGCAGAGTAGTACAATTCTCGAGGACACTGTTACTTGCTTGGAAAACAAAGGCCATGTGCAAGACAGGATTAAAAAAGGGGTTCCGAGTGTACACTGTATGTTACATGGAAGGGATGTCAGGGAATAGCATATTTTAAAAGATGTGTGTGTGTGTGTGTGTGTGTGTGTGTGTCTGTGTGTGTGTGTGTGCACTCATGCACACACATGTGTTTTGAGGACAAAAGAGAGTGCTGCATTTTTGGAACTGGAGTTACTGGAGGTTGTCAGCTGTTTGATATTGGTTCTGGGAACTAAATTCCAGTCCTTTACAAGAGCAGAAAGTGCTTGTAACCTCTTAGCCATCTTCTTTTCATCTGGGAGAAGTAATTTAAATTAGTAAAAATGGGGACAGATTATGGTTTTCAAATAATAAGTAGCTTAAGTAACACACAGAAAACATTGCTGAAGCCGTAGGCATACACATTTATCCTATGTACTTTTGAAGTCAATAGTAGGCTATGAAGTTTATATAAAGGTAGGCAGGCTACTAAGATCTGTAAAGAACTGATTTCTACTTCTGACTTTATTGTAGTTGTATATTTCAAGCTAATTTTATTTTTAGAAAACTGAGATACTTCATTGCAGGGTTGTCTAAAGGTAGTTGAATATATACAAGTGATACTGATCTGAGAGTGAACGAAACACAATGAGGTATTTGCTATCATTTTCCTTTGGTTTTATCAGTTGGTGAATAGCCTAAGCTATCAAGTAAGTACCACAGGCTATCAAGCTAGAAAGCCATGAGTGATAGCTAAAATGGATTTTGGGAGCAGTTTTTTGACAGTTTTATTGTGCTAGAAAATCACAAATTAGAGTTTAGAAATGAAGTAGGGGACAGACAAAATAATCCAAGTTTTTAATTAGAACTCATGAATGACTATCTTAGCAGTTAAAAAAAACCAGAGACTTAAGTTATAAAAATTAAAATGTAATCTTTGATGAATTTCATCCCAATTTTAAGGTGATATGCCTTTATTTTAATTGTCATTGCTAGAAAAAGCAGATGTTATATACAGTTTCTGTAATTTTTTAGTTCAGTATCTGGCTTTTAATATATTGTATATCAAAACAAGACCCGGGTGTTGGGGGGGGGGGAACTAAGCCAAACAGTAAATAATAGAGATAATTGTGTAGCAGTCCATATAGTATAGTGGTCAGATTGTACTGTCATGCAAATATAATCAATACATTAACCGATATTTTAAAAATGATGAAAGAATGAATAATTTTATCAGAAAATTATAATTCAAGGATTCTACAAATGAAAACGATGGTAAGCCCTTTTAGAACAATGATGTGATAGGAAGAATTGTGGGATGTGCAATAGAAAGTTCACAGTGGATGCTTTAGCTAAAAAGTACTAGTCAGAAAGTTGGCCTCCATCTTGTTAGAGTCCCAGAGAAAGGGGAGGAGTGTAGAATCAGCAATGCATAAGAGAGTAAGGCCAAGTGTTTTTTTTTTTAAAAAAAAAAAACACTAGTGAAAGACCCAACTTACAGATTAAGTACGTTTTTATCAGTATACAAATAATTAACACCACGTTTTTAGGGTGTATGTTGGGATACTCTCTCTCTCTGTGTATGTGTGCCTCTGTGTGTGTGTGTACGTTAGGGTATATGTTTCAGTGTTTCAGGATATATGTTAGGGTGTATGTCATACTGAATATGAAAATAGCTCAAAAGATAACAATGCCACATATCACTGAGACAGACAAACAAACAAGCAAGATAGAAGTTTTATCTCATAGATGGCAGGAAAGAACTTTATGACTTCTTGAAAGTATTAAAATTATAAAAAAAGTCTTTCAAACAGATTTTGATTATATTAGAAATTACATTCCAAGTAATATAGGCCCTCAGTCCAGGCCGAGTTATCCTGAAAGACTTCATTTACAGAACAAGTCAAAATGTGATTACTTTCCAGATGTGAACCTCAGGGCATCAAGACTTAAGGATTCAGGGGAAGGTAGTCTTCCCGTTAGTGCTGCTTATACCCTCGTGTGCATGGGGCCATCTATGAGAGTGTGGCTGGCCTGTTAGGGGCCACACCATCAGAATGTTTACAGTTTTTTTTTTTTCTGTCCTGTAGATACTACTATTTTTCTGGTCAACTTGAGATGCATTTCCCACCAGCAAACATACTGTCCACTTGTTCTTACCTCAGTACATATTCTGTTTCATGGTTTACACCTTGCAAATGTGGAGGGAAGCTTAACACTGAATTTACACCTATATTTATGGGATCCAAGGCCAGTAGGTACCCTCACAGCTCTCTTTTTCCTTTAGGAGAAGGCACTGTATGTTTGCTGAGTACAAGTGATGGTTGTTAGAAAATGTGCCTGTGGCTGATAAGAAAGAGGGAGGGTTTAGAGCAAGAGACACCAAAGTTTAATGTTGCTTTGGACCCAGGAGAAAATATCTCCCTCCAAAAGGGAAGGAATATACCTTTAAGAAATGTTTATTTCCATTAATGAGAAGCTTCTGTGACCCGTATCATAGACTGTTCTCTTTTGCATAATGTAGTGACAGATTTACTCAAACTCAGAGGCTGCATTAATATTTACGGATGGCACAGCTGTGGGTTTCACTTTATTAAAACACATATGGATGTTAAAATTGCTGATGGAGATATTGGCTCCGTTTGGTTTGGCTAAGGATATGCTAATTATAATTCTGCTTTCTGTGCTTTTACAGGTCAGAAGTTACATGGCAAAGATCTGTGTACTTGGCATGCTGAAAAGTCACAGCCATTCAATAGGAAACAATTCAGTGTGACTAGTGTGCCTCACATACATTTCCTCAGATAGTTAAATAAGAACCATTAAAATATTCCAGGTTTATTAAACATCCATCATTCTCTGAGAGGATCTTTAAAGAGCAATCAGAACATGAAGAAACAATGGGGAAGCTTTGGTCACAGTGGCAGCGTGCTAACCGAGTTAAGGAAGCTAAACATTGTTATTCACAGAATGGATCCAAATTTGGCAGAAAGATTTGTAATAAATCAAGGAGAGAAATCAGTTATAAAGAAAGGCCAATTATCAGCAAAGGAGAGGGTGTATTTAATGCTTTTAAATGGAAGGTTAAACTGCTTGGGTGAACCTTAGTTTAACAAACAAGAATAGAAAAAGAAAAAGGAAAAGCAATATGGATAATTGGGAAATAATAAGATCATACTGAGGAAAAAAAAATCAGAAAATTTGCCTTAGGTGTTAGCAGAATATTGGCTAATGAACTCGTCTTCCCATAATTCTCTCTGAATATTCACTTTTGCTCTAAAATGGAGAGGGCTATGTCTCTTTGTTTGTGAGGAGTCTCATTCTCTGACACAATTTATCATATTATAGTTTTAACTGGCAACAAATATTGAAATAGAGAAAAGGATTTCTTGTGCTTAGGATTTCCCTGAGTTACTGATCAGTTCTTAAATTTGAGTTCATTTTTCTCTCCTGGTTGGGTATTTTCTGCTATGGACTGTCAGCTTGACGGGTCCTAAAGAGAGATCAGCACAGGAGACCAGAGTTCATCAAAGTGGATCTCAGGTCAGGCTAGTTAAAGACACCTAGCTTACAAAAAGTATGGTCAAAAGAAAAATTTCTTTGTCCTTAAATAATCCACACATAAATGGTCATTCTAATATTAAAATCATGTAAATAGATTTTTGGCCTTTTTTTTTTTTTTTTTGTAGTTTGAACTTTATATTTCTATGAACTTTGAATTATGTGAAGATTTTGGAAATTATTTCCAGAATCAATATCAGATATTATTTTATATGACCACTGACCTATTGATGAGTTAGAAAGAAAAGTATCACAATAATTAAATTCAGAGATGACTCCAGAATTAAAGATGGCATTAACTAGAATTCAGGCTTAGCTTATAATGCTATGTTAAGGAAAAGGTCATCTAATATATAAAGAAATATTTCCTCTAATTATAACCTTTCTTTTGTCACTGATATTCTTATAATTAGCTTTACTTGTCTTTTGTTAGACATTGTATCACATGTAGTTTAATGTTGTACATTAACACTCTAAGGCAGTATGAAATTTTTTTCATAGTATTAGCAGCTTTGCTACAGACTGACTGAAATAGCTAATAACTCAAGAGGTGTTTATCACTGTACAGTCAGAAAGACCGGACCATGGCACATACCAAGAGACCAGGTTCTAGGCTCAGCTGGTCACTAAGGCATTATATGTTAATCAACTTGTCAGTTGACATCTGCAGATCAGTTTTTTTTAGGGTACTGGGACTTGAACCCAGTGTCTTTCTCACACTGCCTAAGCACTGGAGGGCTGCATTACATTCCCAGCCATAATTTTATTGTCAGTGAAATATAGGGATTGTATCTGCTAACTGCCATAATAGTCTTTATCTTGAAAATCTTTTTCCTCTATATTGATTATTTTCAGTTGTCATAGATACAAGTTAAACTTATTTTATGCTCCATCCAAGCTTATATATTATAATATGCATAATATATTATAATGGTTTATTACATTTAAAAATATTGATAGTTCTTCAAGCAAATATTTTCTATGTGCCTGTTTTCTGCAGTGTTGGTCACCTGTCAATACAACACTAAAGAACATGGACTAAGTCTGTCCCTTCATGAAACTTATTATTCTGTTGGGTACAGTGTGCTGAATAAGATGAGATGTAAAAGGAACATTTTCTGAAACTTGTCAGGAATGTGGCCTGTGGGTGTGTGAATAGAGCAGTTTGAAGTTCACTTGGTTGGCAATTGTGTCAAGCATGCTTCGGTGTCTAGTGGTGGCTCCCATGACTGTGTAGAGCATCGTTTCCCAATTCCACAGTCAGCTGGACCATGGTTGTCCAATCACTACAAATGATCTCCCCACCCCAGTGCTAGTCAAGCCATCTACCCCAGAACTACATTCCAGCTTCCCATCTGTTTGTAGCATAAAGTGTCTAATGTCAGGTGTCACAGTAGAGTGCCTGCCAGGTATTCTCTCTAATCATGTGTGTTATGTGCTCAAAGCCGAGGAGAACCTGACACATGAACTTAGAATGACCAGAAAAACTGTTGACGAAATACTGAAATAAGTGAGTTACTGGAAACAGGGGAGCTGAACGAAGAGCAGGTTGAATTGAAAGTGCATTTTAAAGAAGGGTCCATACTTCACCAGTGGAGACAAGACAGTATAAAAGTTGACATGTGTCAAAATTTGTGGTAAGAGTGAATAGTCGTATGAACAAAGTGGTGCATAGTTTTGTAGGTCTCAGACAGGGATCTAAGCTATGTGTTCTGTAAGCATAACATTGTCTAAACCTCACACCAGCTTGGGCCAGAGTCAGATTTTCACTGGTATTGAAAATTAAATCCTGTGATTGGATTTAGCAACTTTATCTCTTTGTGATGCTGAGTTAATAATAACCCTTTCTACCAAATTATAGGCTTTATGCCATGTTAAAGGCCTAGCAAATACTATTTTGGTACATATTTTTTAGAACATAGGTAGTGAATCTGTGATTCATGTGTATGCATTTAATCCCCATTAACTGTCAATTACTCTTAGCATGAAGCAGATCGATGGGAACACCACCGTGACTCTCATCAGCTAGCATAGCGGGAGCAGTAGTCGTCTTTACCTTCATGCTACATTATTCTGTATTGAGGGAAAGGGCACCGGCACAGTGAGTGCTGACCCTCTGCCCTCGCATAAGCTGCAAAGGACAAGTTACAAGTATGTAAAGTAGAAACTAGCCTCCAAGCTCCAAGCCAACTCTTTTGTAGACACATTGAAACTTAGCTTTAATACATATCTGGCTCTGTATTTTGGGGAAGTAACAACAGGTAGGCAGCAGGTTGTCATAATAGGAGTCCAGAGTGCAATAACTTTGGAAGAGGTAAACACGCTGCCTCATAGAGTGTG
This sequence comes from Rhabdomys pumilio, assembly GCA_030674055.1. NCBI lineage: Eukaryota > Metazoa > Chordata > Mammalia > Rodentia > Muridae > Rhabdomys > Rhabdomys pumilio. The sequence continues at coordinate 25,296,654 of JANHMN010000010.1, read as the reverse complement.
AAGGACCACAGAGAGCAAGGCAGAGGAAAATATGTATATCAAATCCTGTGAAAAGCAGCCACCTTGCGCACATTTAATTCTGTTCACTGTGCTTGCCCAGCAGCCTCGGATCCATGTCAAGGTGTAGGTGGGACAGAGTTGAGAAGAGCAAAGCAGCAGCACTGTTTTTGTTCCTAATACTGCCATTTTGGAATACTAGTAATTGTTTTACCCATTAGAGAAATGCTGCATATATACGCACAGTGAAATGAACATATCTGACCAGGAAACCTTTATTCATTATATTAGCACTATACTTGACAATGGTAGCTCTAGAAAAGAGTTAACTCTCATGATTAGCTTAATAATTCACCTAACAAACCAGTTTGAACAAGCTGAGAGAGAGTGTGTTGTTCAGTTTAATCTGGGGAGTTAGCAAAAAGAGAATTTTGTTCCTTACTTATCATTAATGGGTTGATTAACTTATTTTTGAAACAGTGTCTTTCCATTATTGTCCAGGATGACCTTGAACTGAAATCCTGAATACTGCTGTCCAATCTCCTCAGTTGGGACTCTAGGCATGTACTACCATTCTTGGCTTTTAAAAATTTTATTTATTTATTTATTTATTTATTTATTTATTTATTTATTTATTTATTTATGTTTGTTATAGTTGTTTTAAAAGGAAAGAGTAATTAGATTTTTAGTAAGTCACAGTATTGACGACTTTGTAGGCAAATACAAGTTTCTGTTGGTTATAGTGGGTGATCCCGATTTGTGGTTGTTGTACATCATAATGTTTCAGTGAGACTTTCAAGGCTTTGTTGAATACGGTAGGACATGAAATCTTGCCAGAATTTAAGATGCAGTCTACTATATATTGTAGCTTTACTTTCACTTTTGTAATTTTTATCTTTTACGAATATTATACTAATGAGCATCAGTATGTCTTAGTGGTCACAGTCAAGTGGCAGATGGTAACAGAAGACAAGCGATTTATTTGAATTTTTCCATATAAAGTATTCACATTATTTTTTTTTTGTGTGTGAGTGGTTTAATGTATAGACTGATCAAAAATGATCATCATTTGAACTTGCACACAGAGAAGATGAATACAGGGACTTTCATTGGAACATTCTCCTGGGTTTTTAAACCTACAAAATGTAGGTTTCCTTGGATACTTGGGTACCTGTGTTCTTATGTACTTTCCATAGACCCTTGGGTACATGTGTGTCATGTACTTTAGTTATAGTCATCAGTACTGCTCTCTTTGTATTGTTCTTTGTTATTTCATGCTGTTAATTCAAATGTCACATTCACATCACTTCCAGATGGGTATTATAATTTAATACTTTTACTTTTGATAATTTCATAAAGTGTGTTTTCATCATATTCAGCCCCACTCCTCTGCCAGCTTCTTCCAGATCCACCATTAACCTCTCTATCCCTTCTTAATTCCTGCTTTTAAAAAAATAATTCATAAACCTCACTTTGTGCTGACCACAACTATACTGTTGGGTGTAGAGCAGTGGTTCTTAAACTTCCTAATGCTGTAGCCCTTTAATTCAGTTGCTTGTGTCATGGTGACCCCAGCCATAAAGTTAGTTTGGTTGCCGCTTTATAACTGTAATGAATTGTAATGTAAATATTTATGTTTTCCAATGATCTTAGGTGACCCGTGGGAAAGAGTCCTTTGACCTCAAAGGGGTGGTGACCCACAGGTCGATAACCACTACTGTAGAGCCATCCATTGATGTGTGTTCGACCTACTAGGGGTCTCACCAGTAAAAACAATGGTTTCTTTGGCTCCCAGAAGGCATCAACAGTCCATAGCCCCTTAGCCACAGGTTGGGGTTCATGTACTCTTTTTATCTCCTTACTAAACTGTTCTCCAGCTCGACGCTATACATGTTTTATGCAGACAAACACATTGCAGTCAGTCCATGAGTGCCATGGTCCAGTGCATGAGTCATGTTCAGGAATTACTGCTTTGATCCATCTTCTCAAACCTCCGACTCCTTCAGTCTTTCAGCTTTCTCTTCCCTGATGTTCCCTGAGCCTTGTAAAGGGGGTATGACATCAGTATCTTATTTGTGGAGGAGCATGCCCCAGAATTACTCTGTGGCCTTTGATCAGTTGTGAGCTTCTGTATTGTATCATGCGCTGTACAAAGAAACTTTGTGAAGAGGTCTGAGAGTTACAGTAATCTAGGTGCATAGAGACATGAGGGACGTTTGATAGTAGTTGATTGACCTTTTCACCATGGGTTCTGGGCTATATTTACAGTATCAGTAGTGTGTGTGTGTGTGTGTGTGTGTGTGTGTGTGTGTGTGTCTGTGTGCGTGTCTTTTTAATTGAAGAGCAAGCCTTAAATCCAATGAGAAAGCAATTTGTTATCCACTATAGCACTGATGGGTACCCTTCCCCAATTTGTTATAGTTTGCAATGTTCACCACTGGGTAAAACAGTTGATGCCATTATTCTTCCAGTATTCTACATAGCACCTTACAATATGGAAGACAGACGACAGTAGGAAAATACCAGGTCTCCCTTTTAAAAAGGTAAATGCTTATGGATAATTATTATTATCTTTAAAGTTCTTGTAGAATTGGGTTGGGTTGAACACACACAGTGAAAATAAAAACAAATCGTGAGCCCCTATACCTTAAAACATTCAACATTTAGTTACTGATTGGTGAACCAAAGGACTGTATTAACTGAGGTAATTTTAAGGTGTTTAGGGTTATGCTTTTTGCAGGTAATTTTATTAAATGTGGCATAGACCCAGCTGTATGTGCGTTGAACTAATACTGTATTTTAAAATCGAAACATAGTTTTTTTACTGATTTTCTTGGAGGTGGATTCACAGGTGGAAAACTCATAGCCTAGGTTCAAGTCTTCAGTTCGTTTCTAACTACCTAGGTGACATGAATGAGCTACTTGATCAGGTAGGACATTAGTTTATTAAATGGAAAAATCGTTAAATTGCCCTGGTGTCCTTCCCATAGTGTGATAGATTGGGCTCTGAGGAATGCTTCTGATTACCGTTTTTTTTTTTTCAGCCTAGTATTTATTTCCTGTTATGTAGTCAGCCATGTATATTGTTGTGAATTCTCTAGTTGTACTAGATAATTTACATGAATAAAGTAAAAACAAAACAAAACTTAGCTTTAGATAATTTATTCAACCAACATATCCAAAGTCAGTTAAACGTATAGTTTATTTTTTCTAAAAAAAAAAACCCACTTATACTATTTCATTTTTAAATTTGAAATGCTAAGTCCTGTATCTGCTGTGGATCCATATAGCCCAGCAGGGACCCTGAAGGACTCTGTCCCTCAAAGGGGCTTTGGGTTACTGACCTGTGTTTGTGGATGAATGAAGTTCTGGCACCATTGTATCCATGAGCTGAACCCATTTATAGATTTTAGAGCGAGACCTTTAGTTTCTCTCTTTCTCCTATCTAGGCATGTAGTGAGTTGAGTTCTCTATAATCTGCTGTGATCCTAAATTTATGTTTACTTCTAAACATCCGGTGAGAGTGGCCTGTGAATTCTTTTCAGTTTCTAGCATTGTTTACTCCCTCAGCCTGGTGAAATCCAAGTTGTTCTATCTTTAACAGTCTTTGCCACTTCTTGGAATAATTCCACAATTCCCAGACCTCCTCATTGATAAGTCTGTTGGCTACAATATGACACTGAAGTGCTCTTTTAGCAGAAATTGCTGTTGGGAACATGTTCTCTTTTATATTTCGTTGCCCCTGTTATGCCTGGCCTGTTTTCCTGCGCTCTGTCAGGGCTCTGTCTGTTTTCTTCACCACCTTCTTGCCCTTCGCTCTTGCCTTTGCCTATGACTCTTGACCTTCTTCCTTCTTGATGTTCTCCCAAGGCTCCTGTGTTTGTATTTTCTGGCTGTGTGCTTGATAAACCTATATGCTGAAATGCTGTAGGTTCCTCCATGTCAGCCTGGCTCTCTCACTCATACTGGAATTGTGCCCTTCTGGTCATTATCAATTCTTAACACAATATGTTTAATGAGAAATCAAAGTTTACCTTTAAATCCTCAAGTTTTGCTACTATCTTCGTCCTAGTAGATAATCTTTGGGGGTTTATCTACTAATATGTCTGTTCAATATTCTGCTTCTCAGTGTTTGTGGTGCTGTAGTTCAGGTACCACACTGATCTTTCTTTAATTCATTTGCCTCATTCCTTATGTTCCTGTTTGGAACTTCTGTTGGCTTCTGCCATCTTCTTGTACTGCCATCTTCTTGAAGAAGTCTTACTTCAGTGTCTTATTTTTAACACTAAACACCCCTTCCAATCTTTCACTCTTCTGAAAAACCCATAAGACCTAAAAAATATTTGCAGTGGTGCAGTTTTTGGCTCCTTGTCGAGCACTGAAGAGAGTTAGATATCAAGTGTAGTTAGTATGACCTGCAGAGTTCCCTCTACATGGTAATAAATTGGAGTGTTTATATAACACATGTAACTAGGTTAGCAAGCGTATATCTTGTTTTCTGTAAAACATTCCTTGTATGAATGCTTTAGGCTCTGGGAAGCAAGAGTTGATAACCCCCCACTAACAATGGCTGTTATACTCATTATTTACAGATATGCTTTCTGTACTTGGAAGATAGCATAGAGAACTATGTTGATTAGGCTCTGCTCAACAAACTTTTACAGGAAAATAGTAAATCCCCATAGAAGCAAATAGAGAATAATCCTCATAGTAGCTCTAGTTGAGGCGGGAAAGCATTAATCTGTTACCTGTTCCTTGATATATTAACTTCTCTCTTAGTCTCTCTGGACCCATATCTTATTTCAACTAGGTAGGATGTTCTTTCTCAATTTTTTTTATTTAGTGTACAAAGAAATGGAATTTACTATGGCATTGTCATCCACATATATCATTATACATTGTTTTTATTCTCTCACAAACAAGCCCCCATTCTCTCCTCCCCTATGCTTGTTGCTCTCACTTATTTTTTATCATGACCCATGTGCACCATTAGCCTTTCTTGTTTCCCTTTTTGCCCTTTAGGTTGCTTCTTCCTGTTGGGGATTGGTTCTAATGCTTTGATTTAATCGGGAATCTGTGTGTCCAAATGATGAAGATTCTTGTTCTCAGTTGGTTTGGTAGATCAGTAAAGATGCCAGTGGTCAATGGTTGGGCAAAGGGAGATGGAGTGGGGCCCTTAGATTTGTGCTGGATAGGATGTGGGAGAAAGGAGAAGAGACAGAATCAACATGGTGCAGTGGGAGACATTCAGATTTAGAGCTGTAGGAGAGAGAACCAAAGAGCCATGTAAGAATTCAGATAAGTGGCCATTGGCCACTTCTCTGATTGGGTCTGGGGTAACAGGCATAGGAGTGCAACTGCCCAGGCTTGAGCTTGAGTCATGGCATATTAAAATTAATTGACGTGTGTGTGTGTGTGTGTGTGTGTGTGTCTTTCATTCACGGATCTAAAGAGCTAATGGGTGGTTGACTGGCAGAGCACGACCTGCAGGGAGCCAGAGCAGAATAGCAAAACTCTCTGCTACATCTTCCTTTTCATCATTACCCCCTTTCATTGTGTGTGTGTGTGTGTGTGTGTGTGTGTGTGCGCACAGACGCACACACACTTTATTTATTATACATTATTGTACTTACATATTTAAATCTAATATCTACCTACAAGATAAAACATTCAATATTGTCTTTCTGAATCTGGTTAGTTCTCTTTCTGTCTTTCTGTCTTATGTAGTCCCCACTGGCCTCAAACCCAGTACATATGTAGGAGAGATAGGCATGTCTTATGAAAATTTCCTCTGGTGGATTAATTACTGAATGACCAAAGCAGGTGGCTTCACACCATCAGTGTCCCTTGATAAATCCTGCCCAATTGTAAAGGGCATGCCTTAAAGGCATTTCGTTTCCTGCTTCCAGCCATAAGTTGACCATTTCTTCAGGCCTCAAAGACAGTGGCTATTGACATTCTTCAGCCATTCAAAATGTCAACCTGCTTTTCCTATCTCTACCTTCAAGGGGAGGATGTTGGGCATGTAGCACCACTCTTCCTGTGTTGGGAGCCGACTTTAAGCAGAAAGCGGCTAGAAAGCAGCTATCAACTTTACAGCCATCTTGAGCCATATACCCTGACATGAGACTTGGTTTTCAACAGCCTACAGCAGCTGAAGCACACTCTAATATCCCACATAGCTTGTTTTGCTGTTTAGTGCCCCCAGCTGCAAGGAGCACGTGGTATCCATGCCTACAAGGCATGCGGTGCACGTGTTGTCCACGTGCTATCTATGCCATATATGCCTGTAAGGCGCACGTGCTGTCCACGCCTGTAAGGCTTACGTCATATCCACACCTGCAAGGCACGTGGTATCCACGCGCCTACAAGGCACGTGGCAAAAGTATATAAATACCCAGGATTTCCTTGTAGTGTGTGTGTGTATATGTGTGTGTGTGTGTGTGTGTGTGTGTGTGTGTGTGAGAGAGAGAGAGAGAGAGGTGTGTGGTGTAGTAGTAGTAGGTGTAGTGGTGTGTGTATGGTGGAGACAGTAAAGAAGACTTGACTACAGATCCTCTGGCTTGTCTCTATTCTTCGCAGCTCTTCCCCTTCTTCCCCCCACTCTCTCTCTTGCTAAACCTGGACCTGCGGAACAGAGCGGGCCGCTATAGTTTGGCCCCCAAACGTGGGCAAGAGTGGTTTTTTACAGTTTACAGCTTGGGGTTTTTTACAGTTTGGCGCCTGAACAGGGGCTCCAGTAAGCGGGGCTTTTACATTTTGGCGCCAAGCGTGGGGCAGAAAGGTCTTTTACAGCTCGGGGCAGTTACATTCCTGATGCAAGTCTACATAGTTCTTTACAATGCTGTGATTTTCTTTCAGCCACATCACATGGTTTTCCTGGGAACAAGCTGCCGTTGCATAGTCACGGAGGAGGATAACTACTATTTGGAGCATGGTACTTCTTGGAAAGTAGTACTAACTTTGCCAAGGATATGATTTTTGCTTCTATTTCTTAAGTGTTTGTTTAAAATATAACTGTTTAATTCAAATGAGAACAACTGGTTATAGCAGCAATGGGTAAATTGTCAACAGAAATATTTTTACTTATGTGAAGAATGTTTGCCCTTATCTCAGAAAGAAAGGTGATGGATGACTGGTCATCATATTTAGTAGACTTGCTTTTTCTGATTCCAGTGTGAACTCTCATATTATTTTCTTTGTTTTCATCAAACATTGAACATATATTGTGCCTAAATATGAGTAATAACTCGGCAAACTAGGAGAAAAAGTTATAAAAAACACCCTTCAACTACAGCCAAACATCTCTTTTCAAATGAATGTCGTCTGTTATAAAGGTTTATATGTTTCTGAGAAAGATATACAATTGAGTCTTAGAATGGATAGTTTTGAGGGGGAAGTATGCATCTCGGATTGTTGCAACCACTTTCCATATGTGATCTAAGTTAGTCTTCCCAATAACCCTGTGAGGTAAGGAGTAGTATACAAGGGGGAAACTGAAGTACCTAGAGATTTGCCCATAAGTAACTCTGAAGAGCAAGAGAGGGTTTGCGACAAGCCTCTTCCTCTGAGCTCTTCTTCTCTACTATTTAATCTGTCTGTCAGTCTGTCTGGTTTCATGCTGATGTATTCTAAAGGCTTCTAGTGCTTTTGTTGTTGCTTTCTGACAGGGTTTCACTATGGAGTCCAGGCTGGGTCTGAACTTACCACCCTCCTGACTTCATATAGCCATCTTGTTTAGTTAGAGCCTTCTACTGCAGTTTTCCTCCTCCTCCTCCTCTTCCTCCTCCTCTTCCTCCTCTTCTTCATCTTCCTCCTCTTCCTCCTCCTCTTCCTCTTCTTCCTCCTCTTCCTCCTCCTCCTTCTCTTCTTCTTCCTCCTCCTCTTCTTCCTCCTCCTCTTCCTCCTCCTCCTTCTCTTCTTC
>JANHMN010000010.1:25219730-25270129 GCA_030674055.1 Rhabdomys pumilio | reverse complement strand
TATGGAACTTATTTCTTTCCTCCCACGACATGGATCCTGAGGATTGATCTCAGTCATTGGACTCAGCAGGAAGCACACTTACCTGCTGAGACATCTGAACAACCCAAGTCTGTCATATTAATGACTTTCATACAGAAGGCCAGGTTGTTATGACCTAATTTATGCGATAGTTCCCTTATTTAAAAATTTTGCTTTTGTTGAATTTTGCTGTTATAAATAATCCTGTGTCAAGTATCTTGTGGCTTCCAGCTGTTTTTTTTTTTTTTTTGTGTGTTGGAGTGTGTTTTCTTAGGCTGTACAAGTATAAATTTGAAGTACATGTTAAAATAAAATTTAGGGAAGATTTGACTTTGTTACTTATTTCAAGTTATGACTAGATGTTCCATGCAGGGTTGAACTTGAAAAAAATGGGGAAAAATAACGGTGTCAACTTGTGCAGAACCCTGCTACTGCCTGACTCCGCAGTGCACACAAGTTCCTGAGGAACTTTGGCTCGTTCTCAGCAGATGACCAGCCAGAGCCTGCAGCTCTTTGTATTTGCCAGAAACATGCTAAGAGTTCACCAATCTAAATCCTTTCCTATAGTGCATTCTGGCTTCAAAGGCCTGCCTGAAATCCCATTTCTGGTAACAAAACAGAAGAGTGGGGTGGAATGAATCTGTGGACATGACCTCTTTGGAAAGGGGGTGGAATGAACCTTTTACAGGGTGGCCTAAGACCATTGGATAAGCGTCATCATATATTTACATGATAATTCGTAACAGTAACAATATTACAGTTACAAAGTTGCAACGAAAATAATTTTATGGCTGGGGGTCAGAACCACATGAGGGTTGCAGCATTAGGAAGGTTGAGAATCACTGCAGTAGATGAAAGTGCCTTTCAGTTGATCTCCATCACTGGGGAATTCTCCTCTTGTGAGCTTCTGTTGGTTCTTCTTTCATTTGGACCCAGCTACTCTTAATCTGTTGACTCTATGAACCTTGACCCAGGTAAGAAACAAGGACACTGCTTTACATCTGGAACAGAATGAATCACAGATGAAAAATATTAAGAAAAAATTATATTTTTACTAAGTATATAGCTGTTTTTCTCCTGCCATTTCTCTCTTCTTCATTTCTTCCTCTCTGTTTCTGTTCCCCCATCCCTGTGTGTGTGTGTGTGTGTGTGTGTGTGTGTGTGTGTGTGTGTGTATGTGTGCAGGGTTGGTGCTGTTTACACTTGAGTGGAGGCCAGAGGAAGATGCTCGATGTCAATCACTGTCAACACTTACTCTCTGAGACAGGTTCTTTCACTGAACCTGAAGCTTGGCTGGTCATGAGCAAATCCCAGCAATCTTTCTGGCTCTATCCTCCATGGTGTTGGGGTCCCAGGCAAACACTGTCAGGCCTGAGTTTTTATATGTGTGCTGAAGATTCAAACTTAGATCCAGTCCTTATATGCAAGTGCTCTTATCCACTGAATCTATCGTCCCAGCCGCTCTTGCTATTATTCTCTTAAAAATACCTGTAACAACTACATCATATTGGTTGGGCCTTCCTTTTAAGTTATCCACAGATGACTTACAGTAAATAAGGAAGTGGTGTAGGGTTTATGCAAATATACAGTAATTTCAATAGACTTGTGTCATGTGTCTGCAGTGGTGTGTGGAATCCCCCCTTCATCAATAGGTAGTGGAACGTCGTATGAATAAGGAAGACCCTCTTGGATCTGGCCTTCTGCATATCACATTTTAGCCACTGTTCTAGATGGGTTTTTGTTAGCCTTGCCTACAGAGCTGGAATAAAACTAAGTAAAATATTTTGTTATATATAAGAATATGGACCCAGTAAATCAAATGACCTCCCGCCCAGTACACAGAAATTACTCTTTCTCTGTGCAGTGAAATCCTAGCAAGTGCTGAGTACATTAGTGGTGGGCATTATCATACTACACAGTCATTTCTCTCTAGGTTTATCTGGACTTTGCTGTGACTTTGCTCAGGAGAGCTCTGAATCCTGGTCACACACTGCAGAAGAGCTTTTGTGTATCTCTTCCCAAGATAAAACACTTTTATTCCTGATGAAAATGGGTGTGGTATATTTAAATTTAATAATGTCTATTGTCTACTTTCTTCACAGAGTCAAAGGGAAGGCAATGAAAAAAAGTCACTAGCTGGTGTGTATTCTTACCTAGTGCACCAGCAGCAGCCAGAACAGTTCTTGCTTATTTAGCTTTTACCAGTGAGGTCATTTCAAGTATTTTCCTTACTACCGAATAGTAAGACAACATACTCTGAGGATTACAGGTTTGTATAAACTCAGACTTGAAAGAGAGAGAGAAAGAGAGAGAGAGGGAGAGAGAGGAAGAGAGAGAGAGAGAGAAAGAGAGAGAGAACATGCAAACGAGCATATTTAATGATACAGTCTTATTTTGGGGATGCAGGAATGGCTCAATAGTTAAAAGCATTGGCTGTTCTTCCAGAGGCCCAGGTTTGATGCCCAGTACTCACATGGAGGCTTACTGCCATCCGTAACTCCAACTTCAGGCAATCTTTCTTTCTTCTGTCCCTCATAGGCACCAGGCACACATGTAGTATACACATGCATGCAGCTAAGACATCCATGCATGTAAGTAAATAAATATTAAGAAAAGTTTATAAATTGTACTTTTATTTCTCTTAATAGGAAGGAAAGACAAATGTTATAGTCTTTGTTATTTTAAATTTTATCCCATTGAGTGGTGGATACAAACCATTTAGCTTATCCAGTGAACATAGTGCAGGAGTAGAAATACTAACTGCTTTTTAAAAGAAGCACATTATTAATTTTTCTTTTCATGTTACTCATTTTTGCTTCCCCAATTAAAATCAAGATCTCAAATAAGACTTTATAATTTATAAGGCAAAGTTATACCTTATATAATGGTAAAGTGGACAAGAACTCCAGTGTCCTCCCCAGACAGTGCCATGTTTGTCCTTTGCGTGTGCATGCAGGTGGCCCCTGAAACACAAGCCGCCCTTCTCGCCAAGTGTACACAGCGTTGTGCTGTGCTCTAAGCTGCGACCTATGGCTTTTTGATTCTAGTCTAGCATGTTCCCTCAGGCACTATGCTCACTCTTGTACTGTGCATTTGTTTTCTGAATCTGCCTCCTTCAAAGCGCATGCTGATGTGTACAATAAAGGAGCGTATGCAATTATTTTGCCACCATGATAAGTGTTTGTGAAAAGCTCAGAATGGTCCTTGGGGAGGAATCATCTCTGAAATTCCATCACCGTTTGAAGGCACATTTAGCTGTTGAAGTCTCAATTTAAGAAAACACTGACTGTTGCACCTGGGTTGGAGTTCAATTAGGCGTGACTGTTTAAATCCTTCACTAAATTCTCCTTCTATTGTGAAAGGATGGTCTTCCATAAACATGAAATCGGGGATGCTGCTATTGACTTTTTTTTTTTTAAACAGTCAACTCCCAGTGCTTTTATTTCGCCTTGGGCACGTACGATCCTGCTGCTCACTTCAGGCGCCATGACTGGCTCCCGCAGTTTGTTTACAAGCTCTGGACAGTTCCGAGCCTGTGCATGGGAAGCTTGTTGGTTCAAACTGCCAATCCAGATCTAGCCTTGTGGACCTCACCCAGGCCTTGCTTTTCTGATGACAGGTGCAAAATTGGTGCTGGAGTTCATAAAAAGGAGTCAGTTCGTTGTTTCAGGGGCCCAGGGAAGAGGACTATTTTGTGCATGTTCTTTAGTGGAGTGATAATCGCAGGTTTCTGCATCTTAGGTTAAGGTTCCTTGTGTTAAGTCAGCCTTTGTTATGAAGAATGACATGCAGATAAAACACCTATCAACCGACCAATCAATCAATCAATCAATCAGTACTAAGAAAAGTTTATAAATCATTCTTTCCTTTCTCCTAATAGCAAGGAAAGCAAGAATAACGTTCTAGCCTCTGCCATTTTAAATTTCATCCCTGTGATTTGTGGATGTGGACCATTTAGCTTACCCAGGGAATATATGGCAGAAGTAGTGGGCACATTACACGCGTTTCCTTACCACACTATTAATTCCAATTTGCTCGTTTTCTGTGTTACTCATTTTTTGCTCCCCCATTTTTATAAAATCAGACTCTCAAACAAGACTTTATGATTCATATGGTAAAATCAGAAGAAAAACTATGGTCAGTGGAGAACTCTGTCTCTGACCATAGAGTTATTCGCAGTAAGCTTTGAGACCTGGCAGCGGCCAGTTAGGTTATTAGGTTCATCTCAAGTTTGCAAAATCACACAATGTGATTTTGAACTTGTTTAGAATGGAGCTAAAAGCTTTGTGGTGAATTGAGTATCCTAAATTCAAGTCGATTGTATACTTTCTTGGTAATGTTAGCTTGGTTCTCCTGCTTTGAGAAGGCTAGTATTGCTCCACCATTGAAATTATGCATGCAAAGCACTTTATAGTTGTTGGAATCCCACGGTCCCCAGTTAGATTATAGCTAGAGGTTGTTTATCATTCCTCACATATGAGGATAGGAATGAATGCCTGCCTGCTCACACATATAGTTTCTCCCTAGCCTACACAACTTGTTTTTCTTTGTGTTAATATGAATCCATTTTCTCAAATTCCTTTGGGATTCCTATATTCCTCTCATAAAATTCAATGACACCTCAAGTTTGAATTAAAAGAGGAAATAAAAAAGATTGTATGCATGTTGAAAGTATCATATTCTTACAAATATTTCTTAAGCATGTATACATCCACCTGTTATTTATGCATGAAGACTTGCATTTATCCATCTATATCTGTATCTGTGCCTAAAGTTGTGCATGTGTGTGTGTGCGTGTGTGTGTTCCCAGAAGCATAAATCTCTTTCAGATGTCCTTCTTTATTGCTCTCTGTCTTAGTTTTTGTGATAGGGTGTTGCAATGAGCCTAGAACTCAGCATTCTAACTAGTCTGGCTGGCCAACAAGCCCTGGATCTACCTGTCTGTGATCCCCAGTGCTGAGATTAGACTTGGATCATTGCATCTTGTTTTTACACAGATTCTGTAGATTTGAAGTCATGTGTGGAAACTTGTCCAGCGAGAAATAGCTGAGCTGTTTTCCTAGTCTTCTACCACATGCCGGCACTCATTAGATACTTCTTGTGTTTTATATGTATACTGCTCCCCACTCCCACGCCTCTGTAAAAGCCCAATGCTGTACTGACTAGTATGTACTTGTGGAAAATCAAAGGTAGATTCATAGCAACTATAAAGATCTGTGTGTCTGTATGCCTGTCTACGTGTGTGTGTGTGTGTGTGTGTGTGTGTGTGTGTGTGTGTTCGTGTCCATGTCTGCGTGTATTTGTTTGTGAATGTATAATAATACATTTTAAAGCATTTACAGATTTGATAGGGTAGAATTTTTTCTTTATACTTTTAAAACTCTTCTAGTTTTAAACCAAAGCAGATTCTCAGTAAGGTGGAGTGGGAATTTCTGGGGGCAAAATGAAATCACTAGGTATGTGGCCATTTCTTTAGAAAAAGGGACTTTTCCAAAATACTTAAAAAAATTTTAAATACAGATTTTATTTCTTTTACTGGTAAAAAAAAAAAAAATTTCTCATTTCTTTCCACAGTGACAGATTTATTTTACATACCGACATCTTATAAAGGACTTTTAAGACTGTAGATGTTCACCTAGGTAGGTACTTTCAGTCATTCATATTTTAATATCAAATTGTTTTCTCTTTGTATTTCAGTATTTAAAAAAAAATTACCACAGAACCTCTGTTTCTTTTGACATTTTCAGTATTCATTTTCTATGGCTTGTGTCTCTATCACTGAGATATGAAACAGAAAACCTACTTTGTTTCAGACAAGTAAAGCAGAATGATTTATTTGTGAAATAAGGCTCTAATTGCCCCATCATTTCCACTATGATTGAAATACAAGATAAGGGAACAATAAAGAAAATAATTCTCTTAGAATATTGAAAGCAAACAAAGAAACAAAATTCTCATGAAGGGTCAGATATGCACAGTATGCTACAAGAATGAACTTGTGTGGTGTGTAGGTGTGTGGTGTGTGGTGTGTGGTGTGTGGTGTGTGGTGTGTGGTGTGTGGTGTGTGGTGTGTGGTGTGTGGTGTGTGATGTGTGGTGTGTGGTGTGTGGTGTGTGGTGTGTAGTGTGTGGTGTGCTTGGAAGGCTATGAAGACCAAAAGGCTAAAGTCAGTACTTAACAGCATTCAGAGTTTTTAATTGGATATTTTATTTATTTACATTTCAAATGTTATTTCCTTTCCTGGTTCTTCCTTGGAAACCCCCTACCTCATCCCTCCTTACCCTGCTTCTATAAGGGTGCTTCCTCACCCACCCACCCACCCACCTACCCACCCTAGCATTCCTCTACACTGGAGCATCAAGGCTTCACAGGACCAAGGGCTTCCCCTCCCATTGATGCCAGATAAGGCCCCATTAGCTCCTTCAGTCCTTCATCTAACTTCTGGGGTCTCTGTGCTCAGTCCAATAGTTGGCTGTGAGCATCCATATCTGTGTTGGTCAGGATCTGGCAGAACCTCTCAGGAGACAACTGTAACAGACTCCTGTCAGCAAGCACTTCTTGGCATTCACACAGTAGTGTCTGGGTTTGGTGTCTGCATGTGGAATGGATCCCCATAGGCCTGAGGGATTAAAGAAAGACAGACTCGGGTCATTCATCATGAGAAAATGCCAAAGCTTTTACTGAGCAGGTTCAATATACACACCAAGCCAGGGAAGGAAAACACAAACAGGAACTCAACTGGGGGGCAATGGGATGTCAAGTGTAAATTCCCTTCTGGGGCACCATGCCTACATCAGGATGTTTTGATCTTAGAAAGTCCACAGAATGTTACTTAGTAGACAGCAGCACACGGAAAGTCTCAGCCAGGGTGTGGCGGCCCTTCAGGGTCATATAGGGCAGTCTCTGGATGGCCTTTCCTTCAGTCTCTGCTCCACTCTGTCCCTGTATTTTCTTTAGACAGGAGCACTTCTGGGCTAAAATTTTGGAGATGGGTAGGACCCCTTCCCTCAATGGGGTGGGGGCCATGCCTAAACTCTGGATATGGTCTTGACAGGTTCTCCGTCTCCTTTGTGGGGTATTTCAGCTAATGTTATCCCCGTGGGGTCCTGGGAGGCTCTTGCTTTCCTAGCATCTGGGATTTTTTGGTTGCTACGCCCCCTCCCCCCCAGTTCCCTATCCCCTATTGCTACACACCTCTGGTCAATTTTCTGACCCTCTGTATATCTCCTCCATCTCCTCCCATACCTAGTTCTTCCCCCTTTTCCCTCCTCCTTCTCTTTTCTTCCTCCCAAGTTCCTCTCACTCTGTACTTCCCTTGATTATTTTATTTCCCTAAGTAGGACTAAAGCATCCACTCTTTGGTCTTCCTTCTTCTTGAGCTTCATATGGTTCATGATTTGTATCACTGGTATTCCATGCTCTTTGCCTAATATCCACTTATCAGTGAGTACATACTATGTGTGTTCTTTTGTGATTGAGTTATCTCACTCAGGATATTTTCTAGATCCATTTGCCTGTGAATTTCATGAAGTCATTTTTTTTTAAGTAGCTGAATAGTATTTTATTGTGTAAATGTACCATATTTTCTGTATCCATTCCTCTGTTGAAAAACATCTGGGTTGTTTCCAACCGTTTGACTATTATTTTAAATATATGTCGTTAGCATCTCTTTAAAGCAAGATACAGACCTCTATCTACCACCTATCAGGAATATGTTTCATGGTAAGAAATGCCAGTGCTATGAACTTGTCTTACGAAACTGAACCTCATGCTCTGTATATTCTCATAAAGCATACAAGAAAAGTTCATTGTTTATATTTTTTGTGACGTGTGGGGGCTACATTTATACTTAATGGTAGCGGTTAAATGTTTTGTGTAGTATAAACACAACTTGGAGACTCATAAGGGAATTAGTAGTGAATAACAGTTATCAGTTATTCCAGAATTTACAGACTGTGTGAGCACTCCATAGCACAGTTTCCTCTTGTTTGAGATTTATTCAGTTCAATTATTTAATAACATGTAAAAGCCAACTTCAAATTCTCTCTTCTTTGTATCTTGATATAGCAATAAAGCTTTTTTTTTTTTTTTTTTTTTTTTTATGAAGCAGTATCAGTCATATGTTGTTGAGAACCACACTACCCCATGCTTGGGGGCCAAAATGTTCCGGACCGCTCTGTCAAATGTTGGAACCCGCACTGCCAAAAGCTTGGAGGCCAAAATTGTTAGAGCCCGCACTGCCTCAAGCTTTGGGGGCTAAATTGTCTCGACTTGTACTGCTTCTCTGGTCCGTGGGTCAGGGTTCAGCAAGAGAGAAAGTGAGGGCTGTGGACTCAAAGAATGGAGACCAGATAGAGTGTGATTCAGTCCCGTTGGTTCTCAAGTCTCTCTTCTTCTCTCTTTCCAAGTCCCTTGTTCCTAGTCCAAGTCCCAAGTCTCGAGTTCCTAGTCCCTAGTTCCTAGTCCCTAGTGCCTCCAAGTTTCAAGTTTCCAGTTTCAAGTCCTATTTCTCTGTCTTTTCTTTTGTCTGCCTCTCGCCTTTTATATGTCTCACTTCTAAGTCATGCCTTTAAGTCCCGCCCTTAAGTCACATACCTTTAAGTCTCACACACCCAAGGAAAGATCCTGGGTATCTAAAACAAGATGCTATCAGAGTGTGCTCAGCTGTTGTAGGCTATTGTAAACAAGTCTCTTGTCAGGGTATATGGCTCAAGATGGATGCAAGGATGATAGCCGCCTTCTGTTGGCTCCCCACAATATATATTGAGAAAAAAATCAGTTATTCTAAATATTTTAAATACATTTTTATTTATGTGCATGTGTGAGTATCTGTGTAGATGTGTGCTGTGCGTGTTTGTTCATGCCTGTGGAAACCAGTGAAAGGTACCACATCTTCTGGATTGGGAGTTACCAGAGTGTGAGCTTCTGGATGTGGGTGCTGGAAACAGAACTGGGCTCCTCTGGGAGAGCAGAAGTTACTCTTATCATTGGTTCCTGTCTCCAGCCTCAGTATTGTATTGTTTATAGTGCTAGTTAGTGGTGTGAACCTGAGAGAGTGGGGCCAAAAAATGAGACAGACTAAAGTATCCTGCTTATTCAGAGCATTAGACAGTTTATACCTGAGGGTTATGAACAGTTACCTGAGTAAAGTTCTCATGAGATCAAACTGTACACAATTACAAAGACAAGACGCATTTGTCAAAAACATCTTTTTCCACAGGGGCGTATGAATAGCAGCAGCTGAAATCAACTCACTCCTGTCTGCTACACCTGGGAGGAGCATGAAAACACATTCCAACAAGAATTCTGTGTTTGGAAGAAACGGAGGTCTCTTGTGTCTTGTTTTCTTAGAGTTTTCTCACAAGCACTCCAAGTTCCCCTAACATGACCCTATTCTTAGACTGTGTCCTGATAATGCATATTATTTGTTTGTTTTGTTTTTCCTGGTGGAAATCCTTAGTTACTCTTTGTCAAATATTTGAATACTGTTTTTTGTTTTTCATATATTGCCAGTTTTAAGAAGTATCCGAATATTACTTTTCCCAGGTCTCTCACATCCACGTGTCTGTCAGAACTAAATATCTCAGAGCCTAGGGATCATGTGAAATTACCAGCAAAAAATGATTTGAAACAAATTTAAAAACTTCTTGAGCCTGAACCTCGGGTGTGACACAATCACTGGGTGTTTTTTAAAGGGATTATTTGAGGTGAAGGTCCAGTGATATATTTCTATTCTTAGCCACTCATAGAGAAATGATAAAAGGACTCTGAGGTCTTTGCTAGTGAACTTAGTAAGGATTGCCAGTCTGGATATACACTGAAGTAGGATGCCTGGATTTAAAAGGAAAGTAATGAAAAACTAACGTGGACACCCAAGTGGTCAGTAATATGATGGGACCGAGAGATAAGGGTTCAGAACTACTCTCAGAAGCCGAGATGAATTCTGTCTCACCTCTGCTCCCAGCCCAGACCAAAAAGCACCTTTGTGCAGTTGTATGGAGATATGTCTGGGCACTTACTCATCATCAGTTACAGTTTTTATTAAATGCCAAACATTGAGTACTTCTATCTTTATTTACTCTCATTCAGTTTTTATAGTAAGCAGGAGAAATGCACACTGTCCTCATTGTAAGCATTCTATAGTTGTAATCTAACAGCACAGCCGAGGCACTTATAGGAGGAGTAGTTTACTTGGGCTATGGCCTCAAGTAGCAGGCATGGAGGCTGGACCAGGAAGCTGAGGGCTAACAATTTGAACCCCTACTATGAAATAAAGATAAGTAACAGAAAATGACACGAATCTTTAAACTTGCACAGCCCTCTTTCAGTGACATACTTCTGATGAGGCAACACCTCCTAATCCTCACAAACAATACTGTCATTTTTGGAATAAGTGTTTCAGTGCCCGAGAAGGTAGATAACATCTCATTTAAACCATCACACCACAGTTTGCAGATAATAAGAAAGTTATGTTTCCATAAACTAATGCCCGCTAGAAGTTTGTTTAAATTGCTTAGAAAGAAAAACCACTCCAAGGCAAGGGACCACCCACACATCTGAAAAAAGATATCAAATATTTGAAATAGCTAAGAATTTAGTCAATTTTGACAATTCTTTGATGCATTTTGTATTGAGCTAAGGGGCTATGTGACCTCTCTATTTTAACTTACCTGACTAACCTCTGGGGGTTCACTTTTAGGTTATTAAGACTTTACAATAATGTTTCTCAAAGTAAATTGGAGGCAAAATGGGGAAAAAAACCCTAAAAAGTAATAAAAAAAAATCAAGCATGAATATATTTTTATTTATTTACATGTACCCGTGGTTCAGTGGCAACCAGGAGACAATTTGATAATAGTGATGATTAAAATTAAAGCTGAGTCTTCTAACAGTATGTAATGTAACAAAAGCAGAGCTCTGATGAATCTGAATTTATATCCAGAAAGTAATCAGTATAGGAGTATGTTATTTTCTTAGCCATAAATTCAGTTTTACCCATCACAGGCTTCCATACAAGATTTCCACAGCTCGGAATCTGCCTTCCTTTACCTTTATCTCAGTTGGCCAAATCTTACCCATTCTTTATGGTCTAGAAAATGCTTTGCCTGGCAGATTTCTCTGGCACTTAATGTATATAGTGCAGTGCTGCAATTAATTTTTTTTTTGTAGCAGTTACAGGCTTCTGTTACACAGAAGGTTTTTGACAAATTTTCCTGGAATGAAAGGTGAATAAATTATATACGCAATTAACTGTGTAACCAACCAGTTTTAACTCCTTGGCTCAATATTTCTAAATTCTTGAAACATTCAAGTAGGGAGTAACCAAAATCATGATTAGAAATCTTTGTGTACATTTCACTTCAAAGTTAAGGGACTTTCCTATAATGTCTTTTAGAAAATGTTTTTTAAAATTTGAAAATATAATTTATTATGGAAGTTAGTAAATACAGAATTAAAAGAATTTCACAACAAATAATAGTCGTACTTTACCAAATATATCTCCATTTCATAAATGCTCATGTGCCAAGGACATGCCTTGTCTTGGAGAGGGGTTCTGAGAGAAGGGGTGTCTGGGAGCAGCGAAAACAAAAGACTCGAAGTCAAATTGTGGGTCCAAGCTGGAGGCCTATGTCCTGCTGGAGACACTTTCCAGCCTGCTTTCTCTCTGATCTGCTTTCTCTAGAGATCTCCAGACAGCTCTGTTTCTATGTTCTGTCTGAGACAGTTCTCTGAGCAGTCTGCCTTGCTCATCTAAAAACTTTCTCTGGATAGCTCATCTCCTGCAGCCCAGTCTTTTATTTCACATGTCAATTCAGTCATTTACTTCGGGTTTTTTTTTTTTTAATACCATAAGAATCAGCATCTGGTGATGCTAGCCCCTTAATTCTTAAGATACAGCAAGCACACATCTTCTTTTAATATTGCAGAAGAATTCAGAGATCTGCCTGCCTCTGTTAAGCATAAATGAGAAGCTAGCTGGGTCGAACCCCATTTCTACCACACCTGGGCCTGGACTTGCTGTGCCCCAGGCTGACCTTGAACTCAGGAATCTGCCTGCCTTTGTATCCTTCTGACAAGCTGGCTCATAGTATAGCTACATCTGTTCTTTTAGATTCGTGAAGCCCCTCATAATTCATATTGCATCCTTATTTTTTTTTTTTTGCATAGTTGGGACATTATATATTTTTAAACTCATAATTTTAGAATTCTTTTCTATAGCCTTATGGGCTGTCCTGCAGGTCCCAGCATTTACCATTTGCTGAGACATTAGCTACACTTTCACCTTCTGGGCTCATGCAGTCTGATTATCATGGAGTAATTACTGTTAATGGAGAGGACAGTCCTTGAAGGAGAAATGTAAAATACTTACAGTGCTATGCAAACAAGCTTTATGCCCATGGCTCATGGAGGCCCACTTCCGCTGGCCCTGTCCCCACCAAGGCCACACCAGACTTGGCACCCATGCAATTACTCTGTTTTAGACTGTTATGTCCTTATATTATCTGACAAGTAGGCACGAGGGACTTTACCCTGACTGTCTTTAATATGCATGCCATTAACTACAGTCCATTAAAAGCTTGCAGACGTTTTCTAAATAAAATTTTTATACCTCCATATGCAGAAGTCTTAATTTAGTATTTTCCAGATTTTGTTGAATGTGCTCTCCCTTGTTCTGGAACGTTACTGTTACCACAGGAGTAGTGTGCCATCCCTTCCTGATTGGCCTCTGTCCCCGCATCCCACATACAGTCCCTGTTTTGATTTTTTATCTCTATCTGTACTTTCCCATAACATCTTTCCTGATTCATCATGAAGATGTTTATGTAAAAAACAGGAAGGTAAAAGGTGGTGTGACTGTTCTCTTGGTGGCAGGGTGTGAACCAAGGGTCTCCCATATGCAAAGGCCACTGAGCTGTTACTGCCTACCCAGGGTTAGTGCATCAGATAAACAACTGAAGTGACAGTTGGGAAACCTGAGAGTGCAATTGCCGAGTGAAAGTCAAAAGGACTTCATGAGATAACTAATGACATGCATTTAAAGGAATGTCAGAAGGGCATGCAGCTTGTGTTCCCTTGAACCCTGTAATTGCCTATAATGGCAATGGAAGTTATAAACCTGGAAGCCACTTGAGAAAACTTTTTGCCTAGTTGTCAGTAAAAGTCACTATACCCTGTCAGCCAGTGGGATGATTATTTATATTTTGCTTTGATGCTAGAATCGCCTAATATTTATTTTTAAATGTCTTAGTGTGAAATATTGAAAGTATGTAAATAGTTTTAACTAATTCAAATAAAGAAAATGTTTTGGAACCTATGAAGTTAGCATGTGTCCAGAGACTTTAATACTGTGGGTAAATGTTATGAATGCAAGGTCAATAGACACAAGCTTGCAGATACAGTGAATCTGATGCACCATGTATCAGTTTACAGTTTAGATTTCACTAAGTAAAGGGATAACGGCTCTGTATCAGAAATCTTGCAGTATACTAGACCGTCCTTTACAATTTATGATATTAGCTGCTGTAGCCTCTGGCCTGTCTGTATGTAACTGCAGTGACGTTCTAGTAGATGGCTATAGTAATCTCTAGTACCAACCCAGCCACTGTCCTTCATGTTCTCTTCCCTCCTTGCTCCTCTCTTCTCTGCTTAGAACAGGTACTTTAGGGATCTGTTTTGTAAAATGTGCTAAATGCCAGGGCTCCTGTGATGCATAGCAAAATTGTTTTTTTTGTTTTTGTTTTTTGTTTTTTCTAATGCTGCTTGAGTGTCTGAACATTAGCTTCTACTGAATCAGAAGTTGCTTTTACAAACAAAAGCATCTTCGTGCTGGCAAGATGACTCAGCTGGCAAAGGCACTAGCTGCCCAGTCTGATGTACTGAGTTCAATCTCTGTAACCCACTTCTTGTGGAAGGCAAGAGTCCTACAAATTGTCTCTGATCTCTACTGGCATATCATGTGTGCAAACACACACACACATGCACATGCACACGCACACACAGAGTAAGTACATGTAATAGAAAAAATTTAAATATATACAATAAAATATCAAAATGTGTTGTGTAAGACAGGGCATACAGTAGATGACCCATAGTTAACTAAATATTCAAATATGATAAATATCTCTAAGTTGAAACACCTGGACTAATTGTTGTCCACTGTCATAAACTCTCAGTGGTCATACCCTGTGTAGTTATGAATATAGTTAATTACTCTTTACTTGGAAAAATCATTTACTTGTTCTACATCTAGTGGCTCATGCCTATGTTCCCAAAACTCAGGAGGCTGAGGCAGGAGGATTGCTGTAATTTCAAGACTAGCCCATGTTCCATTGTAAATTTATAGCCAGCCGAAACTACAGAGTGAGACCCTCTCTTGCACCACTCTGTGTCCTTCCAGTCCTGTAGAAGATTTGAAATTTGTTCCAGATTAGCTGTTCTTGGCCAGTGTATTTCAGACATTTTTATGTTTTCTCTCAATTTGCAAAGTGGCAGAGAAAAAGATACATGAGCCATGGGTCTGGAAACTTGATTTTTTTTCCTTTTGCATTTCATTAACTGTGACTTTTGAAGGGATAACTTAAGTATTAGATTTCTATTATTTATGCATGCAGTTTAATGCCAAATCCTAGAAGGAATAAATATAAGTAATAAATACAAGTGTAGTTATTCTAGGACAGCTTGCCTAGTATGAATGGGGTCCTTAGTTCAATTGGTGCCATCACCATTACCACCACCAAAACCAAACAATCCAACTCAGCGTCCAAACCATGGTACCATCCAGACCATCTCAAAGTGTGCAGTTAGTGACATTATGTACATCCTTATTGTGTGGCCATAACTACTGGCTATTTATAGAACCTTTTCATTTTCCCAAATGAAATTCAGTACCTGTTTAAAGAGTAAGCATCAGCTACTGCTAGTTCGTTTTCTTCTCCATGAATTCTACGTTGGTTTTTGAATGAGGGTGGTAAGATAGCTTAGCTCCCATAGAATAAAGAAACATTTTTCCTTCTTCCTCTGTTTTATATAAATAACTATATTAGAACATAATCAAAGAAATAGAGTTACCTGAATATCTATATCCTAGTTCCAAAATTTGGTTCCTTAGTTTATTTAGTGTACATTTCATTTTATATTAGTTGACATTTTCCTTGACTGCCAGTTATTGCTCGAATACTGGAATAACACTATTACACAGTTACAGGAGGCAGCAAGGGAAAGCTCTTCAGAAGTGTGCCTAGGCAATTAAATAAATATAATCCAGTTGAAGTTTTAGCCATTTATGTGAATTTCATTTGATTTCTACCTATGGCTTTCAGAAATTTGATATACAGTTTATTTGACGTAATTTCAGGCTGAGACTATTTTTGCAGTATGAGAATGAGAAATTATGTGATTGAACTGTGGTTTAATGAAGTGCAAAGCGTATGAAATGAAATATAAATAATATGTAGCTCAGAGAATATTTACATAAGTGGCATTTGCCTACTGTACATTTTTATATTTATGTTGTCTGTGAATTTTTATAGTCCAGAAAGGTAGTTTTACAGATGTTCATATCATTTAGAACACTCTGTATAATGTAATTAGGTGACAGAAATTTTTGTTTTTTATTTTCTCAAATAAATTGACATTATCAAACTAGCACTTTGCTCAATATGTTTACTAAAGGGAAAGTATTTACGGTGTGAATAACCATCAGTATAGCTCTATTTAGAACTCCACTGACATCAGTAGTGCAAAGCAGAAAAGGCTCTTGGTATACAGCAGTCACCAGAGTGACGTTGGCGCTACTGTTGGTGGGACCAGACTTCAGGGTGTAGAAGGGCTACACTCCACAGTCTCCCTTTTAATGCCCAACACTCAATGACACATAAAGTATGAAGAGATGAAATGAAAGATGACTAATTAATACATGTATAGTTTACTTGAGACACAGTTTACCAACCTCAGAAAAAGATCAAGGATTTGTTGGAGTCTTGAAACCTAGACAATTTTAAGAGGAGTCCTGTTTAAGAAAAAAAAAATATTAAATTGCATGGACAAACTTAAGTCTTACTGCGGGGCTGTAGCTCGCTCATGTGTTGTGGTTCCCGAGTGTCTGTCACGGCTCAGGGACACAGAAGTGCGGGAATTTGACTGAGTTCACTCCACACAGTGCTCTGAGTTGAGAAGCCTGGAGGCTTTGCCTTGGCGTGGAGTGGTTTCAGCCTGAAGTTCTGCGGGGGCAGAGCTCCTGACTGGGGGTCTCTGGGTCAAAGTGACTGACTGGGAGACTGGTAGTCTCTGTCCTTTGGCTCCCAGACACTACTGGGAGACACGGAAGAACTGAGACGGAGTGGACATATGGGTTGTACTGGCCTGCAGCCGAGAGAGGCTAGAGGGAGAAGCTCCTGTGGCACCACGCAGGGTAGAAACTCTTGGTTACGGCACTCGCTTGGCTGGGTTGGCTAGCTTGCATTAGTTGGCAGCCTCCGTGGCTGGAACTTAGAGAAGTCTTCTAGCGGGAGATTAAGCAGAGGCTTGATAGTCAAAGGTCTTCTCCATGGTTCCCCACCACGGGCGCCCCAAAGACATGAGGAAGTCCATGGTTTTAAAAGGTTTATTGTCATGGCGGAAAGTAGGTCTAGTTGTACCCCTGTACCCCCAGGGCAGGCCTTTTGTTAAATACCGTTTGTAAGGAGGAGGGTATGGGAAAGAATGCTTAATTGGCTACACCATCTGGCCTTTAGGTATCTCATTAATATGGAGATCTCATGAGGCTCTGAGGCATGTAGTCACGCCCTCTACCTGTGCTAGGTGACACAAACCTCTCTTTGGGAGGGACTGTAAGGGCATTGCCCTACATGACTAAAAGGCATGGATCAATGGAGGTCTTTCACCTCCTGTGTCAGGAGCCTGGAGTCTGGGAGCAAGGCCGAACACCTACTATCCCATTAGGATCTGGGGTTTGAGGCCTGTGCTCGACTAGAAACCAAACTATCCTTTCGTGGTCCCACATGTTACTATGTCTTTAGAATGAAAAATGAAATCACAGCTGCTTAGAATGTTTGACTGACTACATGGTCATCAGAGTAGGTAGTTAGCAGTAGTTATGAGGATTTTAAACTACTTTGTCCATCTATAGGATGTCTAGCACTTGAGTACTTCCATATGTGTCAGTGATGTTGTAATAACATTTTCTCCACAGAGACTTGGATGGTAGACTCTATGGTAGATGATGATAAATTTTGTTTTAATTATTGATGACTGAAGTATGTGAAAGACACAGTGTTCCACAGGCATTCCCAGTCCTGGTGAAGTTGCTTCAGATCTATGCTCTACAAACACTGGGTTCTGAGACATTCTACATCAAAAAATAAAAAAAAAATAAGGAAAAAAAAGAAAAGAAACAATTTGGTACACCTGTCACTGTATATACATTTTTTTCAACTGTGATCCTAATAAGAGAGAACTTGAGATTTGGCCAGGAGGTGATTGAAAACTGCTTTATCTGCTTGTACTGGTTGGTGTTTCTTGTTTGCATTGTCCAGCTTAGCTTTATTCCTCAGGACCCTCTAGATACACTGCTCTAGTTTCTCTTGGGAGCATTTTTATGTGTGCAGGAGAGTTAGCATCGTGGGAGGTGAGTGATGACAGAGCCTTTCAATGCTGGGCTGACTGCAGTTTATACATGCAATGTCCAAGTACTTACACCTACTGAACCCAGATTGAGCCCCCCATCACCTCACCTGCCTTCTTCACTTGCTGACTCTGACCATCTAACATGGTTTCACTCTATAGCCCAGGCTGGCCTGGATCTTCACTTGCTTGGTGCTGGAAATGAGGATGTGCTCAACCATACTCGGCTCTAGATTAACTTTTAAATATCAAGTTATTGGCACTATCCAGGATTTTTTTTAACAACAACAACAACAACAACAACAACAACAACAACAACAACAACAATAAAGGTTGTCTCCATGTTTATGTTACCTTTTTATTTTCCCCCAGAGACTACTCATTCTTTAGAGTACCCACCCTCAGGTTATGGCTTGATGGTCACTAGGTTTTTTATTCAGGACTCTTCTTAAGAATCTCTTTCAAATCTTAAAGCTTTTCCTGTAAGAAGGAACATAATTCACTTTGTTAAGAGTAATTTCAGTATTAACAAACTCAAAGTCCACCACCTTGGAACCTTAAGTAGGCATGTGAAACCTTTCACCTTTGTTACATAATGTAGCCTGATTCTGTGAGTGAAGTCTACCTGTTCCCCTCTCTACTTTAAACTCTCCACAGAGTTCATGAAAAAAAAAAGTACTATGTAAGTAAGTAGGTGCCATGCTGTTATTTGCATAGTAGTGACAAGTGAAATAGTCCATATATATATATATATATTTTTTTTTTGTTTGTTTGTTTGTTTTTTTTTTTGTTTTTGTTTTTCGAGACAGGGTTTCTCTGGGTAGCCCTGGCTGTCCTGGAACTCACTCTGTAGACCAGGCTGGCCTCGAACTCAGAAATCCGCCTGCCTCTGCCTCCCAAGTGCTGGGATTAAAGGCGTGCGCCACCACCACCCGGCATATATTTTAGTTCAAATGTTTAAAAATATTTTCAGTTCCTGGTGTTTGAATTTATGGATTTGGAAACTGAATGTTTGAAGAACCAGCTGTAATTGAACATATTTTATATCCATTACTGGTGGCACTTCTTTTTGTTGTTTTGTGTTTTGTTCCAGGGTTTGCAATATATAATAATAACAACCCATCAATATAATAATCACCCATCACAATGTGCTTTCAATTGGTATTGAACATTTCACATATCATGTAATTTTCTTGCAATAATATTTTTCCATTTGTCACAACCATCCTTTGTACTCTATGGACACACATTTTCTGTTTTTTGTTTGTTTGTTTGTTTTAGCTTTTTTGTCTATGAAATTCTCCCCCCCCCCCCTAATAAAAAAATCTGGATTTGACTTTCACAACCCAGGATGAAATCCAGATAGTCGTACAGGTTGATATATGACAAGTGTTGCTTTCTCCTAACCATCAGGCTTCCCTGTCTTCTGTCTCGAATGTGAGAACCCTGTGTGTATCTTTCCCACTTTTCTAGTATGGTGCAGGATGGATAGGGGGCTCCTTCAGAAATTCAGCATATTTATTTTTTTCTGACCAAATGTATTGTAATGAATGTAAGTGCTCTAATTTGGAATGTTGAGTTCACTTACTCCTTGAAATAGGTGTACTGAATGTTTTCATTTTTAGAGATTTTTAAACATTTCTTATATATAGACAATGGGAGTTTTTCCACATTATAATAAACTCTTTAAATACCTGAAAAGCTGCTGAAGTTTTTTTTAAGAGTTAAGAAAACATTTAGATAGTTTAATCTTTTGCCTATATGTTGGTATAACATGCATAGCATTGGAGAATGAACACACACAGTACATGTTGATTTATGAGGGTTATTTATAATTGTATGCTACCTAGGGGAATCTGTTTAGTGTGTTTGGTGTATAGCTCAGCACAACTGGAGCTATGCACTAATGTCCATATTGAGTTGTGAGTTTTGATGCATTACTCTTTAGGTGGGTGTGCCATACTCTAAAAGAGCTGAGAGCAGGGAAATAAGCAGTGGTTCTTCCACCCTACATGAATGTCTTAAATATACACATTATTAACTCATTTAACCAACACACAAAAATGTTTTTTAATTATAGCATGGAAAAAATGAGTTAAAGAATTTCTTGAGTGCTAGAGAAAATATTTAGGGAAAATGTTTCATACAAAAGTGATTTTAACTGGCAGACGCTTGTTAGCACTTAGAAACATTTATTCTCAGTTATAAATGGCATATTTTAACACCATTTTATTCTGACTTTCCATCGATATATCATTTAGACACAAAGTGCTGAGGCAGGCTTTTCAGTCCTCGGCTGCAAAGGTATTGAAGGTGAATGTGATTTCAGTAACACATCTTCTATCCCTGTGATCTGTGCCTCGTGTTTTATTAGGTGGATTAAAATACATTGTTGTGAAAGAGCACAGACTTGTCAATCATTTATATACCTTTCAAAAATATCAGTTTCATCATAGGTGCTTCATTTATCTGTTCTCTTATCTCAACCTACCTCTAATTTCAGTATTTTACTGGGAGATCCACAGGAGTTCATGTCACCAAATTTGCTATTCATATCATTTTGTTGCCACATGAAATTTATTATTGAAACATCACATAAAGAAGATAAAATACACTGTCACCTCACCTCATCCCAATTTGCTCTTCAGTTACTGGAAGATGTAGGATCAATGATGTGCCTGCAATTTAATGACGTGATGCTTTGGAAAAAATCTACCCTATAGACAGTTTCCAGCTCAGTGGTTGTATATATGTTGATGCATGTATCTTGTAGAAAGTTGCAGATGCTAAAGTGATTGCCCTGTGTCTCTATTAACATGATCATTGGATAGGTCACGGTCATGGCCATCCTTTGTCTTTTTAAAGCAACCAATATAGAACAGTTGCTGAATAGACTTTTTGTAGTGAATTATTGTGTTTATTGCTATTTCAGTGGCTGATAGGTGTGCTCAGTGGTGTTGCAGATCAAGGATCCATTTGTCAGTGCTTATATACTACTTAGGGTGAACTTATACTGTACTTGTATTTAATATAACCTCCTGATAATGGAGTAATCCTAGTAATGGAGGATAGATGGTGTCTTTATATATTCGGTAATAGGATGATTTACTTTGGGTAGAAGTTGAATGCCCGTTATATGTTTAGCTATGTGACTTGTGGGTATGTCATCTAACTTCCTCTTCTTCAGTTCTTCCAGATTGGAAACCAGGATAAAATAGCTTCTGTTCCATAGGTTTTCAGATGAAGATTAAACAAGAATGTACACAAGCACAATAATTTTTCACCCCCAGTCATCTCATAGCTTCTAGCTATTGTCACATCATGATTATTATATGATGGTAAAGAGAAACTTAACTGATGATTTTTTTCTTTTAGACATCATTTCTCTAGGTTGCTCAGACTGTCCTGGAACTCAGTCTATAGATCAGACTGGGCTAGAACTCAGCATATTTTCATCATCTCCATAGCTGTTTGGTTCCTCTTGGTTGACCTTAGTTCCAGGCAACTAGTGACTCATTGCCTCAGTAGATTTGGCCTTTCTAGATATTTTGTTTAGAGCAGTGGTTCTCAACCTGTGTGGGTTGTGACACCTTTGTGAGTCACGTATCAGATACCATTTCTATCAAATATTTACATTATAATTCACAACAGTAATAATAATACAGTTCTGAAATAGCAATAAAAATAATTTTATGGTTGTTGGCCACCACAACATGAGGAACTCTATTCAAGGTTCATATCATTAGGAACCCCGAGAACCACTGGCTTAAAGAGACAACAAATAGGCCTATAAGCATGGAGTAATGGTCTTTAGTGTTGGAATAATTAGAGTGGTTTTGAGGTTTACCCATGTTGTGTCTATGATTTGTACCTTTTTATGTCTGGATAGTATTCATACTTACAAATTTATCTGATTTTATTAATGTGTATATTATTTGGTAGCTTTGTTTCAGGTTTTTATGTATCCTGAACAGTAATGATACCCATATTCTTTTATAATTTTTTTCAAGCATATGTTTTTATTTCTTTTGAGTAGCTGTGTTGATGCTGAGTTTGGGGATAAATTTATGTTTAACTTATGAGGAAACTGCCAAACTGTTTTCCAAAGCATTTTACATTCCTCCCTCAGTGTCTGATGGTTCTGTTTTTTCACATCTCTTCTAACATTAGGCATTTTGTTTTGATTCTGACTATTTTGGTGCGTGTATGAGGTGGGTTGTTATGTGAGCTAGCTCACCCCCTTTCCCCTCAAGCACATATTCTTACCCAAAGTCTCAGTGTTCTCTGATATACTGAATCTACTACCATTCACACTTGGGTTCAAAAATCCTAGCCCCCTCTTCTCAGTGGGAACATTTCTGAGCCTTCATTCCTCTCTAAAATTTCTTGTGTCTAAATTTCTTTGATGTGCCTTTGCTCCAACTTCTCCCTCTGTTGATCCTGCTTCCTTCATCTCATTGGAGGTGCTCTGAGCGCTCAACTCACAGTGAATGCCAAGCCAAATCCGTTTCTCTGGATCCAACAGTAGCAGGAGGATTGAACCTGAGTCATTGAAGTAGAGACTGAGTGAGTGAGGAAGACCTCTAACTTGGAGTATCATTTGAACTGATGCTTGGATAAAGTGAGAAAATGGACCAGTTAGATATCTTTGGGAAGAGACTTTCAGACACAAAGGTGAATGAAGAGATTTATTTATTAGACAACAAGGAGGCATATGTGGAGGGAGCAGAGCTTGTAAGCTAGAGAAAGGCGAAGGGTGATATGAGAGAGCCAGCACCCCCCCCAAGCCTTTGATGTGGTGTCTGAAGCAGAGCTGCCTGCTCATGCTAGCAACAAAGAGAGCAAAGGGCACAGAACAGACCAAGGGGCCAATGAGAAGGCTTTCACAGTAAGTGTGGGTAAGAAATGGTGGGGCCTGTGTTGGAAAGCAACAACTAGGAAGTAACCAGGGCCTTTCTCTATATCTTGAAGATACTGTTTGTTTGTTTGTTTTTATTGGTATAGAAACTGAATAAGGGACAAGTTGAGTGACATTCTCAAGTTTTGGGCCAAAGTAAGTGAACAAAAGCAACTGTGTATATTGAAATTCCAGAAGCATAATAGTGGAAGGGTGAGAGGAAATTAGATTTTCTGTTTTAGATGTGTTAGATTTGTGTGCCTATTAGATCTTTAAGGATGGCTGTGGCTTGACACTTTGGAACACAGTCAAGGTCAGGACTGAAGATAGCAGTTGGGGAATTGTCAGGATATAAGTTGTCCTTGAAGTTGTTGATCAAAAAGAACTCACCTATAGGAGGTGGCTTGTCTTTTCTGTGAAGGGTCTGAAACACAATAACAATAAAATTGAGACTACTGAGTTTTGACTATCTGTTTGGGATGGAGCTCTAGACAGTAATTAAGAGGACTGTCTTCCAATAAAAGACTATGTACAAAAGCTTCTAGATCATGGACTGAGATTTGACCTGTATACAGTAGTGACCTGTGACTTTGATAGGGCCTACAGAGTAAGGATATTCAAACCCTAGCTTGGTCCTAAGATACATTTGTACCTAGAGGTCAGAAATACTGGGAGAATCCAGCCAGGAATCTGAGATGAAGCTGTCAGGGTTGAATGTTTGTTTCTTGCTATTACTATGACTAATGGATACAAGACTGGGAATTCCAGAGGGTGGAGAGTTTACCATTTGTGGTGTCCTCACTTTGCCTATGTTTCTAAGCACCTAATAATTTGTATAAAGCTCCAGACAGGAAATATTCTAATCCCTCTTACACATGGAAGGTCTCTGAATATATAACGACCACTCTCTACTTAGCAGACATATTGTGTAAAATGCTCCCAAACTCATTAGACATATAAATGTGACATTCTAGTCACAGTGTTTAGGTGAGGTTTCCAATGTGCTTTGTTGAGGAGTTGTCTGATTTGTGTCCTTCTGTTCAAATGATGAAGTTGGAGCTTTTTGTGTCTGAATATTCGTGTTCTGTATCTGTGACTGACGTCTCCATACTTGGCATAATGTAAAGGGAAGAGTTCAGAGAAAACTTGAGAGCTCCCTTCTTTTGAGGTCTTTGAAATCTTTGTGAAGGAATACCACTGCACATTTTCTCCTAAGACTAGAAGTCAGCTGTGTATGTACACATGAAACCAACTCAGCCATTGTTGGTGAGTGGCATTTTATATTTTTCTGTCTCAGTGCAGACAGATGAGTGTTTAGATATTTTCAGGAATCATGATTATATCTATATTTTATTTTTGGAGTTGTTCGGACAACCTATGGCTAGTTTAATGTTTATTTTTATATCATCATATCTTATAGATGTGATGTGAAGTAGGAATTAATAAACTCATATATATACATACATACATACATACATACATTGCATACATGCATATATGTATGTGTGAGAGTGTGTGTGTGTGTGTGCATGTGTGTGTGTCTCTCTGTATGTGTTTGCTCTTTGGAGTTCAGATACCAGAAGTGGTTCTGAAAGTTTTGCATTGCCTACTGACAGACATTATGTATCAAGAACTCACATTATCATAGGTCATTGAATTAATTTAAGAAATACCAATTGACATCACTACTTTAGGGAATTATGGGCTGCTGTTTGAAATACTGTCTTTGTCAAATGTGAAAATTTAGAATCAATTTTATTCTTAGAGTATGGGGCCCTTATGAGTGAAGTCTTGGTCTTTTCCAAATTGTAACGTTTATAAACAAATGGTGGACTACTTCCTTCTCATCAAAATAGCCAAGTGTTTGTGTCTTCATTTACTCTTGGGTATAATTTCTAAATGGAAAGAGAGTTCAAAAAGGCATTTAAAACTTTTCAGAGGTGTGTTCAACAGTCATTTGTTATTTGTGAAAGAAGGCAGCCATAATTAGTATTCCTCATGTGCTATTGTATTTGAATGCATTTATAGTCTGTCAAATCTAATGTGTTTTAAATGAGATCATTAGGAAATAAAATTTTTCATTGTCACTACAGCAGGGGCTGTGCAAATCCTCTCTGCTACATGACTCCCAGTAATTCAACTGAGCACCCTTGACACCCCAGTTCCTAGTGGCAGCCATTTACAATTGTATGCACTGAACTTGGTTCCTTAGTGTCTCAATTATCTTCACTGAACAATTATATTTTTTGTTTTCCAAAGTACTCAGCCAACACACTGAGGAGTATGAATGTAGAAGGCCATTGATTTAGTAACTAAGCAGACAAAGTGCTGTGAGCAACAGCAGTGGCTAGCATAGGTTCTTAGGATCAGCATTTTATGTTAGGCTCTTGGAATAGTAGATGCATCTTCCAAGTCTGCATTATAGTTGTATGTAGGGTGAAAGCATGTATGTAAGCCATTCAGAAAATTTCAAAGTGGCATACATGATTTTGCACAAATATTTTACACTTATATCTAATGGCAATTCTATATGCAGAATTTAAGCTAAGTTATTTCCTAAGTAATTTAATTAGTATAGGATGTACAAAATAAATAGGCAAATCATCTGGTTTTAAAATTTGTAACCTGGTATGAAAGTAGCTTCTAGGGGCTTAAAATAATGATGCATGTTAGAAATTCAGTCTATACATGCATAAAGTTTTCAAAAAAAAAAAAGAAAGAAAGAAAGAAAGAAAGAAAGAAAGAAAGAAAGAAAAGATTGGCAGCTAGAATCATGGCTACAATAAGGAAGGTAGTAGTGGAGTGGATTTAGATGACCTGGAAGGACTTCCCAGAGGTAGCCACGTCTGAGTTAAGCTGGAGTTTTGGATGGGAGCAGGAGGATTCTTACTGGAGAGTGGATGTAGAACACACAGGTGTGTCTGTGGAACTGTATGGGTGCTGTGGCTTGACAGGATATTCCTCCTGTAAGGGTAACAGGAAGTAAGTTGGATATGTAGATACAAAACATATGAAGGCCATCTTGTGGGCTTTTGGTCTGCCTTTGTTATAAGTGGAAACTGAAGGATTTCTTAGGAAGAGTGATTCCATGTATTCATGTGGATAAGCCTGAAGAGAGGAATAAGGCAACTTGGTTTCAGGGGCCATAGTGGTGTCTGAAGAGTGTCAGAACAGACACTTTTCTTAGTCATGTTTGAACATGTGTGACACGGAAAGGTGAATAAATGCAATTGCTTTCTGAACTGTTATTCTCATTAAACTGTGAATGTAGGACTCTAGAAAACTCTCAGATAAGCTTTTTTTTTTTCCCTCTAAGCTATTATTTAGCATAATGGAATGATGAGGCCTCTTACCTTGCTTTAGCAGTCATCTGTGGTTTTCTGAATTCTGCTGCTTGACATTGACTTGTCCTTGTAGGAGCTATCTAGACCATAATTTAATGTGTGTGTGCACAGCATAACATGATAGCGCTTTTCTCATTTGTCTTGACCAGTAGTTGCTGAATCTGGTAAATAGCAAACATTGGCTCACCAACACATACACACAGCCTGTATTCCAGGACCATTATAGGGACAGTCATGTCTAATGAATCATTAGACAGGATGGGATTTGGTCATTTTTTAACTAATTAGTATAAGAAATATAGTGAAATTTAGACAAGTACCCATTATGGCCTTAATCATTTTTACTTATTTATATTTTATTACAATACTATAATTCTTTTGTGTAAAACAACATTTCTTTTTAAAAATTCATTTTATTTGGCTTTGTATTTTTAGTGGAACACAGGTTTCTTTCTTACTATTGTGTATGCTCCTGAGAGGTAGAAAATTAGTTTTAATTGCCTTTGCTTCCTCCAGAACACTTATTATAGGTTGACAATTAGAGAATATTTGTTGAATAAAAATAACATCCTTAGCATTCAAGCATAAACATTCACCAGCAAATCAGAATTGTATTTTATTTTACAGACTTAATTTTTCGCCCATAACAACAGATTATATTTAGAACAGGCTAAAACTTTTAAGATTTTTACAACAAGATAATCTTTTCATGACATCATATCCTTAAAAAATAAAGCAAATATTTTCTCCAAAATAATTTTAAAATTATGCAAATATTTTCAGCTGAGTATATAGCTCAGTTTGTGGTATGTGCATATTATGCATGAAGCCCTGGGTCTAATTTTCTAGCACCCCAATGAATCCAGTATAGTGTGAAGGGAAAAACTTCTAGCACTGGGGAAGTGGAGGCAGGAAGATCAAATGTTCAAGAGTATTGGATACATGTCAAGTAATTGATTAGTCTCAGGAATTAGAGAAAGAAAGAAAAAGCAAGCATAAAAACAAATACACGAATAAACAAACAAAAAAAGAACCCAACTAAGCTAATCAAGAAAATAGGCAAAATAAAAATAAACCATTCTTTCCAGAATGTATCTTAGGAAGGCTCATCTGTGTAACCTTCCCTCTTATGAAAACTATAGGAGTTGCAAAACTTAAAAATGACGTGAAGAACCATTCTTTTTTATTGTAAAGTAGAATTGCAGTCATATCTAATGATGTGATGTGGGAATCAGGGCATACTAGCAGCTTCCTCCTCAGCCTTGATGTCTCCACACACAGGGTATCTACATTACTGCCATATTTCTGTTAACCCTGTAGGTGTCTCAATGTAAGGTTAGTGTTGTTTGAAAGAACAATAAAATAAAAGTTACTGTCGTTCAGAAGAAAACCACAGATGATTGGACACCTAAAAAGGCCCAAAGGAGAACAGTCAAGGACATTTTATTATTTTTATTGGATATTTTATTTATTTACATTTCACATGCCATCTCCTTTCCCCATTTCCCCCTCCCAAGAAAACACCTATCTCATCCCCCCTCCTCCTTTTTGCCTTTATGCCATATTAACTACATGCAAGTATTAAGGTCAGTTCTAGGTTGAGGAACTAGCAACACAATAGATGGGAATAGTCAAGGAACAAGTAAAACAATAAACAAAGTTCTTTGAACACTCATATGATAACTGTTTCTAAGAGCTTATCAGGATGACCAAAATATCTGAGCCTACTTCCCTGTCGTAGCCCAAAGTCCTTTTCATGTTTGAAGACTACTTCCTTGTTCTAGCCTAAAATTTAGATTCCTGACTGAAATTACTTTTTTGTTCTAGCCTAATGTCAGTTTTCTGCAGAGTTATTAAATTAACAGTCTGACAAGATAAAGATGGGTAAGATTCTGCATAGAGCCTTACCACCCTAAGACAGAAATGCCTTGCTTTTGATAATGCATATTCAATGACAGGTAATAAAGGTATTCTTGGCAGAACGACCTAAGACAGACTCAGTCTTGTTTATGAAATGAACAAGGAGGAGAGGTGTAGAGCTTTAGGGGTTGCTTGGCAAGAATCTGACATGGGCCAAAGACAAGGAAATGGGCTGCTTGGCAAGAATATGATATTGACCAAGGTCAAGGACATTTTAAATGGACAGTAGGTTACATTAGAAATTTTAAGAATCTCAGACCCAAAATGATGGGAAAAGGATTATCAGCAAGTAAGAGGCAAGACACCTTGGTTATGGAGTCAGAGTTTCTAACAATAGAAGTCTGAGATTAAATGCTTTTAATTGATCATCTCCTTAACAAACTACTCGTTCTTAATTGGAGATAGGGCTTTAAAGATGAAGTAGCTTGTTCACTATTGCAATCATCACTAATTGGCAGACTTGAAAGAGACTAGAAGTCCTGAGTTGTAAACTTGGGTGAATCCATGCAGGTAGAAATTATTTACAAATTCCCTGAGAGCTAAGTGATGGGGACAGAAGGATAGTTCCAGTAGAGAGTTCACTTTTGAGAATCTTGTGATTAAGCAAAGAGATGTATTCTCTGTTCTCCCCTCTTCCGGTCCCAGCTGGAATGAAGCTGGAACAGTGGTTTTCAATCTTCCTGATACAGTTCCTGTGGTCATCTCCAACCATAAAAGTATTTCTTTTTGCTACTTTATAACTGTAATTTTGCTACTTTTATGAATCATACTGTAAATATCTATGTTTTCAGATGGTTTTTAAGTGATCCATGGGAAAGGGTTGTTTGACCCACTCCTAAATGTACTCAGTGTGGCAGAGGGAACTCAGCCCACTGGGAGCTGTGCAACCCTTGGGCAGTTGGTTCTAAGTATTATAAGAAAGCAGGATGAGCAAGCCTTAGGGAACAAACCAGCTAGCAACATTCCTCCATGGACTCTGCTTCAGTTCCTGCCTCAAGGTTCCAGCTTTGAGTTTCTGCATTCCTGATGATGGACTATATGTAACCTTTAAGCCAAATGAACCTGTTTCTTCCTACGTTGCTTTTGGTCATGGCGTTTATCACAGTTGTAAAACCAAAAATCAGATAGAGAGACTTATTATCAAGTCAGAAAGTAAAACATAAGGAAAAGGTAGAGACCACATTCGTGAAGACAGCCTGGAAAGTACAGAGGTGTCCATTAACCTATCTGAGAGTTAAAGCCCAGGAAAGACTCCTGGGGTAAACTGACTTTTAATTAATGCTCTGTGGTCAATTCCCTTAGAAGCCAGAAGAATATGCTGGATGCATTGGGATTGACGTTACTGCTGGTGGGGAGCCATCTTGTGGGTACTGGGATTTGAGTCTTAGGTCCTTTACAAGAGTACATAGTGTTTTTAACTGTCAGGCCATCTCTCTAGTCTCTCTTATTTTATACTGCAAGAATGGAGAATATTGATTCTGTATTCTGAAAGACAAAGAAACAGATGTTAGATGCTGATGTGCTAACACTTGACAATACTCTAGATTTAAAAAATATGTTAAAATCATCAATAATATACTTAATCTGAATGTTTTTATTGTTTGAACTTGATGGGTTAGAATCTTCTACTAGAAAAATGTTATTAACTTGCCATGATTACTCCCATATATGTATAATATATATTTTGTATTTATTAAACCTTAAGTACAAAACATGGATTTCATAAATATGTAGAAGAAAGTGTAGATTTAGGTTGCTAGAAAATATACTTAGTGTCCAGCTCTTCTGAGCCAACCACTTAAATGGTTGTATAATAGCATGGTGGCATATGCCTCTAATATCAGTACTCCAGAGGCAGAGGTAGACAGATCTCTGATTTCAAGGCCTGCCTGGTCTACAGAGTGAGTTCCAGAACTTCCAGGGATACACAGAGAAACACAGTCTTCAAAACCAAAAAACAAACAAAAGGAATACTTATACAAAATTACCATATTTTGATGCCATTTTAAAAATATCAAAAGTAATTCTGTTATCAAATAAACAAGTAACTCTAGTAACTGAGATAGAAATTAGCCCCAAAACTCACAATACCAAAGATACAACTCACAGACCACATGAAGCTCATGAAAAAGGAAGACCAAAGTGTGGGTGCTCCGGTCCTTCTTAGAAGGAGTGATAAAATACACTTGGCGGCAAATATGGAGATAAAGTGTGGGACACAAACTGAAGAGACTTTGTCCAGAGACTGCTCCACCTGGGTATCCATTCCATGTGCAGTTACCAAAGGTAGATGCTGATGTGGATGCCAGGAAGTTCATGCTGACAGGAACCTGGTATAGCTGTCTCCTTAGAGGTCTGCCAGAGTCTGACATATTCAGAGGCAGATGCTCACAGCTAACCATTGAACTGATCATGGGGTTCCCAATGGAGGAGTTATAAATAAGATTGAAGGAACTGAAGGGGTTTGTGGGCCCCATCGGGGGAGCAACAATACCAACCAACCAAAGCTCCCAGGGTCTAAATCACCAGCCTGAGAACACATAGGGAGTGACCCATGGCTCCAGCTGTGTATGTAGGGGAGGATGGCCATGTCGGGCATCGGTGGGAGAAGAGGTCCTTGGTCCAGTGAATGCCTCAGTGTGGGGGAATTCATGGGCAGGGAGGTGGGAGTGGATGGGTGGGGGCACATCTTCATAGAAGCAGGAGGAGGGGGGATGGGATGGGGGTTTCTGTGTTGGAGAGAAATGGGGAAAGGTGATAACATCTGAAATGTAAATAAAATATCCAATAAAATTTTGCTTTAAAAAAAAAGAGAAATAAAATAAGACTCTACCTTGTTGTATTTAGCTTTGAAAATTTGTTAGAAACATAATGATGATTGTGTTGATAAGCACATCAATTAAAAAGTATTATACAGTCACTGCAAGACACATTTGCTACTGAATGTCAACAGGGACAACACTTTATCTAGGCACAGGCTAATTTCTGATGGGCTTGCCCTAGGTTACCACGTTATACTTGTGGCAATGGGAATGGTGAAATTGAGGATTTTATAGATAAGTGTAAGTAAGGCAAGAGTGAGTAAGCCTCAGCTGGCACCCAGAGGAGGAGACCGGAAGCAAGAAGTGAAATCTGTCATTCCCAAGGGATGTTCTTTCCTGAGATGCTCAAGCTGCCTTTCTCTTCCTAGCTTCATTTTACAGATATAGCACAGCAGACAGAGTAAATACAACTGAAAATTTCTTAATGATTTAAATTCTTCCTATTGCCTAGGATAAACCAGAAGGAGGACGAGTAAAGGGAAGGAGAAATGGGAGGGGTTGTTTGTTTGTTTTAAATAAGCAATAGGGGAGAGAAGGTACATGTACTGGGTCTCAAGTAACCAGCGATACCGATAAAGAAGCCATTGGAAAAATAGTATATAGGAAAAAAGATTTCTATTTATTGAGTTATAAAATAAAGGCATTTCAGTCTTTGTGGTTTGTAAAGTTCTTTGTATTCTTAAAATAAAAACTCATAAACTTGTGGGATTTTCAGAGTGACAATGGACCTAGTATCTTTTGTCCTGAGGCCACTCTTAGTGGGCCTTTAAGAAGCTGATTGCCAGGACACTTGTTCTTGATTGAGAGTTTGGAACTTTAAGCTCCATCCTCAATCCCTGGGGAAGGGTCAGAAGTAGGAGACTTACCAATAATTTAATTAATTGTGCCTGTGTAAATGAAAGCTCCAAAAACCAGCCATAGGCTTTGTGTAGTTTCACACTCAGGAGAGCACCCTCGTGCATTGTCATAAGAGTTTGAGAGAGAATCTTCATGGTTACCAGATGATATTGGGAAAATCAGGATCCTCACCTGGGCTCTTTTTTTTTTGTTTTTTGTTTTTTAGAGACAGGGTTTCTCTGAGTAGTCCTGGCTGTCCTAGAATTCATTCTGTAGCTCAGGGTGGCCTCGAACTCAGAAATCTGCCTGCCTCTGCCTCCCAAGTGCTGGAATTAAAGGCATGAGCCACCACTGTTCGGCCCTCACCTGGGTTCCTAATCTCATTAATAAAATAATTTAAGAATGGACTCCAATGAATGGTTAAGGGCAATTTCTTAAGAGGTTAAAACAAAACACTCCAGGGGAGGTGGTCCTCAAATCTTATCAGATGCTCAGAAAAGGAGAGTAGAAGAGAAAAGGAGAAAAGCCATGTGGGTTTGAGTCTGCCATATATGATCTTTTGAGAAAGAACTCTTAGACAGGGCTTTAGAGAAAGAGTGTGGGAGGCCTGAGTACCAGAAAAGCATACTTAGGTTTTGGCCTTCCCAAGGATGGGCCGAGCTTCCTGAGGGGTGATTCCTTAGCCATTGACCTTATCCAAGGCTAGAGATTCTCTTTACTGGAAGGAGTTCCTCCTTAGTGGTCATTTACTGAAAACATCAGTTTCTAGACAATGTGGTTAAAACATATAGTTCTGGTAACAATGCACTGTGAGAGCATAAAACATGACAGGTGACCACGGAGTTTAGGGAGGTAGAGAAAAGAGGATGCGTAGTAGAGAGACTGGCTTGCACAGGGCGATGCCCAAGGACAACAACCTGCATTTCTCATGGTGTGTGAGACACGGTCAGAAAAGCTGTCCAGGGAGAGGTCCCCTTCCAATGTCCACAAAACCTTCAGTTCCTCCATTCTTATGCTTTCTAGAGATACTTTAGGCCATTAACATCTTTAATTTTTTTTGTTGGTTATATACAAGAAATACATGGGATATGTTAATACTTAAAAATGATTCTATAGTAAATAGTAGATTCCAAATTAAAACTGAAGGACTGGGAAGTTTATAATATAAGAGTGTTGTTAGTTGAGCATATTTTTGTAGTAAGAGTATTACAAGCTGGTTGCTATTCTCTTTCTCTGCATTTGAGTTTGAATTTAGTTTTATCATAGTTGTCCACTGTGTGTGTCTGCATTTGTTGTTCCTTCATTTTAAAATGTAATGGCAAAAAATATATATACACATGGAAATTGAAATTTCGCCCTGCCACAGCCCCACAATCTCCTCTTGTTCTGTTCCATTTCGAAGTCAGAAATGCGCATAAACCAGATTATTATCTATTGCCATGAAAATTGTTTTGTTATATTTCAATTTCACTACGGGGATGAGCAGCAGGAGCTAATGGACCCTCAGAGGGAAATCTGTTGTTTAAATAATGATTATTCTTTATATTCGGCTAACATGAAAAAAGGAGAAGACAATTCCTCTGTCACACAGCATGAGAAGGTAAATGGATCAGTGTAGAGATAGAATCCACCTGAAACAAGCTCATGGGTGTCCTGTGGGTCAGAAATAAAGTTACTTACTCAAGGGAAAATTGCAGACTGTATTTCCATTGAGCTCCAGTTGCTGTGTGCCGGGTTGAGTTCTTGGGAAGCAGATTCTGAGTTGGAAGTTTGGGCCACACGTCACATGACCATACTTCTTTCTGGGGAAGAGGAGGGCAGAGACAAGAGATCAGGTAGGGGAGAAAGCTAGACTACTGGGGGGTCTCTCCAAGCATGGGGGGTGGCTCTGGGAAGCATATGGCCCTCGGAGCTGTCCCAGATCAACCAGCTTTGTGACCAGAGGCAGGATGCACAGTGTGAGGCAATGGTGGCAGACACAGAACTGATGTCATGAGACTGGACTCCACTCAGCCATGTGGGCAGCGAGATTCCATTCCTTTCCTGGGGCTCTGTATTAGAGACTGCCTTAGTTTGCTCTCTGTTCATATGATAAGACAGTGACCGAAACCAACTTAAAAGGTTTACTTCCACTTACAGTTGCAGTCTACAGCCAATGGAAGCTAGCACAGGAGTTTAAGGCAGGGACCAGGCAGGAATTGAATAAGAGACCATGGCAGAATGCTGCTCTAGGTCTTGGTGCCATAGCCTGCTTTCTTCTTCATCCCAGCCTGATCTGCCCAGCTAGGTGTCTGCCCTAGCTGGACTACTATTCCCCTTCTGTCCCTCACTTGGTCCTTCTGACTGGGGCAGACACCAAACTGGTCTGCTCCCATGAAGACTCCATATTCTGAGCCATACTAGAGGAGTCACTGCACTCAGAGTAGCAGATAAGAACCCTCTCCCACTACCCTACGTCCCCAGAGCCCAGGACCCATCAGCCACCCAAAGTCTGCCCCTCCGGAATACTACTCTCCTGCCCCTAGGGAATGTCTTTTCTTAACCTTGTACTTTAACTCTAGGTTTTCCAGAACAAGGGGTAATTTCCTGGGTTTGGTTCCCGGCACTTTCCCCACTCTGCTTAACTCCAAAACGATTACTTTGAAGATGTTTTTCTCCAGAGTAAGTTGCAGACATGAAGCCCCAGTATTCCCTTAAGATGCTCATTGACTGTTTCTCAAAAACAAGGACCTTGTTTCATATCACTTCATTATAACCAGAGAATAGGAAGCTAATATGGATGCAATACCATCAGCCACTCCTTAGCCACCTCCCTCCCAGCTCCCCCAGCTTTCCTAGTAATGTTTGTGGAGGTTCTAGAGTCTAGTTATAGGTTTTACTTGCCCTGGCTCTTTGATCTGCTTCTGCCCTGAGCAGTTCTTTAGCCTTTTCTTGTCTTTAATGACTTGACAGTTATTAATAATACATTTCAGTTATTTCTCTAGTTCAGTTTATATAATTTTCTCAAAAACTAATTTTCAGTTACATATTTTTGGTTGGATGTTCAAGCCTCATGTCAGTTTGCCAGGGAAGAGGTGTCCAGACATATTTTTTCTTGCCCTAGTCTTAGAACCACCAACCTGTATGGATAATGATGCTTAGGAACCATATCTAGGCCACAGGGATGCTCCGATCTCCCGACTATCCTCACTTCTTGATGTTTTTTGATGAGCATGTCTGGGACATGCAAAATTTCACATTTTCATTTACATATTAAAAATGTTTCTACTCATAAATTTAATTCTATCCAGAAATAACAGGGTTCATCCCTTTTTTCCCTTTCCTGAGACAGCATCTCAGTACTTAACCCTGGCTGGGCTAGAGTTCTCTATGAAATGGACAAGATTGGTCTTGAACTCGTGGAGATAGGTTTGCCTCTGCTGGGGTTAAGAGTGTGTTCCACCATGCCCTGCCTCTTTTCTTTTTA
Organism: Rhabdomys pumilio; assembly: GCA_030674055.1. Taxonomy (NCBI): domain Eukaryota; kingdom Metazoa; phylum Chordata; class Mammalia; order Rodentia; family Muridae; genus Rhabdomys; species Rhabdomys pumilio. The sequence goes on along the minus strand of JANHMN010000010.1, from coordinate 25,235,203 downwards.
CTTCTCTAACATGGAAACTCTGGCCTCCAGCGTCCTCAACTTATCTTTGTTGTTGTTGTTGTTGCTATTACTGTGCAGCCAAAGATGACTTAGAACCTTTGCTGCCTGGACCTGTTGACTGGGAATACAGGAACATATAAGCCCATCTAGTTTTTGCAGTGCTGAGGATGAATCCAAGGCTTTGTGCATTCTACAAGTAATCTATCAACCAAGTTACATCTGTAACCTTTTCTGTTTTTTTTTTTTTTTTTTGTAAATTAAAGTATTTTTTATACAATATTTTCTGATTGTGGCTTTGGCCTCTCCCAAGTCTTCCCAGATCCTCCCCACTTCCCCACCCGACCAAATCTACAGCCTTTCTTTCTCTCTGTCATTGGAAACAGACAGGCATCTAAAACGAATAATAGTAAACATAAGATAGGAAAGCAGAATAGGACGAAGGCACAAGTGAAGGAAAACAAGCAGCAAGCAAGCAAACAAAGAAGAAAGAGAGGAGCCAAAGAAAAAACACAAGAAAAACATACAGATGGTGACACATTTACACACACAGAAATGAAAATAAAATCAGAAACCATGTATAAGCAAAAGATCTGTAAGGAAAAAAAATCCTAGACAAAGCATTATGAGATTTTTTTTTTTTTTTTAAATCAAAACAAAACCGAACCCTATAAAAAGTACCATTGAGTTTGTTTTGTCTTGGTCCTCAACTGCTGGGCAAGAAACATCATAGTCAATACAGGTTACCTTAAGAGATATTTGTGTGTGTGTGTGTGTGTGTGTGTGTGTGTGTGTGTGTGTGTGTGTGTTTGATATATACAAACCTTTATATGTGTGTGAGTATGGGTGCACACATACTCCAGTGGACTTGCCGAGTCAGTGACAACCTTGATATCAGTCTTTGCCTTCTGTCTTGTTTGAGACAGGGTCTCTTGTTTATTGGCTAGCTGGCCCATAAGCTTCTGGGAACTCTCCTGTCTCCACTTTCTATCTTGACATAGGAGTACTAGGGTTACAGAAGTGAGCTGCTAAGCCTAGCTTTTATGTGTGTTCTGGGAATAATTGTCTTCACAGAAACATTTTACCCTTGGTGCCATCATTTCTAGCCAAAGTGCACTTTTTTGTCCCTGCCCTGATGTCTCTAGTCAACTGGTCGAATATTTGTCTTGACTTTCCAGATAACCCAATAGTGCCAAACAATGAGAAAGGGTTCCAGGTTTTTCTACCCCCTTCATTATTTTTCGTTCAGTATTAAGCACTGTATGAACTAGAATAATGTCTTGGTTATCAACTTATGTCTGGTATGGCATATGCCAACAAAAGACAGTTTCAAGTTAAAATTGGGATTGTTTGATTTTTTTTTTTTTTAGTTTTTTAAAACAAATATTCTTCCATATGAAGCAACAACATTTTATTGTTTAGCATAAGATTCCTTTTGAAACATGATTACTACACCAGTATGTCCTAAGCATTTCTGACTTTAGAGGTAGTATCTGATTAACCATCTATGTCATTAAAGCACATTTCCCTTGGTTTCCTTTGTGTTTATTTCTCTGCAGCTTGATAAACAAGAGCTATTAGGACAAAACAGTTTCTTTGTAGAGCTTTGTTTATTGGTTTGCAATAATGAGAACAGTTATTGTGTCCAATGGTTTTGTGCTTTTACTTTGAGTAACAAAGTGTTCCTATTCTGTGATGATACCATGGGAAACAGGTTTAAAAGCTAGCTCTAAAGGATCTGTAGCTCTGAGAGGTTATAATTTAGGATGGAGGCATGGTGGTCAGAGGAAATGAGCCAGAGTTAAAAGCCTTTTCTGTGCCGCTGTATCTGTAACCACCCTCAAAGCACTCTGCACTTTATGTCACAAGAAAGCCTCATATGCCATGTGTGAATGCTGTCTGCAGGAGCCTTAGCATTTCCAAAAAACAGTTCTTTTATTCTTAGAGTGTTTGAACAAGAAATATAAATAACAGTGTTTTCTCTCTTTGCAGGACAACCTATAGATATAGGGATTCCTCTGCTAGTTTTGAATAAGTGGTATAACATTAAAGTCAAAACCAAATTTACAGTTAATGGAGGTTGAGAAAGAAATTTCTTGTGTTATCTTGGTTAAATCTTTCTCTTTTTGCCTTTGTGTGTGTGTGTGTGTGTGTGTGTGTGTGTGTGTGTGTGTGAAAATGTTGTTGTACCTCTCTTTATTTGTGGGACAGTGGTTGTTTTATGTCTAAGCTTTTGCTCCAGGGTACAATATACTTACTTGTCAGCTACAAGTCTGTGGTGTACGGTATTTTTATCAATAGCTTAAAAGGTAGCTTTCGGTTACTCTCAATCTCCAAGGAACTCAAGGAACACGCAGCGTTTGGACAGCGTGATGCTGAGCTGTGACTATGGTCCCTCAGCCTAGGGAAGGAAGTCATGCTCATGCCATTCTTTTCATTGAAATGTTTACATTTCCCTGAATCTTTTTTTGATTCTTTCCATCTACTGCAATTTTATTTCCCTCTTCTATCATCCGTGCCTTTCTGTCTGCCTTTTTCTTACATACACATTCACTCAGAACACAGACACAGAAAGTAAATAACCAACATAGAACTGGTCCCTAAAGGGTATTACATAAGGACAATGTGTATAATTGTTATACTTATGTATATATATATTTTATATAATACATAACATTTAATATATAATAAATATATAATAAATCAATATATTTATATTATATTTGTTACATATATGTGCATTTATACTCCATTTCAAATGGAAAGTAACATAATGAATTATTTGGCTTTCTGTAGGTATTCAGTTAATGCTCAATTGAATGTATGGATGAATGAATAAATGACTGACTATAGAAAGAGAAATTATATTAAAGCCTAAGGTACACTCTGTGCATGAATGGACTACTCAATGAAGTACCATTTATTCATTCAGAAAACACTTGTCTATGTGTCTTACAGCTGATAATGATGTAGTCATATGGAGTGAATGGTCAGTCCTCTGCTTTTTTAACGTCACCTTTCTCAACCTAGTCTTGCCTCTCACTGGCTTGGTGCGAGGTGGTAATTAATTGAGATGTGCAGATAGTTCTGTAGAAAAGCCATTCTTTAGATGAAAGTAGTGATTTTATTGTAGAAGCAGAAATGTCTTTTTTACCTTCTCTTAGTAAGCTCTTTCTGCAGATCATCTTCTCTCTTATGACAGCAAAGGAACTCAGTGGCCTGAAATGAATTTTATATGATAGAAACCACAATGAGTCACTTAGGATGTTTTCTTTTAATAATAAGAATACAAAGTCTGGGAAGCCACCTCATTTATTAGTGTATTTGACTCCAGTTCTGTGAGGAACAGAGCTTTATCCTCAATACCCATGTAAGAAGCCAGTTGCATGAACACTTGCAAGCCCAGCAGCACCGGGAATGTGGTGACAGGAAGGTCCCTCCTGCCAGCCTAGCTTAATCATCATGCCATAGGTTCTGGTGACACTGTCCAAAAAGCTAAGGTGGACGTTTGTCTAAAGCCTGAGTTAGACCTATTTGACATTATACATTTTACTTAATATATTATTTATCTTTTCTGGAAAAAAGAATCAAAATTCTAGTAGTGATGGAAAGCCCTTTGCAGTGCCAGTGAATTTAACACAGTATTAACCAACTCAACATTTGTTGATAAATGAAGTCTTTCGGAATTTACCCAATTTTTGTGATGGCATTTCTTCCAGTGTATAATAGTAATATTCAGAAATATGTTTTACTTTGTAGAGTGCTTTACAATGTGCTTTGTCATCATTAATGTAGTTATCCATTCATTATCTATAATTCATGCATTTCTCTTTTGAAGATGTATTTTCAATTTAAAATTATAGATAAACACATGTCTCTGTGGGTATGTGCACATGTATGCCGATGCCTACAGAAGTCAGAGGTGACTGATACCCCTGGAATTGCATTTGGAGGCATTTGTGAACCATCTTATATGGGTGCTGGGAATCAATCGTGGGTCATCTGCAAGAACTGTATGTGCTCTAGCTACTGAACCATCCTTCAAGCTCCAATTTATGTATTTAATTTTATTCAATTTTAAACTACATGTAAAGTCATCTTTTTAATATGAAGGGCACTTTCACCTGCTGAGCGCTGTCTCTAGACTTGGTACCATATGTGCTTGGTGGCTTCTTTCCTGATCTTGGAGGATTTTCTCTTTTTTATATGGTTGGAAGAGAGTTTTGGTTTCTAGCCATTGGCTAGATTCAGAACTTTGTTCTCTGGGTTTTTATCTGGGCAGTCAAGCCAGTTCCAGTTGTTTATCCATTACTCTCAAGCCATTTGGATCATCTTCTTTTTTTTTTCTTCTGAAAAAGGAACAGTTCTGGTGAGTGCTGTTTGATCCCCTCACTCTCACACAGAGTGTTGTAGAAGCAAAAACTGTGACATGGAGCAGGGACCAACCTTGACAGGATGCTGATGGCTGGAGACGGGCCCTTATCTGATTAGCTAGAGAAGTCACAATTAACCAAATAGCTATTATGGATACTTAATAGACAGGCAAACACTGCATGAAGGTGCAGATGCAACAGTGATGTGGAAATATAACTGCATGTGACAGCAAAGACTTCTGTGAGAAGATGGCATAGAAACTGAATCAATCATCGTCTTGAGAGTGTGAAAGTGGAAGGAGGGAGGACTTCAGGAGCATGAGTCCGAGAAACACAGGAACAAAGGGGCAGAAACCAGGGCGTGGTGGTGCATGCCAGTAATCTTAGCACTCAGGAGACAGATGGAGTAGTGTGATAGCATGAATTATATAACATGACCCTGTCTCAACACACACACACACACACACACACTCACACACACTCACACTCACACGTGCACACAAGGAAGAGGCTGATCTCCAAAACCTTACCATTAATGTTATCTTGTTGCTATAGCTTCTTGAATGAGGGAGCCTCTTACCTCTACTTCCCAAGTGACAGTATTCCAGGTGTGCACCATCACACCCAGATGAGAATTTTTAAATAGGGCTTTTAAATAGGGCTTTGTGTTTTCCACGTAGTCATCCTGCCTCATAGGTATACAGTTCTGAACTGTACTTATGGGCACTGATACTTTACATCAGGGCAAGTGCTCCGTGGTTCTCAGTCTCTGACATTTACAGTGGGAAACATTGCACTATTTGACTGAGTTTAGTGGTTTAAGTGGGCTTCCCAGCTCCACAAAGCTTAGTGCCACTCCTGTCAGTTATATAGGGAGACAATAGGACAACAGAGAGCAGCAGAGGGGATGATGATGGCTTTGCTTCTGTCTGTTTTACCATTAGTGGTGCAATTGAATCTGTTTCCTTATACATACTAGCAAGAACCCTGGTTTAAACTACAAATCCAGCCTTCTGATTTCCTTAACTCAAAGACAAGGCTCTTCAGGCTATGCCTAGAGGTCTTGCCTTAGGAATGGTGGAGGTGACTCCATGACAACAGGGTCTCTTGCCAAGGCATGGGATGGTTTAGTGCTTGTGGGGCAAGTATGTGACTCTCATATACTCTCTATTCTGCATGCATGTAGCATATAGGCGACCTCTGTCTCTCATATTTCACATTTGTATTTCATTCCTCTATTTTATGCCTCCAATTTTTGTATTGAAAATAATTTTCCTGGTTTATATTATTTTTACTTCACTCCCTGTGTGTGTATGTGTGTGTGTGTGTGTGTGTGTATTATAGCATAATGATAGTGAGTCACTGGGCAAAGAAAAAGCCTAAAGATGGCTTTTTTTACTTCATTGAATGTATGCTCTTAGCTTCAGAACTTTTATTATAAGACTCAATCAAGTCATTGGAGCTATGTAACTATGGTGATCTGGCTCTTCTTCACCCTTTGCCACACCCATTCAGATCTTGGATGATTAACTTCAGTCTTGACACTCTAGTTACTAATGTGAACCTAACTTAATTCTTAGAAATCTGCTGAGAGAACACTTAACCTGTTCATTCTCTGATCCGGTGATTGGAAGATGTCTCTCCATTACTGAGCAGATCTCATACTGCAGTCCCAGCCTGAAGGCTAGTCCTTTCCCAAAGACTTCTTTGACTTACTCAGCATATTTCTTCTGCTTGTGACTATAAGTGTGGGCACAGTTGAGACCACCTGCCTGGATTGTTCCACAGGTCTGGACCACTCTACTGAGTGGACTGCTCTACCAGGCTGTTCTGCTCTTTGGCTGTTTAGCAAACAGTTTTGTATTTCATGAGATAAATCTTAATGTTTTATATTGTATATTAAATTTGCATTATTGAAATGCTGACATGATCTGTACCAATTCTTTGGATTACACAATTATCAACCACAGTTTGAAAAACTCATATGGTCTGATAAGTAAGTCTGTTATTGCACTTGCAAAGGTACCTTGTGCAGCATGGATGCTCGGTATATATCTGTTGAAAGAATCAAGTCCTAAATAGCTAAGAGTCTGAGCTTAGTATTTTAATCATCCCAGTTAATCAACTACAAGAGTTTGTGCAGTGTTATTATAGTGCTTGCTGCCTAAATACAAGCCTCTGGATAAAAAACATGGCCTTCTTTATCCTCAGATTCATTTACATCTAACTAAGGAGTTCAGATTTATTCTTTCATTCTGGCAACATGACAGACAGACAGCAGTGAGAAAAATTTGACTTTATATTTTCCGTATAGCGTCAAGAGAAACAGGTTCTGTTGCTTTCTGAGAAGGGAGCTGAAATTAAGTTTATGCTCTGAGGTTAGCAGCTTATGTGTGATTTGTTTGTTATTTTTTCATAACATGGTGTATTCACAGTGTATGTCAGAGATAAGCCAGATGGTTCATTTCTAATCTACTTTATTGCTAATTAAAGAACTGATTTTTCTCTCTCAAACTCAAGAGTGTTTATATATTTATTGTCAAAATATTCAATAGCTGGACAAGCTAAATTGGTTCAGGAAAGCCTAATTGGGTATTTTCCATCTTGCATAACTCTGGTACTTATATTTAATGGAGCCTGGGGAATAGCCATTAGTAAAGGTATTGATTATCAGTCTGCTGCTTTTTAATAGCTGTGTATTAACTCAAGAACTTAAATTTCAAGACACTAAAGATTTAAAAGACAAACTCTGAGCTGTGACTCTAGCCTGTCCTTCCCACAGAGGTGTATAGTTGTGTGGTCCTCTACTGCAAGTGTTGCTGTCAGCCTGGATGAAGACAATCTCATAACTAGATTACTCATAGTTTTATAATAGATTCTTACCTGTCGTATGGAGCACATTGTGGGAGACTATACATCTATACCTACTATTGCAGATTAACAATATTTAATACGATCTGATTTTCCTTATAGAAAGTGCAGATTGATAAATGTTAAAAACTGTTGTGGCAGGTCATTAATAGGACAAATAATAAATATGCTTTGGGTCAGCGCTAACAAAAGACACAGTTCTCTTGAGTGTCTTTATTCCTTAGATGCTCTAGTAAGTTAGTAATTAAATAACCACTAATTTATACTGAAACATACAGCCATTTTTTTCCTCATTTTTATAACATGTTAAATTTGTTCTTTAACCCTTTTGTTTGAGTCTATAACCTATTCATTTTACTCTCACGCCTCACTGCTCTCTCATCTCTCCCATCTTTTTGTCTCTATCCCAGAAGTCCCAGTCCCTTGGGTTTAGAACTATCCTTTGGAGTCTGGTGAGCTCACCAATAGATAGACAACTGATGATTATGATTGTCTCTCCATCAGAATCTAGCAGTAGACAGTACTTCAGTGGGAAAGATTTTCACTGATTCATAACTGACTTTTTGACAGGCCCAGTCCTATGCCGGCCCAGTCCAGGTATAAGCAGTTCTTGTAAGATCTTAGTTGCAATGGCTGTGTCATACTCTGTAGATAGCATTTTGCAGCCATATATAGAAAAAAAAATTTGATGTTGCTCTTTTTACTATCATGATTTTATTTAGAAATTTCATAATACTAGAATGACTTTAGGAGTTGCCCTTTACAACATATTTATCTTATTTAAAAATATTTTAATATATGATTATGATTAGTGTGTGTGTGTGTGTGTGTAACACAGTGTTACTGGAGGTCAGAGAACAACTTCATGGAATCACTTCTCTCCTTTCACTTTTAGTTCTTGCCCTCCACCTGTAAGTCGGTTGCAGAGATGAGACTCAGTTGCTTGGGTTTGAGGAAAGCACTTTACCTGCTGTGCCATCTTGTCAGCCAGCATGTGTGTTTGTGTGTGTGTATGAGCTAATATGTGTTTGTGTGTGAGCCAGTGTGTGTATATGTGTATGTGTGAGTGTGCACTTGACATTGTTTGTATATGTGAATGTGTGTGCACATGTGTGTGCCCCTGGAAATGGACACGGAGTATCCCAGTGGATTACTCTCCACTTCAATGTGTTAAGTTAGGCTTCTTGATGAACCCCGAGTTCTCCAGCTCAGGCTAGGAATCCAGCCAGCTTGAGTTGAAAATCCCGTCTCTGTCTCTGCTGGGATCACAGATTATGCAGACATGGCTTTCCAATGCCCTTGCAAGTGTGCAACAAGTGCTTTGTTCACTGAGCCACCATCATCCCTGCCTCACAGCAGTACTGTTTTAAATACCTATTTTTTAAAATTTTTATCTAAATTCATGCTAGTTTATAAATTATGTTATTCATGATAGGAAACATCTAGTGAGGCTTTTGATTTAGAAAGTTGTTTGCAAAAGTTATTTCATTTAAAAATTTTATACTTAAACTGACAGGCTAGTTTTGTTAATCTCTAAACAAGCTCCTGTGTATTTCCTAAACTAATAATTGGCACATATTGTGAACCCTTTTTAAATCTAGAATTTGGTTTTGTGTATCATTTTGATATCTCTATAATTATTTGATCTTTATCTAGAAGTGTTGTAATTTTTAATATTATTGTATTATTGTCAGGAGTTTAGAAAATGAATGATATTTATTCTTTCCTTTCTATGTGAGTCCTTTCTCTTACATTCATATAATAAGGGATTTTTTTTGTCTCAGTGAAATACTGTGTTTTTCTGTGGTATAGCAATCAAATATGAGTTTGTTCTAAGATATAATGTTAAGAAATGTTATTCCATGATATAAACAGCTTGACCTAGTTTGCAATTTAAAATATCTCATGCATTTACATATATATAACATAACTATCATGTTTCATAATGGATATGTAATCTATGCACTCAAGGGAATTTCTTGAGTAGAATGTACATTCTCAGGATCACTTGAAGCTAATATTCTACATAGATGTGGAAAATGGTGCTGTGTATGATTGGTCTTTCTCAGCTCTAATGTTTTTTTTTTCTGTAGCAAGGGTCTTGGAAAGCTGTTGGTGATATTTTACAGGCACTTATAGTCTTCTCTTACTGTGTGCAGATGTTGCATATCTTGTTCAGCTAATAAACAGATTGCATTCTACTGTCTCATTAGCCTTTCAGTAAATGGATTTCAAAATAGTCTCATTAACTTTCTGATAAATATCATTTTAATTAAATATCCATAAGTCTGGAAAGATCTATTGTAACAATGTAGTAATTATGATATAATTTATATTATTGTGGAATTGTGTACCTATTTCTCATGCAAAATCACTACAAATGAGAGTGTTCACTGAGTTGTGTTTGTAGAGATCACAGTCTATCAGTTATTTCCTTGAATACATTTGCATTAACTTTTATCATAGTGCAGGAACAGTTGATATTATGCCATTTCATGTGGCAAAAACTAATAAACACAGGCTTGATAGTGGTTTTGTGCTAATGAACAAAAAACACTGATTTTTTTGCTTACAGAATTTTGGTAAATATCAATTTGTTAATGTGATTGAATATTACACAATGTATCTCTTCAGTAAATCATTAACATAGTTATAAAATATAGAAACATTATTTAGAAGAGATACTTTGAAACAGAAAGGACTGACTTAAGAGCTCAGATTAGGTGATTAAAATTACCAAAGTGCCTTAGGCAACCATGACAAAAATACTTCACAAAATAGTTCTGAAAGTAAGTGTAATAACTTAGACTAAGTATTAAGTATTATCCCGGGTACAAACGACTCCGTGTCTCAAAGCGTTGCTGTTACTACTGTCTTTGGGTGTATCTTTTAAAAATATGTTTCTCATGCCAATGGAAAATCTGCAGCTCTCATCCTAAAAGGAATAAGTGATAATTTATTCTGGAACCTCTTGGAATGACGATGGCTTAGAACACAGATTTAGGTGACCTCCAAGTTCCTCCGTATTCCAACATGGGAGCAGTTTTAGGAAATTCTAATTATTTTACAGAACAAAGAATGTCATAAATCAAGCATAGTTTAAAATACTTTGTTTAGCCATCACCCTTTTGGGTCTTAGCTTTTGGATTGGTGGAGGCTAGTAGTCTGCTAAGTAATAGGTTCCAAAGATTTTGATGTATTATTCACAAGAAGCTGGTTCTGGCGTGTTTTCAGCTCTCATTGGTGGCATGAACCTAGGAGAGCTGGGAATAGAAATGAGACAGGCTGAAGTCCCACACCAGAGGCAACTTTATTCAGAGCATGAGGCAGTTTATACTCTGAGGGTTGAGAAGAGTCACCTGAGTAAAGTGTACAATCACAAGGACAAGCCGCACTTGGCAAAAAACCATGTTTTTCCATAGAGACACGTGAGTAACAACAGCTGAAGTAAACTCACTCCTATCTTCTATAGCTGAGAGGAGCAAGACAACACATTCCCAGAACAATTCTATGTTTTGAAGAAACTGAGGTCACTAGATACAAATCTTGGAGTTTTTTTTTTTTTCCACAAGCACTCAGAATTCTCAATGTGACTCCATTCTCTGACACAGAGATGGGCAAGGAATGACTCTTCCAGAGGGCTAGAATTAGTCCAGACTAAGGTAATTACCCTATGGACCTGCATCATTAGTCTTTCCATAGTTCTGAAATTCAGTTTTTAGAGACAGAGACATTTATTTTCAGGAGTTTTTGTTCGTACTCAGAACCTTGTATTGTTTGATCTGACTTATTGATCTGTGCAACACTCAAGATGTCTATTTGTTTTGCTTGGCAAATTATGTATACCAGTATACAAATAGATAAGTCCTCAGCCACTGTTTTTATTTTGAAGTTCTGAATTAGTCATTCTGTAAGGTTTTTTTCATGAAGCAAGCACGCGGTGCAGAGCGCTTGGGCGTCCGCCGGCAGAGGGAGGGCGCGACCCTTCCTGTGCCGGTTCGAATCCCGTGAGGACTCTGTTGTCGAGTCCGACGGGGGGTTCGGGGGGAGGTTCTCTTCATGAGAAGCTCCCATCTCTGCTAACAAGAGCCTGTATGCTGCTAGATATTGTTGAGCATTTATTAGGAAGTGCTCAAGTCTTCTTCTTAGGTCATGACATTATCTTTTAATATATCTGATGTGAAAGTGTTGTCTAGTCTTAGTGGTAGTTGTTTTATCTAATTTTATTTAAAAAGCTTGTTGAACTTTGTGATGGCTGTGACTCATATTGGATAAACATTGAATGTTTCTATATAAGCAGTCACCCCAACACTTACTGTTTTCACTTGGGTGCTAAGTTAGGAGGTGAGAACACTGTTAAACTGGTAAGCCTCATTCATCCAGGCTATTACCTTTGTTATATGACTCAAGCCATTGCCTTTAAGTCTCTCCTTGTTGGACTTTCAAGATCTGACTGTCCTTTGGCATTTGTCTGGATGGTTTCTTGCGTGGATACTTAGGAAATATGATTTGCATGGATGGTTTTCTTGTCTGAATGCTTGTGAAATATGCAAAGAGCCTGGCATATTTCAATGTGCTTGCCATATGTAAGGATAATAGCAGACAAGACTAGAAAAACTCACACTGTAGAACCATTGAGTCCTGCCATATTTTCTAATTTTGGATTTTATAGCGTATAGTTTTTGGTCTTTCTAGTGTTATTTTTTTTTCTCTTTTTTTTTTGTCAGTCTCTGGAGATATTATTCTCGATTTTCAAAGTGTTTACTGTCATCAGCTTAGCCCCTGACCTTAACAGCTACAGAATGATCAATACTGGGAAAGGTAAATGGGTCAGATGTGAATTTATTACTGGAGTATTCACTTGATTTATGCAAATACATTGTCAACAGGTTTCCTATTTGCATTACTCAGTATTCATTCCTAGACACCTATGACACTTACTTGAGCATGGGAGCATTTTTAAAGCCCTGCCTCATACTTGCAGAGGTCAGAGAAGCTTCTCTTAAATAATTTGAAGTCTCTTTGATGAAGATTTTGGCCTTTTTTATGACCTGATGGAGTTCTTACTGAAAATGAACATAGGAAGGGCCAGAGTAAATCTAGCCCTGATAGAATTTAGTATTTCCTTATCTGTCCCCAGCCCTCTCCTACCATTTCTTTTTCTGAAATACAGTTTGCTTATATTGATCAACTCCCAGAGGAAATGACATTGTTGGTGACCACCATGAAGCTCACAGTTAGTTTTTACCTTAATTTCTAGTAAATAGTCCCCAGCTTTAGAGCAGTTTTAAATAAACCAGAGTAGAAAACACAGTGCACTCTCATAAACATCTCTCTTTCTAGTTTTTATTGAAAAGTCCGTGTGGACACAGGTGTGCTTTGTAACTTTGATTTGGTCTAAAAGACTCTTCCAAAGCCCATGCTAATCTTGTCATAAGGGAGCTTCTTAACTTAAAAATGCATTTATTTACCTTTCTGGTCTACTTCCAAGGATTTGCGGTTCATGCTCAGGGGGCAGAGCAATTGGAATTTATGAGCTCTTCTATGCAACAGAGAAGGAATTAATTTGGCATAAACTCATGGAAACAAATCGTCATGCTTGCCTGTGTGATATGAGAACTTTTCCACTCGTGGCACTCTGTGTGACCTTGAAGGCATTTTCCTATAGGTCCTAATCCTTTGCGAGTCTCTGATCATAATTTATAACCACTAGCAAAGCTTACAACCAAAACTGCCAAGATAAAGAGGCAAATTAAAATCCCCACCATTGGCAGCCTTATGAGTGGCAGCCCTCAGCTCTTTGAGTCACCAAGATGCAGGTGTCCTTTGTACAGCCTCTGTCCACATCCCCTTAGTAGTGCTGAATGCCATTTGTTCTCTCTTATTAGGTAGAAATCTGCAATTTACTGCTTGACATTTGCAGAGTGTGTTTACAAACATTTCACCCAGATATAAAAACACCTCTGCCCAGAAATGACACCTGCCCACTTTCTAGTGTGCCAGTCCAGCTGTCCTCCATGACATTAACCTTTTGACCACGTCTTAATTCCCTTCTTTCACAGATAGTCCTTGATGTGGTTTTCAGCTAGACTTAGGAAATACTCTTCCAGGAGCTCTTCAGTGAGCAGCATGTGATCATTCTTTTGTTTCACTGTTTCTCTACTTATGTCTCCTTTACTGTCCCTACACCTTTTGAGGGAATTGCTTAATAGGAAAAATGACAGAATCACTCAGTGCTTTTTGCCTTTATCCAGGTCCACTATTCATCTTAGAAATGTAGGCTTTTGGATACTTGAAACCCTATGATCCATGATCTGTAGCATTTGAAGTAGGAAGTTGATTGGAATTTCTTGCTCACAATATTTTTTTTATCTTGTTTTGGTTGTGAATAAGTCAAATGTTTGTAACCATCCACCCTGCACTGTGTTCTTTATATGCTGGGTAGACCAGGAAGGGATCACATGGCTTTCCCAGCTTGAATTTCTTCCTGCAATTTCAACCTATCTCTTAACCACTTCATTTTCTATGAGACGAGACTTAGTTTATCTTTTGCTCTTCGTTCATTCTATAAATCCTGACAAATGCATCCTGACATGTTCTATTCTAGTGTTATGCAGAACACAGCCTTCTGTGAAGGACTGCTCGTTCTGCTGCCTCTGCAGCTTTGCCTCCAAGGATATCATGCCATTGCAGTCATGCAGAGTATAGTCTTTTACTTAACATTTAAGATTCTTCTGTGTCACCTGTGGCTTGATTAATATTTATTTTTATTACTAGACAATATTTTATTATGTAGATGTACTACAGTTTTTTTTAACTTATTAAAGAATATCTTAGTTTCTTCTAAGTTTTGGCAGCTATCGATAAATTGTCATAAATTGTGATATGCATTATTTTAATTATTATTTTGATACCAGTTCTTGTGTAGCTCAGGCTACTTCCAATTTGCTTACATAGATGAAGATGACCTAGACTTTCTGGTCCTCTTATCTCTGTCTTCTGAGAGCCAAGATTGCAGGTAGACATTGCCATGCCTGACTCTGTGTACTGCTGCATGAAAATACTCTTTCAACTCCTGTAGAGGGAGAATTCACATGTTTTTAACACTTTGGAAAATTAGAATGCTTGAATATTTTACAGCTTAAAGATTGCCTGTATTATAGAGAGAAAACATATGCTCATTAAGATGAGTGTGGGGTGTGTGTGTGATTCTAAGAAATGCATTGTGAACCATTAAAAGCATTTTGTTAGTAATTAGATGGCAATTATGTTTAGAAATTTATTGACTTGAGAATAATTGTTTATATTTTATATGAAAAGTTATTTTTTTAAAGTCATGCACACAGAGGTCAGTATTGCTGTATTTAGAGCAAAAGTTCCAGGATTGATACACATATTTTTGGTGATGTTTGCATTTTTGAATATATTAATTTCACATAAGTCCCGAATGGATTTCCTACTTCCTCCCAAGGAATGAACACAAATTAAGACAGAAACACTGCCTATACCTCACCAACCAGCTCTTGGGTAAGTTTTCACTGAAGAAAAACTTCCTGAGTGCCTTTTCTCTACTGGAGCACCAGGGTTAAACAAGACGAATCTGCGCTTGTGAAGCTTACAAGTAGAATTAATAGTATGTTAGATCCTTGCAAACAGCTATGAACAGAATACAGTTTTGAAGAGTGGGTATTCCTGGTATGGATGCCACTGCTAGTAGAGCAGTGTGGGCAATACAGGATGATCTAGGTTTCTAGGAGTCTGATGAGGTAAAGGGCGCCGTGTGATATGATAAGCTCATTGTGTTATTCTCTGTCTGTCTGTCTGTCTGTCTGTCTGTCTGTCTGTCTGTCTTTCTGTGTTTGCACATATGTTCGTGTTTGGGGGTAGGCTGTCAATGTGTGTGCATGTGGGGGTGAGGTAGGCTCTCAATGTTGGGTATGTGGGGGTGAGGTAGGCTCTCAGTGTTGCTGTGTAGATCCTGGAAAAATCTGATGTTTCTCTGGAGCTCACTGGACATTCCTTGACTTGTTCTGATAGAGGGGTAGAAGTTACAGGACATGCTGTCTCACTGAGAATTAGAAAGGAAGAAGATTTTTGCTAACAGACATATTGAGAACACCAGAATTATGGCAGGTAGAGGGGCAAGCTTTCAGTGCTCCTCACCACGGCACTATATCACCACTATTCTCTCTCTCTCTCTCTCTCTCTCTCTCTCTCTCTCTCTCTCTCTCT